>CM042380.1:3349290-3703968 GCA_023634145.1 Thymallus thymallus | reverse complement strand
AATCACATTGTATGATTTTTAAATAATTAATTTCCATTTTATTGCATGACATAAGTATTTGATCACCTACCAACCAGTAAGAATTCCGTCTCTCACAGACCTGTTAGTTTTTCTTTAAGAAGCCCTCCTGTTCTCCACTCATTACCTGCACCTGTTTGAACTTGTTACCTGTATAAAAGACACCTGTCCACACACTCAATCAAACAGACTCCAACCTCTCCACAATGGCCAAGACCAGAGAGCTGTGTAAGGACATCAGGGATAAAATTGTAGACCTTGCACAAGGCTGGGATGGCTACAGGACAATAGGCAAGCAGCTTGGTGAGAAGGCAACAACTGTTGGCGCAATTATTAGAAAAATGGAAGAAGTTCAAGATGACGGTCAATCTCCCTCGGTCTGGGGCACCATGCAAGATCTCACCTCGTGGGGCATCAATGATCATGAAGAAGGTGAGGGATCAGCCCAGAACTACACGGCAGGACCTTGTCAATGACCTGAAGAGAGCTGGGACCACAGTCTCAAAGAAAACCATTAGTAACACACTACGCCGTCATGGATTAAAATCCTGCAGTGCACGCAAGGTCCCCCTGCTCAAGCCAGCGCATGTCCAGGCCCGTCTGAAGTTTGCCAATGACCATCTGGATGATCCAGAGGAGGAATGGGAGAAGGTCATGTGGTCGGATGAGACAAAAATAGAGCTTTTTGGTCTAAACTCCACTCGCCGTGTTTGGAGGAAGAAGAAGGATGAGTACAACCCCAAGAACACCATCCCAACCGTGAAGCATGGAGGTGGAAACATCATTCTTTGGGGATGCTTTTCTGCAAAGGGGACAGAATGACTGCACCGTATTGAGGTGAGGATGGATGGGGCCATGTATCGCAAGATCTTGGCCAACAACCTCCTTCCCTCAGTAAGAGCATTGAAGATGGGTCGTGGCTGGGTCTTCCAGCATGACAACGACCCGAAACACACAGCCAGGGCAACTAAGGAGTGGCTCCGTAAGAAATATCTCAAGGTCCTGGAGTGGCCTAGCCAGTCTCCAGACCTGAACCCAATAGTTAATCTTTGGAGGGAGCTGAAAGTCTGTATTGCCCAGCGACAGCCCCGAAACCTGAAGGATCTGGAGAAGGTCTGTATGGAGGAGTGGGCCAAAATCCCTGCTGCAGTGTGTGCAAACCTGGTAAAGAACTACAGGAAACGTATGATCTCTGTAATTGCAAACAAATGTTTCTGTACCAAATATTAAGTTCTGCTTTTCTGATGTATCAAATACTTACGTCATGCAATAAAATGCAAATTAATTACTTAAAAATCATACAATGTGATTTTCTGGATTTTTGTTTTAGATTCCGTCACTCACAGTTGAAGAGTACCTATGATAAAAATTACAGACTTCTACATGCTTTGTAAGTGGGAAAACCTGCAAAATCGGCAGTGTATCAAATACTTGTTCTCCCCACTGTACATATGTCTGGGTGGCATTGGACTAAGATCCAGTGGCATAGTAAGCTTTATAGTATACAGTATATACATAAGAGATTGGTTATGCAGTATGTAAACACAATTAGGTGCAGAAGAATGGTATAGCATACAGTTTAGACATGTGAGATGAGTAGTGTAAGATACAGAAACATTATTAAACTGACAAGTGTTACATTCCTTAAGTGGCCAGTGATTCCTAATCTATAGGCAGCAGAGTCTCTGATGTATTAGAGACGGTTGTTTAGCAGCCAGTTGTAAAGTGTAGAGTACAATACAGTATACAATGCTTAAGCATTAACCATGCAATAATATTACAATAATAATATCACTCATCAATAAATACAATACATTAAAGTCGGCGACTGAGTCCTCCACAAATGCTTTTTGGGGTAAGGGCTTCCCAGACTGATGTTTATGAACAGCAAGCCCAGACCGCAAAAAGATTCGTGACGGACAATCTGTGAGTCCAGATCCACATCACTCCACGAACTACTGCCGTAAAAGAGTCGTCCACTGTCTTTCCTCCACACCAAGTGCATCTGTCCAGCAATTGGTACAACACTCACAATCTATCCTTGCGTGCAAGGTTCTTGCATGGGGAATCCGACATTGCAACCACATTCGACTAACCATATCAATTCACATTAGGCTACAGAAAACACTGTGTTTTATTTCTAAACCAGCAACAATCGCTGTGTGTACATCCTTTTACTCGTAATGTCGCCTGATGGAGAGTTGATCTCCAGTTGTCTGCCGATAGCTGTGCACAAGGAAGAACGCTGCTCCGCTCCAACACACCGTAAACAGAGAGCAGCGAAGGCTTTCATTGGAGAGTACTGAACTCGTCATCTACCAATCGCTATCAATCTCTATAGGGACCCCCCTTATCCAACAAAAAAAAGACGAACAGGAAAACTAACTGGTTTACCCACCGTGAAATCATTGTCCATACAGTAGCCTATGCCTTGCCAAAGCCCGAATAAATGTGTGCAAAAATGGGGAGCTTCTGAAACAAACAAAT
This sequence comes from Thymallus thymallus, assembly GCA_023634145.1. Classification (NCBI taxonomy): domain Eukaryota; kingdom Metazoa; phylum Chordata; class Actinopteri; order Salmoniformes; family Salmonidae; genus Thymallus; species Thymallus thymallus. The sequence goes on along the minus strand of CM042380.1, from coordinate 3,701,463 downwards.
TAATCTGATCCAAATCAAACAAGTTCACTTTATCCAAATCAAATTAATCTGATCCAAATCAAACAAGTTCACCTTATCCAAATCAAATTAATCTGATCCAACCAAAGGAACTGTTTGATGTTGAGAAACATAGTCCTAATGTTGATAATGGATGATCACAACATCTGACAGCAACATCTGATAGCTTACTATCCATCTCACATTGACGCACGTAAACTTCGCCTAACCAAACATTTACTCAACCATCAACAACATGAACCATCACTGGACAACCCACAGTGATGGGATTAGGACTTACTTATAGGTCTAACATTACAGATTCCAATGATCATCCACATTTAGACCTAGGCTGGGATTCATTCTGATCCACGGTATCCGCGTCATAGCGTGCTTGATATTTCAAGGAGATGGCATGTGCAGCGTTAACCTTTAATGCGATCTCAACGACCGCGCTAGTATTGCCTTTAAAAGCTGCGTTGTGACAAGCGCGATGGGATTGAATCCCTGCCCAAGTTGTCTTATTTCTAGTTCAAATAGCCAATATCTACACTGGTGGACTAGGGGACAACAGGGCACGATATTAGGATAACCCATTGGCTACACCTTTGTATATCGCCTCAAACATTTATCCTCTATTGCCCACAGTAGCCTGTTCAAGCGCCGGTTTGATTGGCTTGGACTTTAATTTGTGTCCGCCTCCAATCCGTCACGATTCCTTCCATCTGTCTCAAGTACACGGTGGCAGCTCCTCTGACGCAGTACGCGCGTTACTCACTTTAGCAGTCACGACTCGAGAAGCGTCGCTCTTTCCACTGAAAACCGAACGCCAGAATTTAATTACCTATGGGCGGTTCTCCTCAGCTCTGCCCATCTTTGGCCAAAATGGTCCACAGAGCTAACGTTGATGTAACATACAGCCATGCCTGTATTTGGCAAGTCACTTAAGAACAAATTCTTATCTACAATGACGGCCAACCTACAGGGTCAGCCCCTGGAGCAAATTAGGGTTAAGTGCCTTCCTCAAGGACACATCGACAGGTTTTTTTCACCTTTTGGCTCGGGAATTCGAACCAGCGACTGGCCGAAGGCTCTAACCGCTAGGCTACCTGCCGCCCCACCTACCTGAATCCCCACATGAGAGTATTGGACACATATCCATTCTAAGCATAATTCAAACATGTCCTAATGACATCATCAGTCAGTGGTTGCATGCATAGATTTAGGTATAGAATTTAGGTATAGACTATGCCTACTTGACGATGGTTCAACCACACAAATCAAATAATTAAAATTAAAAAAGAATCCGACTAAAATTGTCCCTGGAAACATGAACGCAATTCAGTTAAGGTGTTGCCTAAACCTAGTATTGAATATGACGGGGGCATAGCAGTTGACGTAAGTCTGCTATCTGAATCTAAGAGGATGGCGCTATTATATTATTCTATAGTGGTCTAATAGACAACTCGTCCCATAATTTCAGCCCGGAAACTTTCTTATTTCAAACTGAGTAGAATCCCCGTATGCTACTAGTCGCTCTGTAGTCCACATTGGAGTTCAAAACGTTTCAGCAGCACCCCGATTGGACAGCTCCCGACAGCCTTCACTTTAGTAATGGGCAGCTGTAGCGAATTTGAATACTTACGATTCTTGTAAAAAAAATAATAATTAAGTAGCCTAATTGGCATACGTTTCCATACATTCGTAAGTCCTCTAGGAAAGGGACATTTCAGCCATATGTGAGAGCGTAACAGCGCCGACTTACACCCTGCATGCCTTTATTGATTTCTAGCTTTGCTTTGCTTTAAACCAGCGGCTGGTTTGATTTTCATCAAGCATATCTAGCGCTCACATTTCACCCCAAATCACTCAGACTATTATTCCAAAGTCGTCGTTGTTTACATAGACAACAAACAAGGTAGGCTAGACATAACCTACAGACCTTTTGCATGACACTGCTAACCAACAATCGAACGTGTAAATGCATCCTTAACTAACAAATATAAATGTACCGATCACTCACCAATGCGCGAACACCTCGCTGAAAGAGAAAATGCGTTTAACTAACATTATTTTAAAGTGCCACAAACCAACAGAGAAATATGTTATATCAGTGCAAAAACAGCTACTGTTCTTGATTCTTACACTAAGTGTACACACTGTACTCTTGAATGGTGTGCCTTTTATACGCGTGATGCCGCCTATCTATTTCTGGATCACGAGCCAACCCCGTTGCTATTTTTAGCTCGCATTGAGAGAGAAAAGGAGGTTCCTCGGAGGAATTTCAAGCGTAGGGCTGAACATGCGCGTTCACATTTTCCCTCACCCTGCACACACTGTATACATGAGCTTTCCCATGTCGTTTTAAACCTCTATAATAAAGTGGTGCCGATGACACGACGGCCTTATTGCTTTCAATGCACGAGAATGCAGAGATTCCTGTCAATGTAGTCTCTAATTTATCCTACACACACATTCATCCCCCATCTCAATTCAATTCAACTCAACGTAAGGGCTTTATCGTCATGGGAAACATACGTTAACATCGCCAAAGCAAGTGAAAAGGATCATAAACAAAAGTGAAATAAACAATAAAAAATGTACAGTGAACATTACACTCACAAAGGTTCCAAAAGACTAAAGACATTTCAAATGTCATATTATTATGTGCAAATAGTTAAAGTACAAAAAGGAAAAAAAAAATATATATATATATAGGTTGTATTTACAATGGTGTTTGTTCTTCAATGTTTGCCCTTTTCTTGTGGAAACTCTCTCTCTCTCTCTTTATTTCTCTCTCTCTCTCTTTTTTTCTCTCTCTTTCTCCACGTATCAATTAGTAGAATGGTATACAGCTAAAGTATATCTATTTTTATTATGTCTCCTCTATGTGAATTTCAGATAAAACTAAATTAACACTATAGAGGGAGAAAATAAAAAAAAGCTCGTAAGAGCTGCGTCAGTTACTAGGCATTGACGTCACGTTAAGATTATCCCACTTAGAAGCCCATGGCTGCTAATGGAAGCTATATCCGTTGATTTTGCTTTTGTACCGCTGATTCAGAATTTACCACATGCAAGGGAATGATTCAAGGGGTTAAAATTGTCGCTCTATCTTTCTTTCTCTCGCAATCTCTACCTCTCTCTCTCTCTCTCTCTCTCACTCTCTATCCCTGTCTATATATCTCTCTCTCCCCCCTCTCTCGCTCTCTCTCTTTCTCTCTCACACTCTCTACCTCTCTCTCTCTCCCCCCCCTCTCTCTCTCTCCCTATACCTCTCTCTCTCTCTTCGTTTAGTCTCCCCTCCCTTCTTCCTTTCAAGTCAGTGGGAGTTACAGCCTACGCAACAAACTCTCACGCACGCGCGCCTACACACACACACACACACATGAATACACACGCCCACTTTCTCTGATGGTAGATTTCTAAACATATTCCTCAGTCACAACAACAATACTACGGTCTTAATATAGCCGGCAAGATTTTTCCTTTTTTTCTTGTAGAGCAGAACGCTGAAACGCGTGGTAACCGAGCGGCGTGCGGCGGTCCGATGATGCTATTTTTAGCTCCCATGCTCAGTACGCTTGGCGCTGCAGGTTGTAGGCTCCAAGACATCAACACAGAATATATTATAGGCAGTCAAGCGGGAGCAGGGTATACCTGAAGAATGTTACAGTTATGCCTATAGACTATCAAAATATGTACAAAATAATAATTAAATGAAATATAGGTTTGTTCTTTCATTTTTACACGGTTCAATATCACAGGTGTAATTGTGAGGTTGGTTTATTATTACAATGGTTCATTGTATAATTTAATGTATATCTGTCCTTTCCTCCATGTTCACATTCGACCGGAAATGACAGGTGAACGCAACGCAATATGGTAATTTTACTTATTAGTGGAATAATTGCTTCTCGATGTGGGAAAACGACACACAAATAAGTATAAAGACACAGCCAAGTCGAGAGTTTGTGACTATAAGGTTCTATCTGCATTTTTGTTAAAATGTAGTTTTTGACATAGCCTTGTTCTGTTGAATGTTCTCTACCTATACAGTAGGCTAACTCAAAATACCTGAATAGTTGACACCATTCAAACTAATGAGGGTTCGGAACTTTGATGCCAATTATCTCAGAATCCTCTTTTTGCAGGTAGAACCTTATAGTCCCAAACTCTCGAAATGTTGTTATTGTATCTTTAGATGGTGCCCCGCATTTAGGAAAATATGCATACTGACCAGCTAAGCTTTTTACCTGCATGATACGTAGGTTTGTAAATCAATATGGATCCATCTGTGAGGGCTTGGTTGTGGTAAGGCCTCTTACTCCCACCTAGGGGAGGAGAGAGGCACACAACCAAGCTCTCACACATTATTAGGGAGATGATCATCCCCAATCAGAGACAGCTGTATAGCGTTGTCTCTAATTGGGGATAGTATTTAGACTCCACACACAGTCACCTGTGTGTGGATCATTGTTGCTGCTTGTCTGCCTTGAGTTACCAGAAAGCCAGTAAGTCACCGTGTTTTGTTTTGTAGTCTGTTTTTGTTTTCACTCTCCTTATGTTATTTTAAATGCTTCGTGAGAACATCTCATTTAAAATAAAAAGGATGACACTTCACCAGCGCTCCGTTTACCGTCCCATTAATGCGCACCGTGACAGAATGATCCACCACCCTGGGACACAACGGGGGATTACATTAGGAGATATCCTCCTCGGTATGGGGAAAATTACCGAGGAGGAACACTCCTATTATCGCTCGGTGGAGGAAGGCTGGGGTCCGGAGCAGCCGAGGCGCCGGAGACGGAGGACACGTCACCGGGCTAGGGTTGAGGACCAGCCTGGAGCCCAGAAAACCCCTCAAACGGATTTTGGGGGGGGACTATGGGGGTGGTCGGGGATCGAGGGAGAAGAGCCCCGACCACTGCACTCGTGGGGGTTCCAGGAGGAGCCCCTACAGCCGTGGGAACGGGAGTACAGAGAGGAGTCGGAGGAAGACGACGACGATGTGCTTCTGTTCCCTCACTCGTGGGGGTTCCCGGAGGAACCCTCACAGGATGGGGATTGGCGATGGAGTAGGCACGACAGGGACAGTCGTGCTCCAGCGCCAGTTCCCAGTCCGGTGCCTCCAGCGCCGGTCCAGAGTCGGAGGAAGAGGAGACCGACTCAGCGCACCACACCATCGGTGCGCAACACTAGCCCGGAGCGACCCGTACCAGCTAAACGCACCCAGCCAACGGTGCGTTTCCCCAGCCCGGTACGGCCCGCGCCTGCTCCGCGCACCAGATCAGTGGTGCGTTCCCCCAGCCCGGCGCACTCCGTGCCAGCTCAACGCACCGACCCAACGGTGCGTTTCCCCAGCCAGGTACAGCCCGTTCCAGCTACTCGCACCAGATCAGTGGTGCGTTCCCCCAGCCCGGTACGGTCTGTGCCTACTCCTCGCACCCAACCTATGGTGCGTGTCTCCAGCCCGGAGCGACCCGTGCCAGCTAGACGCACCAGCCCAACGGTGCGTTTCCCCAGCCCGGTACGGCCCGTGCCTGCGCCTCGCAGCAGAGCAGTGGCGCGCTCACCCATTCCTCACACGGAGCCTACTGCGAGGGTCGACAGCGCAGCTCTGTGTTTGGAGACCATCTCTGCGTCGGTGCCCAGAGTGGGTACGACGTTCAGCCCCGCTGTGGAGCAGGAGCTCCATAGCGTGTCGGTGCCCAGTCTGGGGCCGACAGCCAGCCCAACCACAGGGCTGGAAACCCTCTCTGCGTCGGTGCCCAGGGTGGGCACGACGTTCAGCCCCGCTGTGGAGCAGGAGCTCCATAGCGTGTCGGTGCCCAGTCTGGGGCCGACAGCCAGCCCAACTACAGGGTTGGAAACCATCTCTGCGTCGGTGCCTAGGGTGGGCACGACGTTCAGACCCGCTGTGGAGCAGGAGCTCCATAGCGTGTCGGTGCCCAGTCTGGGGCCGACAGCCAGCCCCACCAGAGGGCTGGAAACCATCTCTGCGTCGGTGCCCAGGGTGGGCACGACGTTCAGCCCCGCTGTGGAGCAGGAGCTCCATAGCGCGTCGGTGCCCAGTCTGGGGCCGACAGCCAGCCCCACCAGAGGGTTGGGAACCATCTCTGCGTCGGTGCCCAGGGTGGGCACGACGTTCAGTCCCGCTGTGGAGCAGGAGCTCCATAGCGTGTCGGTGCCCAGTCTGGGGCCGACAGCCAGACCAGCTGCAGGGCTGAAGACCATCTCTGCGTCGGTGCCCAGGGTGGGCACGACGTTCAGTCCCGCTGTGGAGCAGGAGCTCCATAGCGTGTCGGTGCCCAGTCTGGGGCCGACAGCCAGACCAGCTGCAGGGCTGAAGACCATCTCTGCGTCGGTGCCCAGGGTGGGCACGACGTTCAGTCCCGCTGTGGAGCAGGAGCTCCATAGCGTGTCGGTGCCCAGTCTGGGGCCGACAGCCAGACCAGCTGCAGGGCTGAAGACCACCTCTGCGTCGGTGCCCAGGGTGGGCACGGCATCCAGCCTGAGGTCTCCGGAGAAGGTCAGCAGCCCGAGGCCTCCTGTGACGGTCAGTAGCCTGAGGTCTCCTGTAAAGGTCAGCAGCCTGAGGCCTTCTGTGAAGGTCAGCAGCCCGAGACCTCCGGAGAAGGTCAGCAGCCCGAGGTCCCCGGTGACGGTCAGCAGCCCGAGGTCCCCGGTGACGGTCAGCAGCCCGAGGTCCCCGGTGACGGTCAGCAGCCCGAGGTCCCCGGTGACGGTCAGCAGCCCGAGGTCCCCGGTGACGGTCAGCAGCCCGAGGTCCCCGGCGACGGTCAGCAGCCCGAGGTCCCCGGCGACGGTCAGCAGCCCGAGGTCCCCGGCGACGGTCAGCAGCCCGAGGTCCCCGGCGAAGGTCAGCAGCCCGAGGTCCCCGACGAAGGTCAGCAGCCCGAGGTCCCCGGCGAAGGTCAGCAGCCCGAGGTCCCCGGCGAAGGTCAGCAGCCCGAGGTCCCCGGCGAAGGTCAGCAGCCCGAGGTCCCCGGCGAAGGTCAGCAGCCCAAGAGCTCCGGGGAAGGTGAGCAGACCTGAACCTCCACCGGTGCCCAGTCCGGGGCCGGTCATCTACGTCGCTCCAGTGACGGAGCAGTCCGCTCCACCGGTGCCCAGTCCGGGGCCGGTCGTCCACGTCGCTCCAGTGCCGGAGCAGTCCGCTCCACCGGTGCCCAGTCCGGGGCCGGTCGTCTACGTCGCTCCAGTGCCGGAGCAATCCGCTCCACCGGTGCCCAGTCCGGGGCCGGTCGTCTACGTCGCTCCAGAGACGGAGCAGTCCGCTCCACCGGTGCCCAGTCCGGGGCCGGTCATCTGCGTCGCTCCAGTGCCGGAGCAGTCCGCTCCACCGGTGCCCAGTCCGGGGCCGGTTGTCAGCCCCTCTCCAGGGTCGAGGGCTCCCGCACCAGGGTCCAGACAGGACTTGGTGACTGGCGGGAGTACTGAGGGGGGAACCACCGCGCCGGGGTCCGGACCGGATCGGGCGTGCAACGGAGAGGTAGGAGGGAGGCTACTCTCACAGCCTGTGCCACGCCCGGAACCGGAACCGGAGCCTCCACCAGCAACCACCTCAGTACCCCGCCATGTCCCCCCTAGTTTTGGACATTTTTTTTCTTTTCAGGAGAGGGGGGACTGTATGTGTGCGGTCGGGAGTCCGCACCTTAGGGTGGGGGTACTGTGAGGGCTTGGTTGTGGTAAGGCCTCTTACTCCCACCTAGGGGAGGAGAGAGGCACACAACCAAGCTCTCACACATTATTAGGGAGATGATCATCCCCAATCAGAGACAGCTGTATAGCGTTGTCTCTGATTGGGGATAGTATTTAGACTCCACACACAGTCACCTGTGTGTGGATCATTGTTGCTGCTTGTCTGCCTTGAGTTACCAGAAAGCCAGTAAGTCACCGTGTTTTGTTTTGTAGTCTGTTTTTGTTTTCACTCTCCTTATGTTATTTTAAATGCTTCGTGAGAACATCTCATTTAAAATAAAAAGGATGACACTTCACCAGCGCTCCGTTTACCGTCCCATTAATGCGCACCGTGACACCATCTCAATAGTATGGAGCCATCTCAATAGTTGGGAGTCATCTCAATAGTATGGAGCCATCTCAATAGTTGGGAGTCATCTCAATAGTAGGGAGCCATCTCAATAGTAGGGAGCCATCTCAATAGTAGGGAGTCATCTCAATAGTAGGGAGCCATCTCAATAGTAGGGAGCCATCTCAATAGTAGGGAGCCATCTCAATAGTAGGGAGCCATCTCAATAGTTGGGAGCCATCTCAATAGTAGGGAGCCATCTCAATAGTAGGGAGCCATCTCAATAGTAGGGAGCCATCTCAATAGTAGGGAGCCATCTCAATAGTAGGGAGCCATCTCAATAGTAGGGAGCCATCTCAATAGTAGGGAGCCATCTCAATAGTTGGGAGCCATCTCAATAGTAGGGAGCCATCTCAATAGTAGGGAGCCATCTCAATAGTAGGGAGCCATCTCAATAGTAGGGAGCCATCTCAATAGTAGGGAGCCATCTCAATAGTAGGGAGCCACCTCGATAGCTTCACTTTTGGGCCGGTCGAGGATTATTTTTTTTTTTTTTACATTTGTCTCGTTAGTTACATTAGGCTACACACGTTCCGCATTCTGACACCGCAGCGCGCAGCTTCTGCATGGGTTGCAGAAGCCTCCCATAGAGTTGGCTGGGTCCATAGCCCGTCTTTTCCAAAACGTTTTCTCTGGGCCGGCCCTACGGTACGCGTCAGGGAGGATGGATGGGAGGAAGAGACCAGGAGGGGCTGAAAAAAGAAAGGCATTGGAGGAGGATGCTGCCAGATGTGCCAAGCTTACAGATTTATTTTCAAGAGCACAAACACAAGTGTCAACAGGTAAAGAGAGAGAGACCTAGTAATGATTAGCATTAGCAACGCTGCTAATACCGTTGTAGCGTTGTCAACCTATTCACAAGCAAAATATAAAATGTAATTAAAATATTAGCCTTTTTGTAATCACCCAATACATGGCGATTCATAGACTTTGCAAATATTATGCAATTTAATATTGATAACAAAACTCAAGCTTGATCTGTGTATGCAGTAAAATTACCTCTTAATTATTATTTTTTATCTTCTGAGCAGCAGATAAGCCAGTCCCCCGCTGAAAATGATGAGGCCATGATGACTACAGGGACAGGTAGAGAGGATACCAGAGTAAACAATATGAATTAAAGTTATTTAACCCTCAGGTTGTGTTCAAAACCCTATAACACCTTTTGTGTTCCCGGTCAAAAATTACCGGCCTACAAAAAATAGCTTATAAATCACTTATTATGCTATATAATCACCCAATATTGGATTCAATCTTCAATAAATTTGTAAATATTACATAAAATATGAAACAAATTGGCACTGTTGATCACACTAGTCTACTTAAATTTTTCACCAGGACATTTGTTTTGAAAAACGTTTATTTTTGTACAAAATGGCACAGTCACACTTGTGGTGTTCCCGGTCAAAAATGACCGGCCTACAAAAAATAGCTTATAAATCTCTCATTATACTATATTATCACCCAATATTGGATTCAATCTTTTTGTCAACTTGTTTTCTTTCATTTAGGACTGGTTTTATATTTCTATTTGCATCTGATTAATCTGATTATCACGTGTTTTGATTAAAAAAGCATTATTTTTGAATATTTTTTGAATAAATTTGGAAATATTAAATAAAATATGAAAAAAATTGGCAATGACGGCCCCCATGAGGTCTCATTCCAACAAACCCGGCCTACTGCCTAATCTGAGTCGGACACCCCTGGTATATGCCCTTCTGCCCTTTTTGTTATGCAATACAGGTGAGTCCGATGCTGAAAGAGCAGATATAGAGACAGCTTCCAGTGAGACAACAGCCCTGCAAGAGATCCCAGAGGCACAGGCAGATGCAAGTGTAGATGAGGAAGCCTATCATTTTGATTATTTTGCTCACCCTCAAGCACAGGATCTAGACACATTTTTCAATCACCATCCTCAGCAGCCCACAAAACATCACCTACTAGCTAAAGTTTTTCACAGCAAGCATTGCACCAACCGCAAGTGGTTGACATACAGTGAAAAAACACAGTCTCTGTATTGTTCTGTGTGTTTGGCATTTGCACCTGCTGCAAGTGATAGTCCTTTCATAAAGGGAGGTATGAAAACATGGAAACATGTTCATCAGCGGATAGAAGAGCATGAGAAAAGTAAGATCCACAGAGATAGTGCTGATGCTTACTTTCTGTTGGCTAAAAGGGCAGATATAAAAAGCCTTCTGGCAGACAAACAAATGTCTTTACATCATGAGCAGGTGAAGAAGAAGCGTCAGGTGATGGAACGCATAATAGATGTGATAAAAGTAATTGGCAAATGTGGACTTAGTTACAGAGGGGATAAAGCAGAGGCTGCTTATACACTAGAAGATACTGCAGTCAATCATGGCAACTTTCTAGAGTTAATACTTTTGAGTCGTTATGATCTGTGCCTTCAACAGCACATTAGCAGTTGTATTGAGCAAAGCAAGAAGCATCATGACACTGGTGCAAAAGGTGGAGGATCTCTTGTGACTCTGCTATCAAAGGACATTGTTGGGAAAGTTGTGGATGCTCTCAGCCAGGTCATAAAGGGCACAATTTCAGATGAGGTTAGAGAGGCGGGACTGTTTTCGGTTCAGATTGATACAACTCAAGATGTCACATCAAAGGACCAGTGTGCTATCATTGCCAGATATGTCACAGATGTAGTTCATGAGCGGTTGGTTGCTGTGGTGAACTGTAAAAAATCCACAGGTAAATATCTGACAGTTTCTAAAGAACACATTAGACAAACTGGGCATTGACGTTGGCATGTGTGTGGGCAACTCCACTGATGGTGCAGCAAATATGCAGGGACCGTATAAAGGGTTCTCTACATTCCTGTCTGAACAGTCTCCAACACAAGTTCATGTCTGGTGTTATGCACATGTTTTAAATCTGGTACTGGCAGACACAACAGGCAGTGTCATAGAGAGTGCATCTCTCTTCTCACTACTTAACGATGTGGCTGTTTTCCTCAGGGAGTCTTATAAACGTATGCAGACTTGGGAAGAGACGAGTGAGGACAAACGTCACAGGAGACTGAGCCCAATAGGGGAAACCAGGTGGTGGGCTAAGGATCAAGCTCTCACTAAGGTCTTTAGATAGATAGATAGGAACTTTATTGATCCCCCGGGGGGGGGAAATTTCATAGTCAAGTGAAACAAGTGTGACATTTCAAATTTGGGAGTTTTGGTAATCCCCAGGATGCATTGTTTGTTGACCTGCTGCTGACCCTAGCCTCTGTTGAGGAAGATGGAAGTATGAAGTCAACAGTGAGGGTCAAAGCAAAAGGATTAATTGAAAATCTTCTGAAATATGAGATTATCCTCATTGCTCAAACTTTCCTTCGCATTTCCCAACATACATCCCCCCTCTCCAAGTACCTACAGACACACGGAATGGATATTTTGTCAGCTCATCGTCTGGTTGAGGGGACAAAGGATAACCTCAAAAAATATGTCAGGGACTTTGAGGGAGTGAAAGTGGCAGCTGATAAGTTTGTGAGTTGGGCCAATGAAAAGCTGGAAGAGATGGACAACTATGAACTAGTTGTGCAGACTGCACTTCCAGAGAGGCGTGTCTGAAAAAAGAAAAGAATGCCAGGAGAGCTTTTAGATGATGAACCAGTAGCCTCATCTGATGCTGCCTTTGAGGTGAATGTCCATAATGTTATTCTGGACACTGTGGCAGGTAGCATAGATAGGAGGCTTTCAGCAAATGCAAAACTTGCCTCAGATTTTGCTTGTCTTGACCCTAAAAACTTTCCTGAAATATTGATAAATGGGCTCCCTAACTCAGCACTCCAGGAAATCAGCAAATGTCTGCTTAGGTTTGATGACAGAGCTACTGTTAGCACATTACAAACTGAGTTTTCTAGCCTGGCATACCAGTGGGACAGACTGTCAGGACATGTAGTGAGGTGACACAGGAAGGTCAGGACGATAGTGGTGGAGTGCCATATATGGAAGAACCAGAGATGGAACTTGAAAGCAGGACCTGTTCCTCCTGCAAAAACTGTGCCATTTGTGTCCATTTAATACTCTCACAGTATAACCTCCTCACAGATGCTTATCATGTAATTGGGTTAGCATATAAGTTTCTGTTGACTTTGTCCATCACACAGGTTGCATGTGAGAGAAGCTTCTCAATTTTAACATTTGTGAAGAATAGGCTACGGAGCTCATTGAGTCAGGACAACTTGGAGGCTTTCATGTTAATGTGCACAGAGAAGGAAATCCACATGTCTATAAGCAACGACACAGTTATCGATAAAGTGGCTGAAACCAGTGCACTGCTTAGGCGGCTACTGATGCTGTAGATGCTGTTGGTGCTATTCGCAATGTAACTGTAAACTGTACTGTGACTTGAACTGTAAACATTAGTTCAATATGCCTCTTTGTGGAAGAGTGAGATACATTTCAAATGCTTAATTTCTTTCTTTCTGCTTTTGTTTATTTTTCAACCTATCCTTGTGGAATAGTGGAATATTTTTTGTTAACTTCTCAGCTTAAGTGAATTATTATTTAACCTTTACATTATTTGTTGCACCATGGTATTAATAAAAACTACACAATAGTAAGAGCTGAACTGTTGCTTCATTTATCCAATTTGGAATTCCACCATGACAAAAGGTGGTCCGGTCTTGGGACTGAAACTCCCGGGCTGAAAAGTGGCCCCACTCCGGCCCTGGTCGGATCAACCAGGCATCCCCCATTTACAGTATAGTGGCCAACCAGTTTTAAATCCCGGAGGAGAGGAGGCCACAATTGAGAGGTACATGATGGATAGCTACTGGTGCTGAAAAGACCAGGGACCTCTGATTTATGGACTGCACTTCATGGGAGACTTAGCCGGAGGAGGAGCCACAATGGACAAAAACTGACATTTGTCTATTGAAGCATATAATTTGCCTTGAGTTGTCAGTTAAGATCGCATTGATTGTGTTGTGTAATTTCCAATTCTTTATAGTTATTGTGTAATTTCCAATTCTTTATAGCTCCCTGAATATATTCAGCTCTGTGTGTTTCAAGCAGAGACAAGATCTCTTTGTCCTCAGCAGATGAGGGTAGGGTGTAGGCAACCCCCTACCACTCAGCAGGTTGACCTTTGACCAGAGGAATGTCACCAGAGTCAGGAGACTCCTCCAGGGGTAAAGGCTTCCTGTGTACCTCCCATTTTTCTGACTTACAACTAGACATGTATTCTGTGCCAATGTTATCTCCAAATAAGGAGAAAACAAGAAATAGCATCAGGAGTTTTGAGACCAGGTTGGAGGAAAATAGAATGGGTGGAGCTGTGCTAACTGTGTCTTATGAATAAACATTTAAAAACCTGTACAAAAACCAAGAACGGAGAGATGTATGGGAGTGGTTCCTGCAGGTCACTCGGCTTCATTGTCTTTTTGCAATAAAGTCTAACTTGCTTCTACAAACTCCAGAAGTGCTTTTATTTTTAGTAAGAGGGAAGAGTTTTTCCACGACAATTGCTGCCAGTAACACGACCTTAAAGAGATAGCAGCGTCTCCCATTCTTAGGCTGCACTAATATATATATATTTGTTTAACCTTTATTTAACTAGGCAAGTCTGTTAAGAACAAATTCTTATTTACAATGACGGCCCTAGGAACAATGGGTTAACTGCCTTGTTCAGGGGCAGATTTGTACCTTGTCAGCTCGGAGATTCGATCCAACAACCTTTCCATTACGGCCCAACGCTCTAACCACTCCGCTACCTGCCGCCCCGAAACATGAATATTGCGATATGGACATTCAACAGCCTACTGTGTTTTGTTTGCTTAGGCACGGATAACGGCTTAAACATTTTGAAAACAAGCCGAGTTAATTGAACATTCACCACCACGTATTATAATAGGCCTACCTGATCTTTCCACGTCTGAGGGCTACATGGTCTGGGTCGATTTGGAATTAATATATAGCCTATTTGCAGTGCAAGACATATTTTTGGTTAATCTTGATGTTGTGCTGTAATGTCCAACATCCACTTATGTCCTAGCTGCAACTTACATTTAAGGGAAGGTAAGGTCTGGTAAGGAGCGTAGGTCAAGAACATAGATCAGCTTTATGTGTATATATGTGGAATTGTAAGAGAAACGTGATGCAGGTGTAAAAGCAATAGGTATGATCCGAGAGTTCTATTCCTTGGCCTGAATGCATTTCTCTAACGATAAGGTGCTCTATTGGGCTGTTTAGCATCTAGAAACAATTTTGACTTTTGTAGAGGTCTACAGATACAAATGTAATGTATAGAACTAACATGATCTATAATGTAGATTATAAATGTATATCTAAACGTTGCTGTCTAAGGCTCCCTCTACACAGGGCTTATACACAATTATTGGCAAAATAGCTGACCTGATTCGTCAAAAAACCAATTAGTGGAAAAATATCACAATTGCACTGTCTGTGTAAATACAGCTAATAGGTTCTAAAACCACTTCGTGTACAGCAGGTACTGTCTATTGTTCTGAAACGCATTCGTGTGCAACAGGCACTGCCCATGGTTCTGAAACTATTTTCTGTACATAAGGAACTGTCTGAACCGCTTCCCATACAACATGATTGGATAAATCCGGGCCTCGTGCACCACATAAAGTTTTGTTTTTTATCCTTCCCCTAAATGATTTAGACCTGGGATACAAGGAGAGTAGACTCCACGGCCAACCAATCAGTATGGGTGAAAAAAGGACCACACCAGCAGCACTGTGGACCTCAACATTTGACGTCATAGGAGAAACGTACAAACTGTAAGGTTAACCTAGGACAACACACCACACAACATGTCGCTGTCCTCACTTGATAGACATACAAAAAATATATAGATTTCAACACTATAACCTTGTCGTCAGTACATTCTCTATATCAGGTATTACCGCATTGCAGTTTACGTTTAGAAATGTATCGTCTTATTGTCCATTGGGCATACCGAATGTGTAGATAGTTACAGGCAAAATACAATACAAGAAAAATAAACAATGTGTAGATAGTTACAGGCAAAATACAATACAAGAAAAATAAACAATGTGTAGATAGTTACAGGTCAAAATACAATACAAGAAAAATAAACAATGTGTAGATAGTTGATGCTTCTCGGGTAAATAAGCTGATCAGGAAGGCTAGCTCTGTTCTGGGGATGAGCCTTGACACTCTAGAGGAGGTGGCGGAGAGACGGATCCTGGCCAAACTGCTGGCCATCATGGACAACGTCACCCACCCTCTGCACGCAGAGGACCACTTTCAGTCACAGACTGATCCCACCACGGTGCTATTAGACTATTTAATGCCTCACCGGGGTGCCGTGCCGTCGGCAACATAGACCTGGAACTGTTGGGGTGCTAGGACCTAGTTTAACAATTATGCATCCATCCGTGAGTAACTCTGGTCCATCAGCACACATCCACTCAGGACCTATTTATTCATACAGGTCTGTATATACATACTCATGTACAGTTGTTATATCATATCACATGCAATATTGTAAGTAATTATTGGACTTAACTTACGTAGGCATTCACTCAGGAATGCATACTATTATTATTAGTATCCTGCCAGTTGCACCTTTTCTCATTGCTTTTAGTATATCGAATGTGCAATACGTGCAGTTGTCTGTAATTATACCCTGCACACTAAGGACTGTATTTTAAGGGAATTACTATTATTACCCCAAATTATATCATACACACATTTAGCTATTAAAGTATATCTTCCTGTCATTTACCTGTACAGTTTATGTAACCATGCAAGTATTCATTTATCTGTAAATATAACTGTACATTTACCTGTACAGCTAATTTAACCATGCAAAATATTCACTTACTTGTTCATTTAGCCAGTCTGTATATTAAGTAAACTATTATTCCCTCGCTCATATCATACGCATTTTTAGCTACTGAAGTATTTCTCTGCCATCGACCTGTATAGTATAGTTAACCATCCAACATCCACCAATGTATAGTGTACATATTCAGCCAACCACCCATACTATGCAATGTCTTTTTATAGCTTTTTTTTGCACTCCAGATATCTTGTATTTCTATACTTTTTCATACTGCCGCTATATGTATCATGTACCGTGTATCTGTCTTTTGTGTACTTTCGTTGTGGCATTTTGCACCTGCCCTGTGTTTTGTTGTAGCTGCTTGACAATGAAATTTCCCCCCCGGGGGAGCAATAAAGTACCTATCTATCTATCTATCTATCTAGTTACAGGTCAAAATACAATACAAGAAAAATAAACAACTTATAATTGAATGGCAATGCGGGGAAGTTGATTAAAATGAAAACACAAAACGTTCATACTATGTGCACAGCAGTTTACTGTTTATTAGACGCAGGTAAACTATTTATTGCTTTTACAGACACTCAAACTGAAAACATAGGAATGCCAGCGTCTTCACAAATAGTCCAGCTTGCACGGTTCTTTGTTTTCTGTATCCTATGCCTTGTCTGTGTGCGTTCACAATCACCATGTCCCTCATATCTCCTCACCCGTATATATCTACCACACATCAAGGATCATTTATTTTTGGAACCGGCATCAGTAATTCACAAAATAAAACTGTAGTTTAATGTCCCTCAACAAGAGGAGAAATCCCATACCTTCTCAAATGGCTAATTCACTGCGCAACCAGTGGCTCCGTGACTATGGGAAGTTCCTTTTGGGAGGAGTTGATCAAAGGAGGAAAGTAGCCTATATTAGCCTATAGCTACTGTATCTATATCCCCTCGCGTTCACTGTGTGTGTGTGTGTTGAGCAGGTTGGTGGGGTGTTAGGAGGAGACACAGAGGCTGTCCGTGTCAGGTTGTGCGTGTGTGCGTACAGATTACGCACCAGAGATACAAATATGTCGATGATTGCAGCTACCCTCTGGGTGTGTTAATGCTCACAACATTTATACATTATTTTGATATTCAACCAATGCATGTTTACCATTGAACTATACATTTTTGCTTTATTACAAGGAATTATAGGCTCTCATTGATAAAGCTTGGTTCCTGGAGACTACCGTCTCAACCACCAGTCTGCCAGTGTGCTACTGACCCGCATTGACGTCATTGCGTCATTAGGTATCCCTTAGAAACACAGACGTTCAAAAATAGTATCAAATTAATTCAGCTTGCGAGAAAGGAGGACGAGGCGGTTGGAAGGAATAATGGGTGCTGAAAGGAACATGGGGTGCAAAAAAAATGTATGCGTCTCTTGGCCACCACAAAAAACAATGCATTGGACCAATATACAATATTGGGATGTTATTTCGAGGATGAAAATTGTTGGCTACAGGGCTGTGACATTACGCAACCTAAAGCAGCCCAGTTCTCTCCTAGTCGCTGTCCATTACGCAACCTAAAGCAGCTCAGTTCTCTCCTAGTCGCTGTCCATGGTTCTCAATCCGCTTCACATGCAATAGAACAGACCAGGACAATAGAACAGACCAGGACAATAGAACAGACCATTGTAATAGAACAGACCATTGTAATAGAACAGACCAGGACAATAGAACAGACCAGGGTAATAGATCAGACCAGGACAATAGAACAGACCAGGACAATAGAACAGACCAGGGCAATAGAACAGACCAGGGTGATAGAACAGACCAGGACAATAGAACAGACCAGGGTGATAGAACAGACCAGGACAATACAACAGACCAGGGCAATAGAACAGACCAGGACAATAGAACAGACCAGGACAATAGAACAGACCAGGGTGATAGAACAGACCAGGACAATAGAACAGACCAGGGCAATAGAACAGACCAGGACAATAGAACAGACCAGGACAATAGAACAGACCAGGGTGATAGAACAGACCAGGACAATAGAACAGACCAGGGCAATAGAACAGACCAGGACAATAGAACAGACCATTGTAATAGAACAGACCATTGTAATAGAACAGACCAGGACAATAGAACAGACCAGGGTGATAGAACAGACCAGGACAATAGAACAGACCAGGGTGATAGAACAGACCAGGACAATAGAACAGACCAGGGTGATAGAACAGACCAGGACAATAGAACAGACCAGGGCAATAGAACAGACCATTGTAATAGAACAGACCAGGACAATAGAACAGACCAGGGTGATAGAACAGACCAGGACAATAGAACAGACCAGGGCAATAGAACAGACCATTGTAATAGAACAGACCAGGGTAATAGAACAGACCAGGACAATACAACAGACCAGGGTAATAGAACAGACCAGGGTAATAGAACAGACCAGGACAATAGAACAGACCAGGGTGATAGAACAGACCAGGACAATAGAACAGACCAGGGTGATAGAACAGACCAGGACAATAGAACAGACCAGGGTAATAGAACAGACCAGGACAATAGAACAGACCAGGGTAATAGAACAGACCAGGGTAATAGAACAGACCAGGGTAATAGAACAGACCAGGACAATAGAACAGACCATTGTAATAGAACAGACCAAAACTTTGCCACAGAGAAAGACTACAGTCTGGTAACATCCAAAAGGTTGAAGAATTTAACAATATTTCTGTAATCCAAACAGTTGGAGGTGTCCGTTGGTACTTAAAGAATGTGATGTCAGATCAGTGGTTGTTTCGGGATATTATTACTACATGATAATACAACATCATTGTATCTTTGAACGTCTACACATTCTAGTAATCAGATTAACGTGTAAATGTAGCCCAATTTATATGGTTCAACATGAAACTATTTGTGAGGAGATTGAATGTGATTTAGTCTTCTAAAGGAGAGAATTTGTTTGCAAGTAAAACTTAGGCCAAGTCAGTGGCCACGCCCAAGTGAACAGACATTGGTTGAGAACTATGAAACACGCCATTCTCTCCCCCAGTACAAAAGCCAGTTGAAGAAAGTCAACCCCAGTTCCGGATGACGCTAGTTGTCCATGCGTTTAAAAAGGGCTAAATTGAACTACAACTCTATCTTACGAAAGCTACAGTACATGCAAAGATAACGTGGAGGTGACGATCGCCATGTTAAAATTGTGAATTTCGACTAGACCAGCCAGAACATTGAGTGAGCCAAGTATGGCAAAATGGTATGAACTCTAACGATGGATCACTGAAGAAGTGATACATCCCACGACCAGAAAGACTCTCCAAAGGACAATGGTGATCTTCGAAGCCAAACTCAGAGTAAATATATAATTGCATTTCATTTTTCCGGATGGGTGGTTATTAAAGTGTAAGATTTTGTGTTTACGTTTGGCCATAACTTTCCATGTTCGATAGACTTCATCCCTTTGTCTCTTTCTCCCGCTCATTTCTTTCAAACATCACCCCCTTCCTTTGTGTAACCAGCCGTCATATCGGGTTAGTCCACTAGGGACTTTTCATGACATGATTAGCAATCACTGTATGATCTATGCTTTTGTATGTACAGTGTATGTAATTCTGTGTTTATTTAGCTAGTTAGTAAATAAATGATTAAGCCGATTTGATCATCAGAATGAGACTGATAAGAGGTATGGTTAATGATTGACTGTTATAAGGTATAAAATATCCGATGAGTTATTTTCTGGAATTGGTAACTCTATAAACAACAGATTCCAGTGGTGCCCCAGGTTATTAATCATTTAATTATGGCATGAGTTAATTCAATCACGCAATCAATTAAACATTAGAATAATCAATTTGATCAAATATCATGTCACCAAATTAATCAAAACCAACGTTACGACAGTTTCTAACTTTATATACTTCCACCACCTTCTACCCTTGATATGGCAGTGCCTTCTGGGTTGCCATTTAGGTGTTGCTTATGGCTACCGATCCTGTCATTTCAGATCCATAAGATCCATTGTATCAGGAAGGGAACTGTAGGGATTGTCCTGCAAGTAATCTGGTTAGTTCTGTGAACACTCATTGTCAATGGAGCATTTGGCTTTAAGCAACATGTCCTGGTTGGGGGAACACCTGGACAGCATCAATCTGAGCCTACTACAGTACAGTCATGGTCAAAAGTTTTGAGAATGACACAAGTATTGGTCTCCACAAAGTTTTCTGCCTCAGTGTTGATGATGGCAATTTGCATATACTCCAGAATGTCATGAAGAGTGATCAGATGATTTGCAATTAATTGCAATGTCCCTCTTTGCCATGAAAATGAACTTAATCCCCCAAAAACATTACACTGCATTTCAGCCCTGCCACAAAAGGGCTTTACAAGGCAATGATATTGCTGCTGGTAAGATTGCACCTAAATCAACCATTTATCGGATCATCAAGAACTTCAAGGAGAGAGGTTCAATTGTTGTGAAGAAGGCATCAGGGCGCCCAAGAAAGTCCAGCAAGCGCCAGGGCCGTCTCCTAAAGTTGATTCAGCTGCGGGATCGGGGCACCACCAGTGCAGAGCTTGCTCAGGAATGGCAGCAGGCAGGTGTGAGTGCATCTGCACGCACAGTGAGGCAAATACTTTTGGAGGATGGCCTGGTGTCAAGAAGGGCAGCAAAGAAGCCACTTCTCTCCAGGAAAAACATCAGGGACAGACTGATACTCTGCAAAAGGTACAGGGATTGGACTGCCGAGGAGGACCGTGGTAGAGTCATTTTCTCTGATGAATCCCCTTTCCAATTGTTGGGCCATCCGGAAAAGACCTTGTCCGGAGAAGACAAGGTGAGTGCTACCATCAGTCCTGTGTCATGCCAACAGTAAAGCATCCTGAGACAATTCATGTGTGGGGTTGCTTCTCAGCCAAGGGAGTGGGCTCACTCACAATTTTGCCTAAGAACACAGCCATGAATAAAGAATGGTACCAACACATTCTCCGAGAGCAACTTCTCCCAACCATCCAAGAACAGTTTGGTGACGACCAATGCCTTTTCCAGCATGATCTAAGAACACCGAAGCAGCAAACTTTGTGGAGACCAATACTTGTGTCATTCTCAAAACTTTTGACCACGACTGTACTAAGGAAACCAGATAATTTTCCTCAGGCCAAAAGCAGGGTGAAATACTGCCATTCATTTGGAATATGATCACAGAGCCATAAGGGCAGCATTTTAAAAAAGGGAAATAAGAATATGATCACAGCGCCACAAGGACTGCATTTTAAAAAGGTCAATTATAGGAATATGACTAAAACAGACGTGTAGTGTTACGCAAGTCTTCATCAGTTATCACATATAACATTTTCATTCAAACCAGACAAAAATATGCGTAAAAACACAGCGACCCAATGGTTGTGCTGTGCTGTCCGTCAGAGGAGTTGCAAAGACGTATCCGTCAACCAGTTGATAATGTAGAGCTTTACATGACTATTTCTCCCCACCAAACCGCTGCCTCAGTTTAAAATGCACTCTAAACAAAACCCACCTTCATTCAATTTAAGTCTCAAGGCATCAAAACACCTTACTTTTTATTTCCCCAAAAGGTCTGAAGTTTGTACAAAGACAACGGATACATTCAAATGATGAGCCGATCAACTTATATCACACTGCCTTAATACTGTACACATCAATTTAGAGTTTGAAAGATGGTCAAAATGCAACCGTTTATTTTGTCTCTGACAAATCATTTCCATAAATAAAAAGAGCAAATGAATAAAAACACCACATTAAAGTTCATTTGTTTGTTGCATTAACTTCCCTTTCAGAAAGAGACATGTTAATTTATTCATTGTAGGTCCCCATATAATTAGGAATGATAAAAAAATCAAGTGTGAAACAAGACTATATTAATTATTTAAAGCAGCCATAACTGTAAAAGGTTTTGAGACGGGCCATTCTACGACCCGGTACACTTGCATTCAGTTAGGAAGTTACAAACCAGCAGCAATTAGTCTCTTTAGCAAACTATTTCTTAACCATAAGAAATGACAACTGTTTTCCCAATTAAAACCACTAATTAAAATACATTTAAAAAATGGAACCATTATCGGATCATATCTGTCTTGTAAATCAACTACCGGTTCCCTTTGGTGTGTTTCACCACCTCATAAAAATGTTACGATTCTCAGCCCTTAAAGAAAAAAAAAAAAAAATCGTAGGGGCCCAGTTCCAACATAAAATAAAAGCATCTTTCCTTCCTTCAATACTCCCCTCCTCGAGGTGTCAACTATCTGACTGAATTGGGCACAAGGTTTCCAGTTACACCATATTGTTTCAATGCAGTTCAGTGAACACCTTGAGGAATGAAGGACAGAGGGAAGGATGTGTATGAATTCATGAAATAAAACAATGCCCTGTCGGTCCTATGCTGGGCTCTATATATTGTAGTCTATAGGCCAGGGTAGCTGAGTGATGGGATATACAGTTGAAGTCGGAAGTTTACATACACTTAGGTTGAAGTCATTAAAACTAATTTTTCAACCACTCCATAGATTTCATGTTAAACTATAAGTCAGTTAGGACATCTACTTTGTGCATGACAAGTAATGGTTCCAACAATTGTTTACAGACAGATTATTTCACTATATCACAATTCCAGTGGGTCAGAAGTTTACATACACTAAGTTGACAGTGCCTGGAAAATCCCCAGAAATAATGTCATGGCTTTAGAAGCTTCCGATAGGCTAATTTACATCAATTGAGTCAATTGGAGGTGTACCTGTGAATGTATTTCAAGGCCTACCTTCAAACTCAGTGCCTCTTTGCTCGACATCATGGGAAAAATCTAATGTAATCAGCAAAGACCTCAGAATTATTTTTTTAGACCACTACAAGTCTAGTTCATCCTTGGGAGCAATTTCCAAATGCCTGAAGGTACCACGTTCATCTGTACAAACAATAGTACGCAAGTATAAACACCATGGGACCACGCAGCCGTCATACCTTGGTTGCAAATGGGTCTTCCAAACGGACAATGACCCCAAGCATACTTCCAAAGATGTGGCAAAATGGCTTAAGGACAATAAAGTCAAGGTATTGGAGTGGCCATCACAAAGCCATGACCTCAATCCTATAGACAATTTGTGGGCAGAACTGAAAAGCATGTGCGAGCAAGGAGGCCTACAAACCTGACTCAGTTACACCAGTTCTGTTAGGAGGAATGGGCCAAAATGCACCCAACTTATTGTGAGAAGCTTGTGGAAGGCTACCCGAAACGTTTGACCAAAGTTAAACAATTTAAAGGCAATGCTACCAAATACTAATTGAGTGTATGTAAACTTCTGACACACTGGGAATGTGATGAAATAAATAAAAGCTGAAATAATTCTCTCTACTATTATTCTGACATTTCACATTCTTAATATAAAGTGGTGATCCTAACTGACCTAAAACAGGGAATTTTTACTAGGATTAAATGTCAGGAATTGTGAAAAACTGAGTTTAAATGTATTTGGCTAAGGTGTATGTAAACTTCTGACTTCAACTGTATCTCCTATACTGGCCTCTATATATTGTAGTCTATGGGCCAGGGTAGCTGAGTGATGGGATCTATATAATGTAGTCTATGGGCCAGGGTAGCTGAGTGATGGGATCTATATATGGTAGTCTATGGGCCAGGGTAGCTGAGTGATGGGATCTATATATTGTAGTCTATGGGCCAGGGTAGCTGAGTGATGGGATATATCTCCTATACTGGCCTCTATATATTGTAGTCTATGGGCCAGGGTAGCTGAGTGATGGGATCTATATATGGTAGTCTATGGGCCAGGGTAGCTGAGTGATGGGATCTATATATTGTAGTCTATGGGCCAGGGTAGCTGAGTGATGGGATCTATATATTGTAGTCTATGGGCCAGGGTAGCTGAGTGATGGGATCTATATATTGTAGTCTATGGGCCAGGGTAGCTGAGTGATGGCCTCTATATATTGTAGTCTATGGGCCAGGGTAGCTGAGTGATGGGATCTATATATGGTAGTCTATGGGCCAGGGTAGCTGAGTGATGGGATCTATATATGGTAGTCTATGGGCCAGGGTAGCTGAGTGATGGCCTCTATATATTGTAGTCTATGGGCCAGGGTAGCTGAGTGATGGGATCTATATAATGTAGTCTATGGGCCAGGGTAGCTGAGTGATGGGATCTATATATGGTAGTCTATGGGCCAGGGTAGCTGAGTGATGGGATCTATATAATGTAGTCTATGGGCCAGGGTAGCTGAGTGATGGGATCTATATATGGTAGTCTATGGGCCAGGGTAGCTGAGTGATGGGATATATCTCCTATACTGGGATCTATATATGGTAGTCTATGGGCCAGGGTAGCTGAGTGATGGGATATATCCCAAAGTGCCCTTATTTAATGGAACTGAGATCTTTCCGGGTGGAGGGCTTCTTCAAAAAGGTAACATTTGTAATTTAGTGAATGTTTAGTGAATGGAAGGGGTTGGTTTACACCCTCCGACCAGAGTCTGAGGTCACAGCTAACAGAAACCCTCAATTCCTTACAACATAAATGATATGGCATTGACTTTAAACAAAAAATTAAACCAAAGCTTTCTTGTGTGTAACTACTGCAAGTTCTGTTTTTGTATACGTGTGTGTTCCGAGGGCTTCTCCTGTGGAGTAGTCTTAAGGTAGGCGGCGGTCCTTCTTGGTTAGCAGGTAACACTGGATGGTTCTCAGGCGGTCTTTGGCAGGGGCAAACTCTGGCTGTAGCTCCAGAGTGGACTCATACCAGCGCATGGCCTTCTCAAACTCCTCCTGTATAAGGGGGCACGGACACACACAAAGAATAATAAATACAACTGATCAAATAACACATCAGTATTTACACAACTCACCACAATGCATACCAATGTTATCATTTCACACAACATTAAAACAGTATTGGCTTTCTTCAATACACCCACCTGACACGCAACCAGTATAATCTACACACTTCCCAATGCACACACAATTGCAACATAAATGACCCGCTTCACAACCACTGACACAGACTACTGATCTAAACCAGAATGCTCATGGCCAGGCCATGACAACAATGTTGGTCCGTTCCCATGGTGTCGGCTCACCATGGCAATGTAGACATTGGCGAGGGTGAAGTGGTTGACAACGAAGTGTGGGGCGATCTCAACGGCCATGCGGGCCACGGTCAGGGCGTCCTCCCACAGCCGTGCGTTCTGGAAGATGTTGGCCAGGCTGATCAGAGGTACATCCTGGGAGGGAGGGAGGGAGGCTGAATTATGGGTTAAAGGTCAAGTTCAGCAGTTCACACTGTAGAAAAACGTTTTGCAACGGAAAACATTTGTGTTATTATTGTGCAAGTCTTTACCTTCATGTGGTGCGGGGCGTAGTGGAGGGCTTGGCGCAGGCAGTCGATGGCCCTCTTGCTCTGGCCCTTCACCCTCCAGTAGAGAGCAGACATGCTGGACAACACCCATGACGTCTGGTTCTGTCAGGGGAGGAGAGACTTTCATTTTGTCTGCATTACTCTATTAAACTTTATACTGCCGGGAGATGCTGTGATTTGGGTGATACAGGGTTGTAGAATAGCCTGACAGGCCGCTATCACCTCCACAAACACGTACCTTCTCCAAGACCTTGGCGATGCGCGTGCCCACCTGCTCAAAGGACTGAGGGGAGAACTTATCCTTGCCCAGATTCTGTAGCACCTGAATGACAAAGAGAAATCCGGTTGAGGGTCACGGCAGAATATGAACTTGAAATGATGCAGACGGGTGAGATGTGTGAGACTCTCTGGTCTCTACCTCTCCGAGTTGACTCTCTCTCGGTCTCCTACCTCTCCGAGTTGACTCTCTCTCGGTCTCCTACCTCTCCGAGTTGACTCTCTCTCGGTCTCCTACCTCTCCGAGTTGACTCTCTCGCTGTCTCCTACCTCTCCGAGTTGACTCTCTCTCGGTCTCCTACCTCTCCGAGTTGACTCTCTCTCGGTCTCCTACCTCTCGGTCTCCTACCTCTCCGAGTTGACTCTCTCTCGGTCTCCTACCTCTCCGAGTTGACTCTCTCTCGGTCTCCTACCTCTCCGAGTTGACTCTCTCTCTGGTCTCTACCTCTCCGAGTTGACTCTCTCTCGGTCTCCTACCTCTCCGAGTTGACTCTCTCTCTGGTCTCTACCTCTCCGAGTTGACTCTCTCTCGGTCTCCTACCTCTCCGAGTTGACTCTCTCTCGGTCTCCTACCTCTCCGAGTTGACTCTCTCTCGGTCTCCTACCTCTCCGAGTTGACTCTCTCTCGGTCTCCTACCTCTCCGAGTTGACTCTCTCTCGGTCTCCTACCTCTCCGAGTTGACTCTCTCTCGGTCTCCTACCTCTCCGAGTTGACTCTCTCTCGGTCTCCTACCTCTCCGAGTTGACTCTCTCTCGGTCTCCTACCTCTCCGAGTTGACTCTCTCTCGGTCTCCTACCTCTCCGAGTTGACTCTCTCTCGGTCTCCTACCTCTCCGAGTTGACTCTCTCTCGGTCTCCTACCTCTCCGAGTTGACTCTCTCTCGGTCTCCTACCTCTCCGAGTTGACTCTCTCTCGGTCTCCTACCTCTCCGAGTTGACTCTCTCGCTGTCCCCTACCTCTCTGAGTTGACTCTCTCTCGGTCTCCTACCTCTCCGAGTTGACGCTCTCGCTGTCCCCTACCTCTCTGAGTTGACTCTCTCTCGGTCTCCTACCTCTCTGAGTTGACTCTCTCCAGTGTAGTGGATGGCGGCGCGGTTGGCCACGCCAGTCAGGTGGTCCAGGGTGTGCATGCTGGCAGCCAGGTTGGCGTTGCACAACGGCTCAACCGCAGGCTCCTGGAGCGGAGTGGCAAAGTCTATGTGTTCCGTGATGCTGTGGAGGGAGAAGACCAGAGGGGGGGGATGCAACATTATACATGTTTTTTATTAAAGTGTGGCTTTGGGTGTTAAGAGGATAGTTCAACATTCGGGAAAGAAAATAATACTTCCCCAAAGTCAGATGAAATCATGGTCACCATGCTTCTGTCTATGTGTTCAGAATGAAGGCAGTTAAAGGTAGTTTCATGCTAGCTGCTACAGTAGACTTCCAGTCTTTGCGCTAGTGAACAATGGATCCAGAAACGACCTTTCATCATATGATACACAGAGACATACACATGGTCTCCATGAGCTCATCTTAACTGGACAAATATAAAAAAGGGATTAATTGCCAACTATCCCTTTAAGTCCTAATAAAGTGATTCCCAACTGACTCCAGTGGCAGTCAACATTTTTGTTGTTGATGAATTAGTTGAATCAGCTGTCAGTGCAGGGTTAAAAATAAAATATGGACTGTGTGGTGGTTTCCCCAGGGGATGGTTGGAAACCAATGTCAAACAGACACACACACCAAATGATATATGTTTATCTATGAGATAGCCAGACAGAGGTCAAAGTTTGAATTTACAACACTGTCCTAACCCCTTAGACGAGATAAGATAGTCAGACAGAGGTCAAAGTTTGAATTTACAACACTGTCCTAACCCCTTAGACGAGATAAGATAGTCAGACAGAGGTCAAAGTTTGAATATACAACACTGTAACCCCTTACACAAGACAGACAGAGGTCAAAGTGTAACCCCTTAGACAAGACAGACAAAGTGTAACCCCTTAGACAAGACTGACTCGATGTTCTTGGCAGACACAGCCAGCCAGGTACTAGCCACGGTGGTGAGGTCTACCCTGCGTGTTCTCTGGCACTCCTCTGGCCCCGGCCAGCCCAGACTGGTGTAGTCCCTCCAACGCCCTGCGTGCACACACACAGACAAAATCAGTACCCTTGAGACACAAACACTTTCTTAGTATGGTTCAATGATGACGACTAGTACATGCCTCTGTATGGGAGAATATCAATTGTATTTCCTTGACTCCTTGCATCCTTCTCAGAACCCATTGGATGAGAAAGATAGCTGGTTTTGAGGAGGAGGCGAGAGGAGTCAGGTAAATACAATTTAGGTTTTTCCTATGAGTTTGTCTGTGAGCATGCAGGGTGTTTATTACCTGAGGGTCCAGGGGAGGGGATGGTGGGGCCGCTGATCTCCAGGGCAGAGTGGCCTCCAGGGAGCAGTGTCTCCCCCTGCAGGGTGTCCTCAGCAGTGCCCCAGCCCTCGGGGCTGTCTGCCTTGGGCTTCCTCACACGCTTCACCTGGAACGTGATCTGTGGAGGACCAGAAACACAAAGAGGGGGATGTTGGGCTGGGTCCTGGCTACTGTTTGGACAGAACTACATCATGGGAGTTACTCAGGACACGTACCCACTCAGCCCCTTCGTCATCCTCACAGTTCCCGAAGCAGGGCGCTCCTCCACTCCGGCCCGCCCCTATCACCCGGTCGTTCTTCAGCACGCGGATGCCCCTCAGGTCGCCCCGCTTGCCCCCCACGTCGAGA
The DNA here is from genome assembly GCA_023634145.1 of Thymallus thymallus. Lineage (NCBI taxonomy): Eukaryota > Metazoa > Chordata > Actinopteri > Salmoniformes > Salmonidae > Thymallus > Thymallus thymallus. The sequence continues at coordinate 3,673,117 of CM042380.1, read as the reverse complement.
GCCCCCTCGAAGGCCCCCAAAAGCTCCTTCTTCAGCTGCCACTCCTCCTCATCCCGCTCTCCTCCTCCTCCAGGCTGCTGCTGGCCTGCCTCTCCAGAGCCGTTACTGTCCAGCACCACTTCTGTTACAAACAGAAAGGCAGGGTCCTGTTCATTAGGTACCAAACGGAAGAAAACGGACAGAAACAGGGAGGGTTTAACTGGACATTTTTAGTTGTTTTCCCATTGCAAAACGTTTTGCTACAGTGCCCTACTGAACAGGACCCAGGTGTTGGAGTAGCCCATTGACAGTTTTGTTCATTTGATTAAATTTAGTCAGTGTGAAAATCATAAGGGTCTTACTCTCAAAAAGGAGGGCTTCGTCCCCAATGGAGACGGGCAGATCCTGTGCAGCCGTGGCGTTGGGGTCCTCCAGCTGTTGCTGCTCTCCACTGCCAGCCTCCCATTCATCCAGTTGTAGAGTCACATCCTCCTCTCCCACACACACAGCACCCTCTGTTGACACACACACTAACCTGATCAGCTTCAGTCGCCACTAAAATGTACCTTCCAACAACGCGCATGACATGCAAGCAACAAATACAGAGAATGCACTTTATGGTCCCGTTGGTCATAGTGGAAATGGGTGTTTCTGCCTTTCTGGTAACCCCGTCACCTTTTCACCTCCACATAGGAAGTGTGTGTAGGCTATACACATGGTGAGAGGGTTGGCCTCTAACTGTCAGATATAGAGCTTTCTAAACGCAGCTGGACTATTTTTAACAGCTTCAATTATTGAGTGGCAGATTTCTCCACTTGAAAACGCTTTCGAGAGAGAGAGAGAGATCAAAGTTTGAATTTACAACACTGTAACCCCTCACACAAGAAGGTTGGTACTGACTATAAACAAGACAAGTACCACTTATCCCAGGTCTCCCAAATTAAGTTCCACAACAATGGACCGTGAAGTATGGTATGGTACGGCACGAGAGGTGAACAGTGGCACTCACGCGGACATGGCGAGTGCTGCAGGTTGTATAGGAAGGGGTAGAACTGCAGGCATCGCAGGAGGGGTAGGCTGGCACGGCACTGGTCACAACTGGCAGAGAGGGCCAGGGTGTGGCGGAACAGGTCCAGGGCACCCGTCACATTGTCCTGGGCCAGATTCACACTCACCAGGCTCAGGAGAGTGTGGGGCTGCCAGGGTACCAGAGGAGAGCAGGGAAACAGAGTCATTAGAATGGACATCCTTATGTAACATACCATCATGACCATACTGTGGACAACTTCTAAAAGGTGCTGTATCACATTTCAGGGAACAAAATTGTCTCCAAATGTCATTCAATATGTCATGTAAGAACAGGAATATGAATGTAAGAACAGTGTGTGTGTGTGTGTGTGTGTGTGTGTGATTGTGTATGTGCCTCGGAGGTACAAGGGTGTCCTCCAGCAATGTGTGTAATTTGATTGTTACATGGAGCAGACCATTGCTGACAAGCGTCTTAAAAACCAGCCTCAGATATAGCTGCAAGCTGTTAGTAGCACTGATATTTGGCAGTCTCAGCCACGTACAGTACACAGACTACTCCAAGGCTATAGCAAAGCAGAGGGCTAGGTCCTGCTGTGTCTGCTGTTCTGGGCAGCCTGGCTGTTTGGAGAAGAAGGTGCTTGCTGTATCTTTAAGTGTCTATGTATTCAAAGACCTTTGAATGTTTCAGTCCTTCTTCAATGGAATGTGATGTGCATTTAAAATGTGTGTACCTCGGAGGCATTGAGTGCCAGGGCGTCTTCCAGCAGAGCGTGTGCATGGGCGCTGAGGCCATGATGCAGAAGCAGGTTGGCTGCGTTGACGAGGGGCAGGTGGCGCTGGGGGGGAGGAGCCGAGGCCAGGGAGTGGCGCAGACACTGCAGCGAGCTGGTACCGTTACCCTTCGCCCGCCAGAACAAAGCCGCCTCGTTCTGGAGCAACCAGCCAGGGGCGCTAGCCTGGAGGAGAGGAGGCTGTTCAATCCCTGCCAGTTTAGTTCACAGTATTTTAACATTCACTTTAGATTGGATCAGAGCATCTCTTGTTCATTAGCGGTTAGAGCTTTGGGCCAGTAACGGAAAGGTTTCTGGTTTGAATACCTGAGCTGATAAGGTGAAAAATCGGTCGATGTGCCCTTGAGCAAGGCACCTAACCCTAATTTTCTCCAGGTGCACCGTACTACTATGGCTGACCCTGTAGAACAACACATTTCACTGCACCTATTCGCTGTACGTGACAATAAAGCATTTATTTTTGTTATTTTTTTTTTACAGGGCGGTCCAAAGCCATTGCATTTCTCAGGACAGGACAGTAGTAGAGTATATTTCTGATATGAAAGGATGTTTCTCTGTTCTACAGCGCTCACCTTCTTCATAGCTTGGGCTATGCTGGCACCAGCCTGCTCCAAACTCCAGCCTCTGCTGCGAGACAGCAGCACCTGCAAGATCAGCACAGTTACACACCTCAACCCTGCTTCCTAACCTGCTCCTGTGGCTGACTCAGTGGTGTTCCCAGTGGTGGAGCTGGGTACTGTGGCAGAAAACACATTTCTGTTGGCTCCGTATAATGGATCAATAAAGATGCTATTGTACTGAATCCAAAGCGCAGTCTCAAGAATATATGTTACAGATCCCAATCCAACACACACACTAACCTGGGTGGCGTAGGGGTCTGGCAACTCCTTGTCCTCCATGGGCCAGCCCACAGAGGCAGGCAGGTCAGCTGGAGGGGGCTGGGGCACAGGGCCACAGTCTGGGGAGGCCAGGGAGGAGGGAGGGGGTCCGGTACCGTACAGCACAGTCTGAAGGCTGAACACACACCAGTGAGGTCAGCAAATGCATGAATGTCATATCATACTATGCAATGTCTTTTTATAGCTTTTTTGCACTCCAGATATCTTGTGTTTCTATACTTTTTCATACTGCCGCTCTATGTATCATGTACCATGTATCTGTCTTTTGTGTACTTTCGTTGTGGCATTTTGCACCTGCCCTGTGTTTTGTTGTTCAATAAAGTATCTATCTATCTATCTATCTATCTATCTATCTATACATCATGTTACACAAACCATGCTAAGGAAGAGGCTCTACGAGTGAACGCACTCCACCAGCGCACACACACACACACACACACACACAGCTTCAAGATATAACACACATCATGTTAGAAACAAGCCCAAAAAGGTTGCATACACCTACAACCCGAAGCCCTGTGTCTAACACGCTAACCTGAGGCCCTGTGTCTAACACGCTAACCTGAGGCCCTGTGTCTAACGCGCTAACCTGAGGCCCGGTGTCTAACGCGCTAACCTGAGGCCCGGTGTCTAACGCGCTAACCTGAGGCCCGGTGTCTAACGCGCTAACCTGAGGCCCGGTGTCTAACGCGCTAACCTGAGGCCCGGTGTCTAACGCGCTAACCTGAGGCCCGGTGTCTAACGCGCTAACCTGAGGCCCGGTGTCTAACGCGCTAACCTGAGGCCCGGTGTCTAACGCGCTAACCTGAGGCCCGGTGTCTAACGCGCTAACCTGAGGCCCGGTGTCTAACGCGCTAACCTGAGGCCCGGTGTCTAACACGCTAACCTGAGGCCCGGTGTCTAACACGCTAACCTGAGGCCCGGTGTCTAACAAGCTAACAAGAGGCCGGGTGTCTAACGCGCTAACCTGAGGCCCGGTGTCTAATGCGCTAACCTGAGGCCCGGTGTCTAACACGCTAACCTGAGGCCCGGTGTCTAACACGCTAACCTGAGGCCCGGTGTCTAACAAGCTAACAAGAGGCCCGGTGTCTAACACGCTAACCTGAGGCCCGGTGTCTAACAAGCTAACAAGAGGCCGGGTGTCTAACAAGCTAACCTGAGGCCCGGTGTGTCAGGCGGGAGGTAGAAGGTGGGTAGTAGGTGGGCGGGAGGAATGCCAGGAAACTCATGAGCACAGTCAGCCCTCCGAGGCCACAGCAGCCTCTGAAAGTCCTACAGACAAAATACATGCAGTCAGCTCCACAGAACCTTTAGATTGTCCTGCTAACACAGCATAGAGCCAAATGTCCACACACACTGATAATCCTGCCAAACACACACACCATCCCCAGACTCACTTCGGTGGGGGAGGCCTGGTGGCCCCAGAAGGCTGCAGGCTCGGGGTCTCCGGACACAGTTGGGTGGAGGCGGGGGCTGGTGGTCTCGTTGGTGCTTGGCTCCGACACCAGTGCCACACTGCACGCCACAGACACTTCCTCTCCAAACTGGATGTAGTGGACGTGCTCAAACAGGTCTCCACGGTGATAGCGCACCGGCAGGTCGAAGGGGCAGAAGAGGCTGCTCTGTTGCTGGCCCAGACGACACATCTGGTGGTTGCCTAAACACACACCTAATTGTTATTGCAATATTTTATGTTTACATCAGCGAATGGACAGAATTAACTGACCATCTCTAAATGGACATATTCATTAATATAAAAATGTGTGTATTTGTGTCTGTGTGTGTATTGCGCTTGTGTGTATTACGTGTGTGTATTGTGTGTGTGTGTAGCATCCCACCCAGCTGTGCCTCCTTGGCCATCTGGGTCTCGTGGATGATGTTGCGGAGGATCTGCTCTTCCTGCAGCAGCTTGTATTTGTCCAGGGCTTCCTGCTGGCGGAGGAAATGGTCATGCTGTTTCTGGTACTCCTTCAGCTCATTCAGCGTGCGCTGCAGAGACCTGGGGGTGGAGGGGCGTGGCAGATCACAACTAGCTAGCCCTAGGTCTACTGACAGGTCACAGTGGTGTTATATACCAAACACAGTGCTGAGTATACCAAACATTAAGAACACCTTCCTAATATTGAGTTGCGCCCCTTTTGCCCTCAGAACATCCTCAATTCATCAGGGCATGGACTCTACAAGGTGTCGAAAGCGTTCCACAGGGATGCTGGCCCATGTTGAATCCAATATTTCCTACAGTTGTGTCAAGTTGGCTGGATGTCCTTTGGGTGCTGGACCATTCTTGACACACACGAGAAACTGTGGGCGTGAAAAAACCAGCAGCATTGCAGTTCTTGGCACAAACCGGTGTGCCTGGCACTACCATACCCTGTTCAAAGGCACTTCAGTCTTTTATCTTTACCCTCAATGGAAAACATACACAATCCATGTCTTACTTGTCACAAGGCTTAAAAATCCTTCTTTAACCGGTCTCCTGCCTTTAACAAGTGACATCAATAAGGGATCATAGCTTTTACCTGGATTCACCTGGTCAGTCTGTAATGGAAAGAGCAGGTGTTCATAATGTTTTGTCCACTCTGTGTATATTCTGCATTGTAACCTGTGGCGGAGACGGATCCTGGCCAAACTGCTGGCCACATTGGACATTGGACATTCACCCACCCTCTGCATTCCATGGTTATGATGCAGAGGAGTACTTTCAGTCACAGACTGATCCCACCACGGTGTGCCAGAGAGCGCTACGGAGGTCCTTCCTGCCGACGGCTATTAGACTATTTAATGCCTCACCGGGGTGCTGTGCCGTCGGCAACATAGATCTGGAACTGTTGGGGTGCTAGGACCTAGTTTAACAATTATGCATCCATCCGTGAGTAACTCTTGTCTGTAATCACTCATTCACTAAGGACTTATTAATTCAGGACTGTATATACAGTGGGGAGAACAAGTATTTGATACACTGCCGATTTTGCAGGTTCTCCTACTTACAAAGCATGTAGAGGTCTGTAATTTTTATCATAGGTAGACTTCAACTGTGAGAGACAGAATCTAAAACAAAAATCCAGAAAATCACATTGTATGATTTTTAAATAATTAATTTGCATTTTATTGCACGACATAAGTATTTGATCACCTACCAACCAGTAAGAATTCCGGCTCTCACAGACCTGTTAGTTTTTCTTTAAGAGGCCCTCCTGTTCTCCACTCATTACCTGCATTAACTGCACCTGTTTTAACTTGTTACCTGTATAAATGACACCTGTCCACACACTCAATCAAACAGACTCCAACCTCTCCACAATGGCCAAGACCAGAGAGCTGTGTAAGGACATCAGGGATAAAATTGTAGACCTGCACAAGGCTGGGATGGGCTACAGGACAATAGGCAAGCAGCTTGGTGAGAAGGCAACAACTGTTGGCGCAATTATTAGAAAATGGAAGAAGTTCAAGATGACGGTCAATCTCCCTCGGTCTGGGGCACCATGCAAGATCTCACCTCGTGGGGCATCAATGATCATGAGGAAGGTGAGGGATCAGCCCAGAACTACACGGCAGGACCTGGTCAATGACCTGAAGAGAGCTGAGACCACAGTCTCAAAGAAAACCATTAGTAACACACTACGCCGTCATGGATTAAAATCCTGCAGCGCACGCAAGGACCCCTGCTCAAGCCAGCGCATGTCCAGGCCCGTCTGAAGTTTGCCAATGACCATCTGGATGATCCAGAGGAGGAATGGGAGAAGGTCATGTGGTCTGATGAGACAAAAATAGAGCTTTTTGGTCTAAACTCCACTCGCCGTGTTTGGAGGAAGAAGAAGGATGAGTACAACCCCAAGAACACCATCCCAACCGTGAAGCATGGAGGTGGAAACATCATTCTTTGGGGATGCTTTTCTGCAAAGGGGACAGGACGACTGCACCGTATTGAGGGGAGGATGGATGGGGCCATGCATCACGAGATCTTGGCCAACAACCTCCTTCCCTCAGTAAGAGCATTGAAGATGGGTCGTGGCTGGGTCTTCCAGCATGACAACGATCCGAAACACACAGCCAGGGAAACTAAGGAGTGCCTCCGTAAGAAGCATCTCAAGGTTCTGGAGTGGCCTAGCCAGTCTCCAGACCTGAATCCAATAGAAAATCTTTGGAGGGAGCTGAAAGTCCGTATTGCCCAGCGACAGCCCCAAAACCTGAAGGATCTGGATGGAGGAGTGGGCCAAAATCCCTGCTGCAGTGTGTGCAAACCTGGTCAAGAACTACAGGAAACGTATGGTCTCTGTAATTGCAAACAAAGGTTTCTGTACCAAATATTAAGTTCTGCTTTTCTGATGTATCAAATACTTATGTCATGCAATAAAATGTAAATTAATTACTTAAAAATCATACAATGTGATTTTCTGGATTTTTGTTTTAGATTCCGTCACTCACAGTTGAAGTGTACCTATGATAAAAATTACAGACTTCTACATGCTTTGTAAGTGGGAAAACCTGAAAAATCGGCAGTGTATCAAATACTTGTTCTCCCCACTGTACATATTCATGTACAATTGTTATATCATATCACTTGCAACATTGTAAGTAATTCTTGGTCTGAACTTACGTAGTCATTCACTCAGAAATGCATATTAGTATTCTGTCAGTTGTATCTTTTTTCATTACTTTTAGTATATCGAATGTGCAATACGTGCATTTATCTGTAATCAAACCCTGCACTAAGGACCATATTTTAAGGGATTATTATTATTAACCCAAATAATATCATACGCACATTTAGCTATTAAAGTATCTCTTCCTGTCATTTACCTGTACAGTTAATGTAACTATGCAAATATTCACTTACCTGTACATTTACCTGTACAGTTAATTGAATCAGGCAAAATATTTACTTACCTGTTCATTTAACCAGACTGTATATTAAGTAAACTATTATTTCCCTCACTTATATCATAAGCACATTTAGCTATTTAAGTATTTCTCTGCCATTAACCTGTATAGTATAGTTTACCATGCAAATACTCCTTATTTATCTATATCAACTTGCAATATTTTTAACACTCTGTAACAATGTATAGTGTACATATTCAGCCTCTCAGTCTTTTTATAGCTTTTTGAACTCCAGACTTCTTATATTTTTATACTTTTTCATACTGCTGCACTATGTATCATGTATCGGTCTTTTGTGTATTTTCGTTCTGGCATTTTGCACCTGCCCTGTGTTTTTTCGTAGCTGCTTGACAAAGAAATTTCCCCTCTGGGATCAATAAAGTATCCATCCATCCATCCATACATCTATCTAAAGAGGATGTCTGTGCCACAACAATGCTTCCCTCCCCATTGAATCTCCTTCAAAACGGTTCCTGACTGTTTTCTCCTACTGAACACAACCCTGGTTCCAGCCTCTCCTTTTCCCATTCCTTCTGTAGTGAAGCCCCTCTCCTGCCCCTATTAACCTAACTATGCCCTTAGCAGTGAGGCGGTGTGTCTTTACCTGTGTTGGGCCTCCAGGCGCTGCTCCAGTTTCTGCTGACAGAGGACGGCGTGCTTCCTCCTCAGGGGCTGCTCAAAGCCCGGCCGGGCCTGGAGGGCCTGCTCATAGCACATCACTGAGTGGTTGTACTCCCCCAGCATCTACACACAATGATAAAGGGGATGGAGGGCAGGAGGTGGGGGGAGAGAGAGAGAGAGAGAGAAAGAGAGAGAGAAAGAGAGAGAAAAAATAATAATAGATGATTCACTCTTCTAGTATAAATGGAGAGAAAACTAATTGAAGGCCAGAGCCGGTAACATTGAGAATATATCAGCAGTAATACATTTCCTGAGCACCTGGAGAAAGCCTTGCCAACAAGCAATGCCATAACATCCAAAACCACTGCATAACTGTTGGATAGATGTTTTTTTATCCTACAGTAAGTAACTAACATCCTACTGTAAGTGTAGTTGCAGTGAAAACCTTAAAAAAGCAGACACTAGGTGAACATAAACCCTATGTCAATGCCCCTCCAGAAATGTTAAAACGTAATGCCAATAAAATGTTGCAGAACCACATGTTTTATTGAAAAGGTCAATTTTTTTTATTCACCTAGTGTCTGCTTTTTTTATTGTCATTAGACATCCCTAAAAACATCCCTTTGGTGTTCGTCAAGGGTCAGTGCTTGGACCCCTGCTGTTTCCATCGGGAACCAGCTGGAAACAAGTGAACTCGCTTTAACGCGTTATCCCCGGGTTGTATTCAGTGCATCTTTCCCCCAATAAATTAAATCTAATACTGGTGCTATAACTCACTGCGTAGATGTTGCCCAGGGTGTAGTGGCTGGTGAGAAGGTCAGAGGTCAGGTCCAGGGCAGCGTGAGCAAGGATGGCAGCGTCAGCAGAGAAGTGGGCCCGGTGCAGGATGTTGGCCATGTTCACCAGGGCCAGGTCCTTGTGCTGCCTGGATACACAACAGAGTATAGGACTCAAAACTATTATATGACACACTGTTTGAACGTTGAATAACCATTGCTGGGATGTGTTAATTGGAAACGAAAGGGCAGACAACACACTGAAACATTAGGGAATACATGGACTCCAATAAGGCTCATTTTGTTTTCCATTGCAAACTGCTTTACATCGTGTGCCCTAACGAACATGACCCTGATGCATGACAAACTGAAGCCAGGGGCTGCGTTTTCCTTTGGTTGTACCTGGGTGAGAAGTGTAGAGCCCGGACCACACAGTCCACCGCCCGCCTGGGCTCATTCTTTATCCGCCAGTAGAACGACGCCAGATTATACAGCACCCAGGACGAGGAGTTCTGGGCAACACAACAAACAGACCATCAGAAGAAAGGGAACTATATGAAAGTCAAACCAGAACACTATTAAAACAGTGACTGTACATTTATAAAAATGAATAAATCAGTACATTACAGTTAAAGTAATCCCCTTCAGCTATATGTAAACTGATAAAAACAGAATAGACAGTGTTGGTGAGAGTGAAGAGCGCAACGTACCCTCAGCAGGCCCTGCTGGATGCGATGGCCCACCTCGTCCATGCTGCGGCCCAGTTTGTGGGACAGGGAGCCAAAAATAGGGTCCTCTTTAGAGAGCAGAGGAGATGTGAGGTTCACCCGCTCTTGCACGCCCTGGAAAACATATACACATATGGCACAGGTCCAGACATGTATGTGCATTACATTAACAAGTGGGTTTGCTTTCCCCTCAACTCACCCGGAGATGCTGAAAACCATGGATACTATACGGGAGCTCAAATACTCTGGCACAGTCAGGCTTCTCCAGATCCGGGGGTAGAGGGGACCTAAAATCAATGTAATCCTCAGGCCTGAAAGAAACATCCATAGTCAAGGTCCAGGACGCATTAGTGTTGAGCCCAGCAGAAGAGGGGGAACAAGGGAAGAAAAGGTAGCCAGTTGTTGACTTGTATCATGTGGCTGTTTAAAATGCCAGATGATTAAGTAGGACAGGCCGGTCTAGATTTGAAAGACAAGCCATCATGCTTTTTCTATTTTTACATTTCTCGTCACCAGGATGCCAACAAGAAATCTTGTCCTCTTGTGGACTCCCTACTTTCTCCCTGTACGATTATCACTTTGTGTGTTCTAATAATTATGACTTATGACAGTATGTAAATACTTCCATTGTTTATTTGTTAGTGTAAAAGTTGATTTAGTTGTTTGTGCTGTAGTGTCATGACCTCTAATATATGTGACGTGATCATCCAATGTGTATATTGTAGAAAATAAAACTAAAATGTTGATCATCCAAAAATGTAAAATGACATGTCATCGGTCAATGTCAATGATAAGATTAAGTATTTTTGGAGAGCGACCAATGGATTCGTTGCACACCCTGATGACATATGTCAACATCCCTTATCAGTCATTGTAAATAAGAATTTGTTCTTAACTGACTTGGCTGGTTAAATAAAAAAAAATCAGTCCTTCCCCTTGATAATGAGTTAGGTGAGATCAAATTAGTAATAAGCAAATGATTGGTCAAGAGTGCACAGCCTGGGCTTACCTGATGTCTTTGCTCTCAAGGGAGATGTAAGTACCATCGTAAAGATCCAAGTCTCCCAGGGGTACTTTAGCCGTGACACAGTCGGTATCCTCTTTATAGTGCCTCTGCTCCAAGCCAGTGTCCCTATCCTCATTCTCCTCAATGTGAATCTTCTGAGCGACAAGCTGCTTCTGCACAAAGCAGGGGTCAGAGACATGAGATTCAGATCTTTCAGTGTTGCTTGATTTGGAAGCAATGCTATATCTTACTGGGAAATAAAGAAAGGAGGACATTTTTCCCATCTGATGTGATCCAATATATTCTTCAATAATCTATGAGTAATAAATGACCATTGAACAGCTGTGAATATTGGAGATATTGCAACTTTCAAGTAAGGGAGAGTATAGATGTTTAACACTGGGGGCCTTGGAGTAACATTGTAAAACCAGTAAGTAGAGCAATATGCTATGAGCACAGTGAGATAGTCATCACCTCTAACTTCTTGAGGTAGTTGACACGGGTCTCCTGTCGCATGAAGATGACAAGGTCATGTGGATGTTTAAGATTCAATGGAGAGTCAACCTGAAAAAAAAACTAACCGTTAGACTCAAAATAAACAGTGACAGTACTTGTTTTCACTCTATGACTTGACCCAAAAGCCTAAACACCTCTGAGTCCGCTGACCACAGTACACGTGAAGTGAGACAACACCAAAACAATCCCGAGGTAGAGAAACCTGGCTGCCTTGACACTGTAATTAGGTACTATTAGCTAGGTAATCTGTGGTTTTTCCCAATCCATCCGTGTTAGATAGGTTGGCCACGGCTGACAGAATGTCAATCGCTAAATAGTTTGAACATTTGATGCCCTTCTAAACGTCACGATTAGTTATATATAGCTACAAAGGTTACATCAAATATACTTTGGTCTAAACCCCTTTTATTTACATCAAGCCGAAGCGCAGTTTTCCATTCAATTCACTAAACTAGTAATCTTCGATACAACCAAGACAGTTTTGACAATGTGTTGGATGTCAAAACTCTTGGTTGCATTTAAGTTACTAGTTAGCTGGTTGTGCAGAAGCTGGGTCTGTCAGGTCAGTTGTGCCCTTTATCTTTGACCCAGTAGCTAATTAACTCACTTGGCTTTATTTCCGTTTTTCTAGGGTGGTTGGATGCCTTCCAGTTAGAACTACCTACCATGTAAGTTAACTTACCCAGAGACCCCGTTCTCTAGATAACTACTTTAACGTTCGTTAGCTCCAGTTAGGCAGGTCGGTTTTAGGGGGTCAGCATTGAATTACTGTGCTAGCAGGAAAGCCCCAAAAAGGAACTTCAGTAGTTAATTAGCTATCAATGATTGATACATTTGTATGAGTAAGCAGCCGTGTTAGCAAATCCTAGGAACAGCAAACTAAATATATCAAAGATACTGGTTCTACCTATCTGTGATAAAGACGTTAGCTAGCTAACAGAGTAGCTAACTGCTAGCAAAATATGGTTATAAACACGGGCGTTAACGTACTTGCTGTTGAATTTTTCCATCTTCAGTAACGACCCAGTGTGTGGTTGCTCCTCCGGGTTCGGCCAATATTATACATAGGAGGAGAAAAACCTTCCCTTGAACAGACACTTTTCGGGAAACGTTAACATAGGGCAGAGACCCAGGACTGATTTTCCTGAGGTCCGCCATTCTTCTGTCTTTTTTACAGACGTGTTGTGGCAGAAGAAGAAGAAGAAGAAGAAGAAGCCGAAAAATGTTAACTTCCTGTGTGTCACTTCCTTGTTTTCGTTTTTACATTCCTTGGTCTAGTTTTACTGCTTAGCTAATGCTAGCTACCTAGCTAGCTATCAAAAATGCCAGAGCGTTGTTCAGCTTTCACCTGTAGGAATACATTTAAACATGTTAAACATAAAACAAACAAGGTTACATTTCACAGGTAATACGTGATTAACGTCGACATTGGGATTAGCTAATTTAGCTAGTCAGTTTACGTTACCTAGAATTAATGTAAATGTCCAAAAATGTATGTTAGAATCACAGATTGCCCCGTTGATGTTTACATTTCGTTATTTTAACATTTCTTATGAAAAGAGTGTGTGGGTCAGATGAAATGGAAAGACTGGCAGCCAACCCCCCATTCCTTACTGTGCTCAGAGCATTTCGAGGAGAGGTGCATGGATAGAACTGGGCAGACAGTGTTTACGTGATGATGCCATACCAACTATCTTTGCCTTTCCTAGTCACCTACAAAAAAAGGTATTTTGTCAATTGAGGAATTTGTGTTGTTTTAATTTTAAACTATTTTATTTTTTATTTAACCTTTATTTAACTAGGCAAATTACTTAAGAACAAATTATTATTCTACAATGACGACCTACCCCGGCTAAACCCCAAACCCTAAGAGTAACCTTGGTGAGAAATGCAAAAAAAAAAAACCTGTAAAAATGGACAATGTAAATGTATTTGTCTCTAGTCGTGATTTCAGTTTCCAGAGGATCCTGTTCCTGAGGAGTCGACACAACAGGAGAAGTCTTCACCAAGTTACTTAAACCACAGTATATGGCACCCAAGTCGTTTCCATGATGACTACTGTGTTCCACAGGTACAACGTACATATCACTCTTAACTAGAGTTTTTACATTTACATTTAATCTATGCTTATTGATTTTGTATTTATTTTTTGCAGAGTATTGACTGGGCTGTAAAAGACATGCGTAAAGGAGCAAGTTGTGAGTTAAGCCCTTATGAAGTTGATTGAGCTCATCAAAATTGTTGGGTTGGGAAGGGTTCCCATAATTCCTTACAGAACAACCATGTAGGTATGTATCTTTTGCCAAATATTCCTAATATTTTCATCAAAACAGCTTAGTTCACGGTACCTGCTCAAAACTCCAGGGAGGAGCGTGTTGAAAGTAGTGTCACTGTTACTCCCAACCAAACGATCTTGATGAGGCACAAACCTCTAGGGCTAGTTCCGTGTATGATTACATAATTGTATAAAGGTCTTCTATAACCCTAAACCTTTCCATACACATGCTTTATGAAATTTATGAAATTTCCCCCCCGGGGGATCAATAAAGTACCTATCTATCTATCTATCTATCTATCTATCTATCTATCTATCTATCTATCTATCTATCTATCTATCTATCTATCTATCTATCTATCTATCTAATAACTGAACTCCTGACAATTTCAGATCCCATCTGCAACTTTAGAAAAGCAGGGTCTGATCTTTATCCCCAAGCACGTAATCAAGGTAAGGTTTCTGACAGACGATTGTATTCTGGACAGCGCGCAACAAGATTATTTTCCACCTGGATCCTGTTCATTAAGGCAAACAGTGGCGAAGGAATACAAACATGTATACAGTACAGCACTACCTTGCTTCACTCAGCTTCTGAGGGTTTACTTCTGTTTTATGCCTACTATCTGAACATGTCCCTGGTCAATTTAAAGGAATACTGTTGTGTGCATTCCCCAGCCCATTACCTATTGTTAATTGATGTGCATAACTACACATCATAACTACAGATTACTTTGTTTGAACCAGATCAAGGAGAAATGGCAATGGCTGACAATGGATGTAGACACAAGTTTGTACTAACTGTAATGGACTACTACTCCAAATGGTTGGAAGCCTACCCCATGAAAACCAACAGTAAAGAGATAATAATCTCTGATCTCATCTCTCGCTTTGGCTTCCCTGTTGGAATCCTGTCTTGTTTGACTCGAGCACACATTTTAGAGGTAAGAGATGCATGTATCGATGTAAGTGTTGCTGTACTACTAAATAAAACATGTTTTGGGGGGAAATTAAGTGTTGCACTAAATTATTTTATGAATATTAAGTTCCAGGGGCTGGAACCAAAATTATTTTCCAATTGTTTCGTTCTGAACAAAACAAAATAAAGTTATGAACCGGTTCGAACCCCCAAAAAGTAATGGTTTATATCGTTTCTTTCTGTTCCTTTTTTAAACCACTGAAATCGAAAATGTTTTACATTTAGCTCAACATTAAATTACTTCACCAATCAGTGCGGATAAAGCAGTTTGCTATGGAACGGGCAAGCTATTTACATTCATTGGACAGACAAGGGTAGGGCACGAGATGCGACTGACATGTTGCTGGTGGGGAGAGAGAGAGGGAGGGAGGGAGGGAGAGAGAAAGGGAGGGAGGGAGGGAGAGAGGGAGGGAGGAGGCTTGGCTTGAAGTGCTGGACATCTTGTTATGACATGCATTATCTGAAATAGGCCCACAGAATTATACCTACAGAGGAGCGGCTTGAAGGAACGTTGAATGTCTTTGAACTTCAGAGAGTTGGTTTAACGTTGGACCATAGCTAGCTAGCTAACAAGCTTGTGTTAGCAAAACTAAAATAAAACCGTGTTACCTTTTTATAGTTAATAAATCCAATGTGAAACGTAATAACTAGCATATCCTTAACTAGCATTGAAAAAGTGAATCCATTCTTTTCTAATTAAAAATCTCTCTCCTAATTTTTGAATCACTCTTTGAACGTCAGTAGGCTACAGTAGCCTATGCTTCGGGGGGCTACAGTAGCCTATGCTTCGGAGGGGGAGGGGCTACAGTAGACTACACACGCACACACTGGCAAAGATTTTCAGTTGGCAGGTATGCAGAAAATAGAATGCGTTTCTGAGTGACAGAGGGAGGGCTTTGCCCTCCCCACCCGCTTCTCCTTCACCCAAATCCAGACAGCTGAAGTTCTAAAAGAGCTGCTAAATCTGGACCCCTACAAATCAGCTGGGCTAGACAATCTGGACCCTTTCTTCCTAAAATTATCAGCCAAAATTGTTGCAACCCCTATTACCAGCCTGTTCAACCTCTCTTTTGTATCGTCTGAGATCCCTAGAGATTGGAAAGCTGCCGCGGTCATCCCCCTGTTCAAAGGGGGAGACACTCTAGACCCAAACTGTTACAGACCTATATCCACCCTGCCCTGCCTTTCTAAAGTCGAAAGCCAAGTTAATAAACAGATCACTGACCACTTCGAATCCCACCGTACCTTCTCTGCTATGCAATCTGGTTTCCGAGCGGGTCATGGGTGCACCTCAGCTACGCTCAAGGTACTTAACAATATCATAACCGCCATCGATAGAAGACAGTACTGTGCAGCCGTCTTCATCGACCTGGCCAAGGCTTTCGACTCTGTCAATCACCGCATTGTTATTGGCAGACTCAACAGCCTTGGTTTCTCAAGTGACTGCCTCGCCTGGTTCTCCAACTACTTCTCAGAGAGATTTCAGTCTGTAAAATCGGAGGGCCTGCTGTCCGGTCCCCTGGCAGTCTATATGGGGGTGTCACAGGGTTCAATTCTTGGGCCAACCCTATTGTCTATATACATCAACGATGTCGCTCTCGCTGCTGGTGACTCTGATCCATCTCTACGCAGACGACACCATTCTGTATACATCTGGCCCCTCTTTGGACACTGTGTTAACTAACCTTCAAACAAGCTTCAATGCCATACAACACTCCTTCCGTGACCTCCAACTGCTATTAAATGCTAGTAAGACTAAATGCATGCTTTTCAATAGAACGTTGCCCGCACCCGCCCACCGGACTATCATCACTACCCTCGATGGGTCCGACTTAGAATACGTGGACTCCTACAAATACCTAGGTGTCTGGTTAGACTGTAAACTCAACTTCCAGACTCACATTAACCATCTCCAATCCAAAATTAAATCTAGAATCGGCTTCCTATTTCGCAACAAAGCCTCCTTCACTCATGCTGCCAAACATGCCCTTGTAAAACTGACTATCCTACCGATCCTTGACTTCGGCGATGTCATTTACAAAATAGCCTCCAACACTCTACTCAGCGAATTGGATGTAGTCTATCACAGTGCCATCCGTTTTGTTACCAAAGCCCCATATACTACCCACCACTGCGACCTGTATTCTCTCGTTGGCTGGCCCTCATTACATATTCGTTGCCAAACCCACTGGCTCCAGGTCATCTATAAGTCTTTATTAGGTAAATCCCCGCCTTATCTCAGCTCGCTGGTCACCATAGCAACACCTACCCGTAATATGCGCTCCAGCAGGTATATCTCACTGGTCATCCCCAAAGCCAACACCTCCTTTGGCCGCCATTCCTTCCAGTTCTCTGCTGCCAATGACTGGAACAAATTGCAAACATCCTTGAAGCTAGAGGTTCCTATCTCCCTCACTAACTTTAAGCATCAGCTGTCAAAGCTGCTTATCGATCACTGCACCTGTATATAGCCCTTCTGTATATAGCCCACCCTACTACCTCACCCCCAAATTTATTTTATTATTTTCGCTCATTTGCACTCCAGTATCTCTATTTGCACATCATCATTTGCACATCCATCATTCCAGTGTTAATGCTAATCTGTAATTTATTTCGCCACTATGGCCTATTTATTGTCCTACCTTCCTAACCTTACTGCATTTTGCACTACATTTGCACTCTGTATATAGATTTTCTATTGTGTTATTGACTGTACGTTTGTTTACTGTGTAACTCTGTGTTGTTTTTTGTCGCACTGCTTTGCTTTGTCTTGGCCAGGTCGCAGTTGTAAATGAGAACTTGTTCTCAACTGACCTACCTGGTTAAATAAAGGTGAAAAAAAAGAAAATGTCTACCGCCCTCTGGGAGTGTCACTGGATCCAGTAACAAAGTCCCTCATAGACAGGTTTGTTCTCCACTGTACCTTGCTACACAGCCACTAGATTTTAAAAGCTTATGGATAGTTTGTTGCTTGTGCCGTGTAGATAGACCACTATGTGGCAGTTAGATTGCTTCTAACATTGCAAGACAGTTGAGTGAGTCAATCGCAAGATTGGAAGAATTTACTGTAGAATGTTGGGTGTTTATTGAAGTTGCCAACAGAAACACGTTTGACACTTATAACAAACACCCATGCTGTTTCAAATGCATTGCAACCCTGACATTGATTAACTTAACTTTTAAATAACTTTTCAAGAAGCGCATCGGTACTAAATAGAACTGGGTAATGATTTCAATAATATTTTGGAAGTTTACTGAAGTTGGCAGTTTACTTGTTATAATATGCATGTGTTTGGTTTAACCTATCTTTCATTAAAGACCATCCTGATTGCTGGGATGTTTACCTGGCTGCCAGTGTGTTTAGCTTCTGCTGCAAGGAACACCCCACCACTAGACAAATCCCCCTCTCTCTGCTGCGCTGCGGAGGGACTCCACCTCACCAAGAAAGCTGCTTGTAAGTTGGAGGCTGACATTAGTGTTTAGACTCTGGTCACAACTAAAATCACCAATGAATGAAGTAATATACATCAAATATCATAGGAATAGTTCTTTAAAGACGGAATAATATTGTCATATTTTTGTTCAGCTTTTATACTGACTTGGGTTTTGACCACTCTGTTTGCATTGCAGTACAATGGGATAAAAGGAAGGAGCTTCGTCATACTAGAGGCCCAACCACCTACAAAGGAAGTCTGTGTGCAGTGTAGTCAGTGCTCGGAATGGATCTTGGTCACTCGGGACTCTGAGCTTAAGAGATATGAGGACTTGAAACTTGGGGATGAGGACTACACCCACACCTGTGTGAGCTATAGGGTGGCCATGAGCTGCAGGGTGGCACTGGAAGTCATGAGGGGTTAGTAGACAAGAACATGAAGAACAGGATGGAAATGAGAATAATGGACTGAAAAGATGGAGGATATAATAAGCATGTTGGAAACAAAGTGGTGGTGAAGGAAGATATTGATGTTGGAGTTAAAAAAGAGACCTAGAGGAAGAAGTACATGTTTATGTATTTGTATAATTTGGGGAAGAAGTACATGTGTATGTATTTGTATAAGTTGGGGAAGAAGTACATGTGTATGTATTTGTATAATTTGGGGAAGAAGTACATGTGTATGTATTTGTATAAGTTGGGGAAGAAGTACATGTGTATGTATTTGTATAAGTTGGGGCTGATCAGCCTCCATTAACATCGATGGGGCTGAACAGCCTCCATTAACATCGATGGGGCTGATCAGCCTCCATTAACATCGATGGGGCTGATCAGCCTCCATTAACATCGATGGGGCTGATCAGCCTCCATTAACATCGATGGGGCTGAACAGCCTCCATTAACATCGATGGGGCTGAACAGCCTCCATTAACATCGATGGGGCTGATCAGCCTCCATTAACATCGATGGGGCTGATCAGCCTCCATTAACATCGATGGGGCTGAACAGCCTCCATTAACATCGACAGGGCTGTCGTCCACATCACCAACAAACTATCATGGTCCAAACACAACAAGACAGTCGTGAAGAGGGCACGACAACACCTTTCCCCCTCAGGAGACTGGGTCCCCAGATCCTCAAAAAGTTCTACAGCTGCACAATCGAGAGCATCCTGACTGGTTGCATCACCTGCTCAGCATCTGACCGTAAGGTGCTACAGAGGGTATTGTGTACAGCCCAGTACATCACTGGGGCCAAGCTTCCTGCCACCCAGGACCTATATACTAGGCGGTGTCAGAGGAAGGCCCAAACAATTGCCAAAGACTCCAGTCACCCAAGTCATAGACTGTTCTCTCTGCTACCGCATGGCAAGCGGTACCGGAGTGCCAAGTCTAGGACCAAAAGGCTCCTGAACAGCTTCTACCCCCAAGCCATAAGACTGCTGAACAATTAATCAAATGGCCACCCGGACTATTTACTGGCTGTTTATTATCTATGCATAGTCACTTTACCCCTACCTACATGTACAAATGACCTTGACTAACCTGTACCCCTGTATTTAGCCTCCTTATTGTTTTTTTATTGTTAATTTTTATTTGTTTTACTTTAGTTTATTTAGTAAATATTTTATTAACATTTTCTTGACCTGCATTGTTGGTTAAGGGCTTGTAAGGTCTACACTTGTATTTGATTTTAAATTAAATCAGTTGTTTTTATTTTCACCCCGTCCAGGCGGTGGCAGTAATGTCCTACTTTATCGTTTGTCAGCCGCCTTAAACCACCAATGAGGCAGAGGAGCAGAATTTGACGAAAATGCAGGAAGTGATTAACTAGCTAAGAAGAGTCACTCAAGAAAACTGATGTAAGCTAAGGTAGGCATTAACACGCATATTGTCAAATATTCCAACAGCATAGACCAGTGCTTTGTTTTGTTAGTTTGTTAAAATATAATCTCAAGAACTTCGTAGGGTTAACGATACAGTACCGTGTCAGCAGCATCGCTAACGTAACGCTAGCCAGCTTACTTGACATGACTGTAATTATGACTTAAAAAAAAACTTGTCTTGTCATATTTGAGCTTCTGATATTAAACAGCTAACCACTTATGTGTCCATGAGGTCAGACAGGTTTTGTTGTTTACAGATATTGACATGCTGTCTGAATTATTAGCGTTCCAGCTAACGTTACTATGCTTGAAATGCATGAGGAACTGAGACAACCCAGATTGCTGGTTTTGTTTTAGCACGCTAGGTAATTTATAGCCCTATATAGGTAAATGACTGTAGTTTCAGACTGTATTCACCATGTCAATTTGCTAACACAAAGGCATTGAGGATGATAGCTAGGTGTTGTCACCTTTGTGTCATGACCCTACCTGTAGTCCCCTGAGTCATGTACTGTCATGAAGTTTCTCATCTCTGGCTGATCTGAAAACAGAGCTCAGGAGACAGTTGAGTCAAAGTGGAATTGATGACACACGTTTCAAGGAGGAGGAAACATTCAATGCTCAGAGAGAAACATAGCCCAGTGATTACCACAGTAGGCATGTTTTTGTGTGTAATAAAACCCTTTGTGAGGAATTGTGGAGGGGTAATGGTCATTGCTCTCGCTTGTATCTCTTTTTCTCCACTTTTCTCTCCTCCCTGTGTAGATGTCCTGCTTTGAGAGTGAGAAGAGCAGCCTGGAGAATGATGAAGCGTGTGGTGGGGCGAATGCGTCGCAGCTGTCCAACTGTGCGCTGGCCATGCTGGAGAAAGAGGGTAGCGACTGGGCGCTAAGCCCCACGGAGAGTACCCCCACCCGCCTACATGGTGGTGCCCCACTGCAAGGCTACGACGTGGACTTCGACCCTCCGCTGGAGAGCAAGTACGAGTGCCCCATCTGCCTCATGGCCCTGAGGGCGGCCGTGCAGACGCCGTGCGGCCATCGCTTCTGCCGCAGCTGCATCGAGAAGTCCATCCGGTAAGCCTGCCTGATACCCATACCTACAGTTGAAGTCGGAAGTTTACATACACCTCAGCCAAATACATTTAAACTCAGTTCTTCACAATTTCTGACATTTAATCCAAGTAAAAATTCACTGTTTTAGGTCAGTTTATTTGATTGTGAAATGTCAGAATAATAGTAGAGAGAATTATTTCTTTCAGCTTTTATTTCTTTCATCACATTCCCAGTGGGTCAGAAGTTTACATACACTCAATTAGTATTTTGTAGCATTGCCTTTAAATTGTTTAACTTGGGTCAAACGTTTCGAGTAGCCTTCCACAAGCTTCCCACAATAAGTTTGGTGAATTTTGGCCCATTCCTCCTGACCGAACTGGTGTAACTGAGTCAGGTTTGTAGGCCTCCTTGCTCGCACACTCATTTTCAGTTCTGCCCACAAATTTCTATAGGAATGAGGTCAGCGCTGTGTGATGGCCACTCCAATACCTTGACTTTGTTGTCCTTAAGCCATTTTGCTTTTGAAGTCATTGTCCATTTGGAAGACCCATTTGCGACCAAGCTTTAACTTCCTGACTGATGTCTTGAGATGCTGCTTCAATATATCCACATAATTTTCCTTCCTCATGATGCCATCTATTTTGTGAAGTGCACCAGTCCCTCCTGCAGCAAAGCACCCCCACAACATGATGCTGCCACCCCCGTGCTTCACGGTTGGGATGTTGTTCTTCGGCTTGCAAGCCTCCCCCTTTTTCCTCCAAACATAACGATGGTCATTATGGCCAAACAGTTCTATTTTTGTTTCATCAGACCAGAGAACATTTCTCCAAAAAGTACGATCTTTGTCCCCATGTGCAGTTGCAAACCGTAGTTTGGCTTTTTTATGGCGGTTTTGGAGCAGTGGCTTTTTCCTTGCTGAGCGGCCTTTCAGGTTATGTCGATATAGGACTCGTTTTACTGTGGATATAGATACTATTGTACCTGTTTCCTCCAGCATCTTCACAAGGTCCTTTGATGTTGTACTGGGATTGATTTGCACTTTTCGCACCAAAGTACGTTCATCTCTAGGAGACAGAACGTGTCTCCTTCCTGAGCGGTATGACGGCTGCGTGTTTATACTTGCGTACTATTGTTTGTACAGATTAACGTGGTACCTTTAGGCGTTTGGAAATTGCTCCCAAGGATGAACCAGTCTTGTGGAGTGGTTTTTTCTGAGGTCTTGGCTGATTTCTTTTGATTTTCCCATGATGTCGAGCAAAGAGGCACAGAGTTTGAAGGTAGGCCTTGAAATACATCCACAGGTACACCTCCAGTTGACTGAAATTATTTCAATTAGCCTAACAGAAGCTTCTTAATCCAAGCTGTTTAAAGGCACAGTCAACTTAGTGTATGTTATCTTCTGACCAACTGGAATTATGATATAGTCAATTATAAAATAAATAATCTGTCTGTAAACAATTGTTGGAAGAATTACTTGTGTCATGCACAAAGTAGATGTCCTAACCGACTTGTCAAGACTATAGTTTGTTAACATGAAGTCTGTGGAGTGGTTCAAAAATGAGTTTTAATGACTTCAACTTAAGTGTATGTAAACTTCCGACTTCAACTGTACATGATAATGATATATTCAAATGTTAGTTGTCTTAACCTGCTCATCTTGCTTTATACCCTCCAGGATTTCAAAACAATATTTGCTTATTCTTTGTAGGAACTTATTCAAGAAAGATCAAGTGCAATAAAAAAATAAGGATTTAGCGATTTGGACACTCAATCACTATGGTACTTTTTAATGGTACATTTACAAACCTATATTATGATAAATAGATTTGAAACTTGTATCTCATTATGGTGAAATAAGTATAGCCAGTTATAAATTGTAATGGCTCAGCAGATAATATGAAAAGAAGAACAATATTTACCTGCTCAAAGAGAAGGAATATACTATCTATTGTTTACAGGAAACTCATTCAACAATTTTAGAGGAAGTTGTGTGGGAAAAGGACTGGTGGGTGAAATATACTTCTCCCATCGGCAAAGAAACTCAAAATGGGTGATGATATTAATTAACAGTCATTTTGATCCAAATGTGCATATTGTCCAAACAGATCCCCAAAGTAGATGGATGATTTTAAGTATGTTATTGGACCATAAACACATATGGCTCATTAACCTTTACGGACCAAATAATGATGATCCACGCATCTTTGAAAATATATATAATAAATGATCAACCCCGCAAGCTCTACAAGACACTATTATTATGGTGGAAGATTATAATACGGTTTTAAATACCTCTATGGACCGTAAAGGAAATCACACTACAAACTATCACCCTCATGCTCTTAAGGAAATAATGAATGTCATGGATGTATTGGAACTAGTGGATATATGGAGGCTTAAATACCCTGACCTTGTGAGATATACATGGCGGAGGCTCAATCAAGCTAGTCGTCTTTTTTATTTATTTATTTTTTATTTCACCTTTATTTAACCAGGTAGGTCAGTTGAGAACAAGTTCTCATTTGCAACTGCGACCTGGCCAAGACAAAGCAAAGCAGTGCGACAAAAAACAACACAGAGTTACACATTAAACAAACAGTCAAAAAACACAATATAAAATCTATATACAGAGTGCAAAATGTAGTGCAAAAATGCAGTAAGGTTAGGAGGTAGGACAATAAATAGACTATAGTGGTAAAATAAATTACAGAATTATCATCATTAACACAGGAATGAAGGATGTGCAAATTATGATGTGCAAATAGAGATACTGGAGTGCAAGATTAGTGAAAATAAACAAAAATAAATATGGGGATGAGGTAGTAGTGTGGGCTATTTACAGAAGGGCTATATACAGGTGCAGTGATCGATAAGCAGCTTTGACAACTGATGCTTAAAGTTATTGAGGGACACCAAAAGTTTTTAAAAAGTGTTGATAGGGGAGAGAATCCTGTAGGACCATCAGATAATTGCCATATATATTACTCTTACAGAATCTTTACGTGGGCGAGGTAATTTGAAATTTAATCAAAGCCTATTGGATGATAACTTGTTTTTAACAAGGACAGAGGAATTTGTTACTGAATTCTTCTGACATAATATAGGTACAGCTGATCCCCTTATTGTATGGGACTCTTTTAAATGTGCCTTTAGAGGCCATGCAGTTCAATACTCATCTCTAAAACAAAAGCAATTTAGGACAAGAGTCCATCTTAACAAAGGAAACAGAAGGACTAACAGAACAGATAGATAGTAATAAAAACTGAACCATAGAGACTCAGAATACGTTAGAGGAAAAACTAAAATAAATGGAGGAAGTATAATATGTTATAAAATATGTAAGCAAACTGGATGGATTATGGGGAAAAATGCACCAAATTATTTAAAAAAAATCTTCAACATCGAAATTCTACCAAAAATGATTTACTGAAACTGGTTACAAATTATGGAGTCAAGGAAGCAAGTACTTTAAGTATATGTTCTCGTTTCTGTCTCCTCTAACCGAAGCTAATTGTATGGATTGTTTTCTATTAGTAATGTAAAATGAACAGCCATACATAAAGACTCATGTGAAGGTGAAATTACAGAGGAAGAACTTCTTGATTCATCTAAAGCCTTTAAGTCTGTGAAACTCCAGGGCTGGATGGGATACCTGTTAAGGTATACCAAACCTTTTGTGATAGGACCATTATTGCATGTTTTAACCACTCCTATGTAAATGGTAGATTCAACAAGAAGGTCTGATTTTCATTATTACTGAAACAGGATACAAGTGAGAAATATAAAGATCCAGTCCGTTTAAGTGATGTGGGTAATAAACTGTTCCTTCTCCCTTAATCTGACCTGACCGGACCTCGGCCTGACTGCAACCATGTGATTGCCTTTCCTTTATTCAGTACATTCCAAGCCCGCCTGGCTCCTATTCAACCTTAATTGACCCCACTACATACATTCCTCCTACAGATAACCATTACCTTCTAGTGTAGAAACCAGACTTTGGCCCCTTGTAATTTACATAGGATACCTGTGGATTTAACAATATTTCAAGTTTAGAAGTCAGAACCCATCAATAGTAACCCTAGGTTTAAAATTGTAAATAATGGCTTCTTCTCAGAATTTTTTTTTTTTCCACCTTTATTTAACCAGGTAGGCCAGTTGAGAACAAGTTCTCATTTACAACTGTGACCTGGCCAAGACAAAGCAAAGCAGTGCGACAAAATACTTTATTGCAAAAGGCTTTCGAAAGGCAGGGCAGGATGGATATAGGTCTGTAACAGTTTGGGTCTAGAGTGTCTCCCCCTTTGAACAGGGGGATGACCGCGGCAGCTTTCCAATCTCTAGGGATCTCAGACGATACAAAAGAGAGGTTGAACAGGCTGGTAATAGGGGTTACAACAATTTCGGCAGATAATTTTAGAAAGAAAGGGTCCAGATTGTCTAGCCTAGCAGATTTGTAGGGGTCCAGATTTTGCAGCTCTTTCAGAACATCAGCTATCTGGTTTTTGGTGAAGGAGAAGCGAGTTGCTGCAGGGGGTACAGAGCTGTTGGGCGGGGTAGGGGTAGCCAGGTGGAAAGCATTGCCTGCCGTAGCAAAATGCTAGATTATCGTAAATTTATCGGTGGTGACAGTGTTTTTAGCCTCAATGCAGTGGGCAACTGGGAGGAGGTGCTCTTATTCTCCATGGACTTTACAGTGTCCCAGAACTTTTTGGAATTAGTACTACAGGGTGCAAATTTCTGTTTGAAAAAGCTAGCCTTTGCTTTTCCTGACTTCCCTGAATAGTTGCATATCGCAGGGGCTATTCGATGCTAATGCAGTACCCCACAGGATGTTTTTGTGCTGGACAAGGGCAGTCAAGTCTAGGATGAACCAAGGGCTATATCTGTTCTTAGTTCTAAGTTTTTTGAATGGGGCATGCTTATTTAGGATGGTGAGGAAAGCACTTTTAAAGAACAACCAGGCATCCTCTACTGACGGGATGAGGTCAATATCCTTCCAGGATACCTGGGCCAGGTCGATTAGAAAGGCCTGCTCACTGAAGTGTTTTAGGGAGCGTTTGACAGTGATAAGGGGTGGTCGTTTGACCGCGGACCCATTACGAACGCAGGCAATGAGGTAGTGATCGCTGAAATCCTGGTTGAAAACAGAGGAGGTGTATTTGGAGGGCAAGTTAGTCAGAATGATATCTATGATGGTGCCCATGTTTACGGATTTAGGGTTGTACCTGGTGGGTTCCTTGATAATTTGTGTGAGATTGAGGGCAT
Source organism: Thymallus thymallus (assembly GCA_023634145.1). NCBI lineage: Eukaryota > Metazoa > Chordata > Actinopteri > Salmoniformes > Salmonidae > Thymallus > Thymallus thymallus. The sequence goes on along the minus strand of CM042380.1, from coordinate 3,646,999 downwards.
CTATCTTAGATTGAAGGACAGCCGGGGTGTTAAGCATATCCCAGTTTAAGTCACCTAACAGTACAAACTCTGAAGATAGATGGGGGGCAATCAATTCACATATGGAGTCCAGGGCACAGCTGGGGTCAAGAGGAGTACATTTTTTAAATTAAAAAATGGTTGGCCTCAACTGTTTCATTTAAGGACCAAAAAATGGACAGGCATGCCATATAGATTGCAAAATAGTTGAAGAGATTTTCGATGTACCGATTCCATGGCACATGGTTTATGAACTGAAACGCAAAATGAAGCCGTATTCAAAACATAATTTTTCATTTTTAATTATTATACAAAATTCTTGCAACCAATATAATGTTATTTATATGGGGGGATACAACCTTCCCAGCTCTGCAGATTTTGCTTCGAAAAGACAATCATTAGATAATTTATTTTGGTACTGTCCATATGTAGCTGGTTTTTGGTCACAGGTCCAGGAATGGCTGAATAACTGCAACATTTACCTGGAGCCGACCCTGCAGATAGCACTACTGGGGGATCTGAAGTCATAGTCAATCCATCTATAATATAATAATAAAAAAAAGTGTCTGTATAAACAATGAGAATAGAAAGGTTGAGAACCTTTGAGAAACATCACAGCACAGTTGACAAATATTAAATGGAGCTGAAGGTTGGGATTAATAACTTATAACAGCTAATAACAACAAGATAACTAATGTAAAACAAACTGTGTCCTTAAAACATATATACTGCCTTATCAAGCAGAAAGGCAGTAATGGCTCATTTGGTCCAAAATGAGTTAATGTCATTGTTGCTACATTAAATACATGCTTCATGTGGACAAGAATCCTGCCTCTATTGTATTGTGTTTAGGAGAAAATGTGGGTCATGTTAGCAGGAACTGCAAAAGGGTACTGTGAAACCAAGGTAAATAAAAGCTATTTTTCTCAGTTCCATGCTATGAGCTGTTACTGCCTTTTTGCTTGGTAAGGCAGTATAGGTTAAGAACGTTTGTGAAAAAGCACAGTTTGAAATATAAACAAACTGGATGGACATCAGAAATAGATGGGAGAGGTTGAGGGGAGAGGTTGAGGGGAGAGGTTGAGGGGAGAGGTTGAGGGGAGAGGTGGAGGGGAGAGGTGGAGGGGAGAGGTGGAGGGGAGAGGTGGAGGGGAGAGGAAGGACAGGAGTAAAAACAAACACAATATAACTATTGTAAAAATAGACTGTGTCCATAACATGTATATAGTATGTATAAGCTGGAAATAGAGGCTTAAGTGTTGTTGTTCACTCCAATTAGGGGAGGGGTGGTGGGCTTAGAAAGTAATAATTTTTTAAAAGTGTGTGTGTGTGTTTATAAGCTACAATCTATCTGCAATATTAAAGCTGATCTACTCCCCCCCCCCCCCCCCCCCCCCCAAAAAAAAAAACTAAAACAAATCGGTCATAAAAGGATCTTTGTGGCCCTCCATTGAATTTCGAAATCCTGATGTGGCCCTGGAGCCAAAAGGTCTTGATGTGGCCCTGGAGCCAAAAGGTCTTGATGTGGCCCTGGAGCCAAAAGGTCTTGATGTGGCCCTGGAGCCAAAAGGTCTTGATGTGGCCCTGGAGCCAAAAGGTCTTGATGTGGCCCTGGAGCCAAAAGGTCTTGATGTGGCCCTGGAGCCAAAAGGTCTTGATGTGGCCCTGGAGCCAAAAAGTCTTGATGTGGCCCTGGAGCCAAAAAGTCTTGATGTGGCCCTGGAGCCAAAAAGTCTTGCCCCCGGTCTGAGATCGAATCAAGTTTTTGCTGTAACTCCTGGAGACGTCATAGTCGTGTGCTTGTCAATATTCAACTCTCAAATGATTTTATGTTGGCCACCAGATAAGATGGGCAATGCAGGTGATTGTATAATGCAAAACATCTCTATACATCATATAGCTATGCATTTCAACAGCCACATGACATAACAGTTGGGATTATCGATGACTGTCAATCATTCACTGATTTGGTGAGCAATGAGTCTCTTGGGTTACTGACTTACTGGGTAAATGATTAGCTGTATTCTGGAGGATTTGGAAGTCATACTTCCCTTCATCACTACCTTCACTTCCCCACCATTACAGTACCAAGCTAACATGTTTATTACAGCACTGTTGTGATACCATTACAGTACCAAGCTAACATGTTTATTACAGCACTGTTGTGATACCATTACAGTACCAAGCTAACATGTTTATTACAGCACTGTTGTGATACCATTACAGTACCAAGCTAACATGTTTATTACAGCACTGTTGTGATACCATTACAGTACCAAGCTAACATGTTTATTACAGCACTGTTGTGATACCATTACAGTACCAAAAAGGAGCTCTTTCTTTCTTTCTCCCCCAGTGATACAGGGCAGAGGTGTCCAGTGGATAATGAGGATCTACGGGAAGACCAGCTGTTCCCAGATAACTTTGCGAAGCGGGAGATCCTCTCCCTGACGGTCCGCTGCACCAACGTAGGCTGCACTGACAAAATGGAGCTTCGCCGCCTGGATGTACGCATCATTCTCCACAGACAATGGCTGATACCTTATTTCATATCACATCAACCATGTCGCGATGTTAAAACCAAATGATTAGCTCACTGTACCATCTCACCCTGCCAGGGCCATGCTATGAAGTGTGAGTTTGCCACCGTGCCGTGCCCACTTTGCCAGGATGCAGTGTGGAAGAGCCAGTTGGAGGAGCACCAAAGCCAACACTGCCAGCGGAGACCTGTGTCCTGTCCCGACTGTGTGGAGAGCTTTGTTTACGAGGACAGTAAGGTAAGCGTCAACAACTCATTCATGCTAAGTGCACTATCCTGAATAAATAAAGATTAATTATTTTTTTTATTTTTTTTTCACCTTTATTTAACCAGGTAGGTCAGTTGAGAACAAGTTCTCATTTGCAACTGCGACCTGAATACCGGTTGCACCCCTCAGTTCTCTTAGCTAGCCGCACAGCACTTTCAAAGTAAATGTGTGTAAAGTGTCCATGTTCTCAGTCACTAAGAAACTGTATTCATTCTCCATTTGAGCTCCTGTTTAATGTTCACTGACTGTCATTACTGAAGGCGGTCATGTGACAGCCTTTTGAACATGTTTGTTTTTGTTCTGTCCTCAGCTTCATGAGTCACTGTGTCCCTTTGCCAACGTGGTGTGTCAGTACTGTGGTATGGAGCTCATCAGAGACCAGGTGGGTTTGGGGATGGAGACCTGACCGCTGCCATTTGGATTTAGCTGATGACCAAACCTATGATATGATGCTGGTGTAAATCATTCATGAATGGTTGTGGACTGAAAACCCGCAATGCTAGCCCTTGGTCACAGATGGGTTGCCTGCCTTTCCTTTGAAAAAGTATATCTTTGTAACAAGCTTCTACACAGGTCAAGCCATGTAGGATCTGACCTAGTGGTTTAATAACTTTGGTGTTTCTGCTTTTGTTTCAGTTGGAATCTCACTATGACACAGACTGTCCAAAGGCTCCCATCGCCTGTACATTCAGCACTTTAGGATGTGGAGAGATGGTAGGTCACTGAGGTTGAGTCAACCTCGACACTTTGAGTCATTCACCTCCGATGTTCTATGACTACTTTGCTTTGTCCAAAACAAACCCCATAACCCAAGGATGAGATACCCAAGGTCTACTTTCCGTGGCCTCTGGCAGGACTAGGTAGAGTTTCCACAGCATTTCTTCCCATCCATCCAAAACTTTCAGATCTAGCAAAAGAGGGGTTTTGGAGCGGACAAGGCTACCATTTCCAACTTTGGTTCAACACATTGGCTCTTCAAAGTCTTATTGTTCTATTTCAGATGCAACGCAATGACTTGGCCCAGCACATGCAGGAGTTCACTCAGATGCACATGCGCTACATGGCTGAGTACCTGCACAGCCACAGCCTTACTGGGTATACCCAGCCACCTTCTTCTGAGGACAGAGGGGCTGCCGCTGCAGAGCTGGGGGCGCGCGCAGGAGCTAGCGGCAGTGGCGCCCCCTGCCAGTGCTGCGGGGAACTGCAGACCCTGAGGGAGACCACCCAGCAGCTGGAGGGCCGACTGGTGCGGCAGGACCACCAGCTACGTGAGCTGAGCGTTCAGGTGTAACAGAGATACAAATGTATTATTTATCGTTCACTTGTTTGGATAAAAGCATCTACAACTAAATGGCCATTTGTTTTCTACTATCATTATCCCCAGGCGGGCCTGGTGGCGGAGCTGCGTCGTAAGGTCACCTCGCTGGAGGAGAACCTCAAGGAGCTGGAGGCCAAGCAGTGCCAAGGCGTGTACGTGTGGCCTCTGGAGGGCTTCTCAGCCTACCTGCGCACCCAGGCTGCCGGACAGCCCGTTGTGGTGCACAGCCCGGGCTTCTACACAGGCCGGCCAGGCTACAAGCTGTGCCTGCGCCTCCACCTCCAAACGCCCTCGGCCCAACGCTGCTCCAACTACCTCTCACTGTTTGTTCACACCATGCAGGGTGAATTTGATGGGCAGCTGTCGTGGCCTTTCCAAGGTACCATCCGGCTGGCCGTGCTAGACCAGGGGCCGGAGGGCCAGCACCATGTGGAGGTGATGGAGACCAAGCCCGACCTGCAGGCCTTCCAGAGGCCCACCATCCAGAGGAACCCCAAGGGCTTTGGCTACGTCACCTTTCTGCACTTGATCCAGCTGATGCAGCGAGGGTTTGTTTACGACGACACGCTGCTGGTGCGCTGCGAGGTGACGCCGCGCTTCGACAACTCCCTAAGGCGCGAGGGGGCGGCCATGCAGCCCAGAGGGCCCGAGGCCTCGCTGTGAGGACCCTTTTAACGTTGTCGCCACCAACATTATCAGTACAAAGTATCAGTTTGCCATTTTTCTGAGTTCATGTATCGCACAGGTGTACTGCTCAGTTGTGGGTTTAACCTCCAACTCCAAAAGGCTTTTCTTTGCTGTAGCTTTTGAGAGGGATGGACTGGATGTTGGTGACGAGTTTCCTGCAAAAAGTCGAGAGCTTGGGACTATATAGTTCTATCAGAATTTGTCAAAATTGAGTTATTGACATAGCCCTGTTCAATGTTCTCTCCCTAAATAGTACTCTAAATACCCCAATTCATCTTGTTAAGTTCAAAAGAATACAAGATAAAAATTGCTGACACCATTTTTAAACCAATGAGGGTTCAGAACTTTAAAGCCAATGATCTCACAAACATCTATTTGCAGATAGAACCTTATAGTCCCAAGCTCTGTGTTCCATCACGTATCTAGCAATGCGTCACAGGCTACTGTACTGCTCAAAATAGATAGGATTTCAGAATGTTATGTTGCCTACATTTGGTTGTAATAAACATGACTTTGGTTTCTCCATCACCTCCACATGGTGCTGGCCCATCATGCTTTTACAGCTTTGTAAACTGTAATAACATGCTATGTCAAGCTCAAAGTCATGTTTATGACAACTTTTATGTTGGCGTTTTATAGAAGCCAATTCAAATATGATGTTACCAGAAGTGTATTTCTTTGTTGGAGATTAGGAAGGGGACAGACAGGACTGGGGCAGGATGAACTGTAAGCAGGAGATGACCAGAGGAAGAACTACCTATCAACTTATTATTGTACATCATGGATGACAAGAGAGTGGATCATTGGCTTTTCACTGGTCTTCTGGTTGGAGGATCATACAAAAAAGATGGGGTAACATCCTGACATGGGCCTTTAATGCGCAGCTCTTTTGTCTGAGATGATGTGGCATCCCTTAAGACCTCTTCTGCAGGAGAGTTTTCCTGAACAATGGCTTTGAGTTAGGTCATACAATAAGCAGTTACACATGAATGAGTTGGTACAGTATACACAGTGGTGTGTAGTACTAATGTAGAAATACTTGAAAGTACTACTTAAGGTATCTTGAGGTATCTGTACTTTACTATTTATATTTGACAACTTTTACTTCACTACATTCCTAAAGAAAATAATGTACTTTTTACTCCATACATTTTCCCTGACAGCTAAACGTACTTGTTACATTTAGAATGCTCAGGCAGGACAGCGATATGGTCCAATCATGCACCTATTATTTAATTTGCCTAAATTAAATAGATAATGAGACCTAGGAATATTTTCCAAATGTGCCCTGTATAATACAATATAAATATACACATTATACACAACCTATTATGTTTAAAACGTCAAATCCATATCAATCCAAATGCCTAAGTATTTATATGCGGGAACACGTTCAATTGGAGAACCCTCTGAGTGAACATGGTTATTCTGAAACATTCTATAGTTTTGACACGGCCAGATCAATAGTCGGGGCAATAGCATACATTCTAGTAGTTTACAGTTTTTAACAGATTGACCGATGGTGTTTATATATATATATAGTGAAGAGAACAGGTCCCCTGTGGTACACCTTTATGGACTTACCCCCATCAATCATGATGGCCTGAGTTCTGTCAGTAAGATAATCATGAAACCATGAACAGACATCAGAGCTCAGGCCTATCGATGACAACTTATTAAATAAAGTGAATTTTACCCCCTTTTTCGTCTTATCCAATTACGATCTTGCCTCATCACTGCAACTCCCTCAACTGGCTTGGGAGAGGCGAAGGTCGAGTCATGCGTCCTCCGAAACATGATCATGCCAAACCGTGCTCCTTAGCACTTGCCTGCTTAACCCAGAAGCCAGCCTCACCAATGTGTCGGAGGAAACAGCCTACAGGCCTAGGAGGCGCTAGAACGCAATGAGAAACGTTTTTTATTTTATTTAACTAGGCAAGTCAGTTGAGAACAAATTCTTATTTACAATGACGGCCAAACCCAGAAGGCACTGGGCCAATTATGCGCGGCCCTATGGGACTCCCAATCACGACCGGTTGTGACACAGCCTGGGATCGAACCTGGGTCTGTAGTGACGCCTCGAGTACTGCGATGCAGTGCCTTAGACTGCTGCACCACTCAGGAGGCCCTGGCAATGGTCAGTTTGTCAATACCAGAATGTCCGGATTCGCCTGCATAGCCCAGATCTTGATGTAATCCAGTTTAGGAATTAAGCTTCTAATGTTCAGATGCATCAACCCAAGACCTTTACCATTTCTAAAGTCACATGGAAACTCTAACTCAAACAAGCTACGTTCAATAGACGGTTGCAGGCCCTGTCTGATAGTTGGTATGGCTATAAGATTGCGTAGAACTGCACCATTGGGTCTATCCTCTATTAGTAATAGAGGAAGGAGTAGAAATTGGATATAAGGTGTTGTCATCCCTACTGCATCTGATCTGGTCATAACTTACAAATACTGTGTTTGTAAATGATGTCTGTTGCCCGTCTAAATGAAAAACTAAATGGGGCCGTCTGCTTTGCTTAATATAAGGGATTTGATGTATAGCATTTACTCAAGTATCACAATTGAGTACTTTTTCCACCACTATTTAAGAACATTTAAAACGGGATAACTGTAGACATTTACTCAAGTTGTTATTATACTGGGTTACTTTCACTTTTTCTTGAGTCATTTTCTATTAAGATATTTTAACTTTTACTCAAGTATGACAATTGAGTACTTTTTCCATCACTGAGTATTCATAAGGCATTCATAACACCTTTATGAAACCACTAATGACACCTTCATGAATGTTGCAGTAGCATTCATAACACCTTTATGAAACCAGTCATGACGCCTTCATGAACGTTACAGTATCATTCATAACACATTTATTCAATTAGGGGCCTACGGTGTATCCTCCAGTTAGCATTCTCTTTCCATAGGATACTGAACCAATGTAACCAGAGTCACTGGTACTGAGGAAAAACTACGCTTTGCTTTGTGTATTGCTCAGCAGGAAAAAAGTTACTCTGGCATCAAAGTTAGGTGCTTGTGTCAACAGGTGGCCTGATTCCATTCCTAATAATGAACATCCATCCAGTCCATTCATACCCCAAAATGGATGTCAACCAGGGCCCGGGGAGAGGACTGAGTGAGTTGTCAGACCAATGCCTTGTGTTGCCAAGCAAGACTCAAGACTGTCTAGCAGAGTCATAATAAGAACTGTTCTCCCTGTGTCTGTGGCGTTATTAGCAGAGCAGTGGAGATGAGAACTGTTCTCCCTGTGTCTGTGGCGTTATTTTGTGGCCTTACATCACATCAATGGATGAAGATTGTTGACCATATCGCATCATAGCTACGGATGAGGCTATGGAGACATCCTCACTCACCAGAATGGATAACTTACTCTCATGTTAAATCCCACTGGACGTTTGATTGTTTCTTGTGGAATAAGTAGAATGTATTTGTGTGAACATATAAGCTTTACTTTGTTGTTTTGTTAGTAATCAATAAAAAATGCTGCAAATCTGTCTGCAGTCGGCATCGATATATCATCTACAGTGACTTCAGAAAGTATTCACATGTTGTGTTACAGCCTGAATTCAAAATGGATTAACTAGATATTTTTCTCACACACATTACCACATAATTTATTGCGAATTAAATACAGAAATATTTCATTTAAATAAGTATTCACAATACTTTATAGAAGCACCTTTTGCAGTAATTACAGCTGTGAGTCTTTGTGTAAGTCTCTAAGAGCTTTCAACACCTGAATTGAGCAACATTTGCCCATTTATTATTTTTGAAATTCAAGCTCTGTCAAATTGGTTGTTGATCATTGATAGACAACCTTTTTCAGGTCTTGCCGTAGATTTAAGTCAACTTTAACTCTGCCACATTCACTGTCTTCTTGGCATTTACATTATAGTCATTTAGCAGACACTCTTATCCAGAGCGACTTACAGTTAGTTAGTTCATACATGTTCATACTTTTTTCGTACTGGTCCCCCGTGGGAATCAAACCCACAACCCTGGAGTTGCAAGCGCCATGCTCTAGAGTAGATCTGGCCTTGTTTTAGGTTATTGTCCTGCTGAAAGGTGAATTAATCTCCCAGTGTCTGGTGGAAAGCAGACTGGACAGTAGTAGGCTTGACTAACATCAACGATGAGACAGCCTACAGGGAGGAGGTGAGGGCTCTGGGAGTGTGGTGCCAGGAAAATAACCTCTCACTCAACATCAACAAAACTAAGGAGATGATCGTGGACTTCAGGAAACAGCAGAGGGCACACCCCCGATCCTCATCGATGAGACCGCAGTGGAGAAAGTGGAAAGCTTCAAGTTCCTTGGCGTACAAGGAACTCACTGACAAACTGAAATGGTCCACCTACACAGACAGGGGGCTAAAGAAATTTGGCTTAACACCTAAAACCCTCACAAACTTCTACAGATGCACAATTGAGGCTGCATCACCGCCTGGTATGGCAACTGCACCGTCCATAAGTGCAAAGCTCTCCAAGGGTGGTGCGGTCTGCCCATCGCATTACTGGGGGCAAACTTCCTGCCCTCCTGGACACCTACAGCACCCGTTGCCACAGGAAGGCCAAAAATATCATCAAAGACATCAACCACCTGAGCCACCGCCTGTTCACCCTGCTATCATCCAGAAGTCGAGGTTAGTACAGGAGCGTCAAAGCTGGGACCGAGAGATTGAAAAACAGCTTCTATCTCAAGGCCATCAGACTGCTATACAGCCATCACTAAAACACCAGAGGCAGCTTCCTATAGACATTGATTATAAATCACTGGCCACTTTATGGAATAGAACACTAGTCACTTTAATAATGTATCTGAATCTGCATCACTCATCTCTATGTATAAACTGCACTCTACACTATTCTACGGTATCTTAGTCACTCTAATTGTGTGTACATATTGCATCACCCATCTCATATGTATATACTGTATTGTACTCTGTACTACGCCACTGACTGCTAAACAGCCATCTCTAGCATATCAGAGACTGCTGCCTATAGACATAGATTAGAAATCACCAGCCACTTTAAGGAAATGAAACACTAGTCACTTTAATAATGTTTCCATATCTTGCATTACTCATCTCATATGTATAAACTATGATATACTATTCTTCGGTATCTTAGTCACTTAATCGTGTTTACATACTGCATCACCAATCTCTTATGTGTATACTGTATACTATAAAGCTTACTATGCCACTGTATCTTAGTCCAATGCCGCCCTGATATATATTTATACAGTGGGGAGAACAAGTATTTGATACACTGCCGATTTTGCAGGTTTTCCCACTTACAAAGCATGTAGAAGTCTGTAATTTTTATCATAGGTACTCTTCAACTGTGAGTGACGGAATCTAGAACAAAAATCCAGAAAATCACATTGTATGATTTTTAAGGAGTTCATTTGCATTTTATTGCATGACATAAGTATTTGATACATCAGAAAAGCAGAACTTAATATTTGGTATGAAGTTCAAGATGACGGTCAATCTCCCTCGGTCTGGGGCACCATGCAAGATCTCACCTCGTGGGGCATCAATGATCATGAGGAAGGTGAGGGATCAGCCCAGAACTACATGGCAGGACCTGGTCAATGACCTGAAGAGATGTGGGACCACAGTCTCAAAGAAAACCATTAGTAACACACTACGCCGTCATGGATTAAAATCCAGCAGCGCACGCAAGGTCCCCCTGCTCAAGCCAGCGCATGTCCAGGCCCGTCTGAAGTTTGCCAATGACCATCTGGATGATCCAGAGGAGGAATGGGAGGTCATGTGGTCTGATGAGACAAAAATAGAGCTTTTTGGTCTAAACTCCACTCGCCGTGTTTGGAGGAAGAAGAAGGATGAGTACAACCCCAAGAACACCATCCCAACCGTGAAGCATGGAGGTGGAAACATCATTCTTTGGGGATGCTTTTCTGCAAAGGGGACAGGACGACTGCACCGTATTGAAGGGAGGATGGATGGGGCCATGTATCGCGAGATCTTGGCCAACAACTTCCTTCCCTCAGTAAGAGCATTGAAGATGGGTCGTGGCTGGGTCTTCCAGCATGACAACGACCCGAAACACACAGCCAGGGCAACTAAGGAGTGGCTCCGTAAGAAGCATCTCAAGGTCCTGGAGTGGCCTAGCCAGTCTCCAGACCCGAACCCATTAGAAAATCTTTGGAGGGAGCTGAAAGTCCGTATTGCCCAGCGACAGCCCCGAAACCTGAAGGATCTGGATGGAGGAGTGGGCCAAAATCCCAGCTGCAGTGTGTGCAAACCTGGTCAAGAACTACAGGAAACGTATGATCTCTGTAATTGCAAACAAAGGTTTCTGTACCAAATATTAAGTTCTGCTTTTCTGATGTATCAAATACTTATGTCATGCAACTTATAACTGATATAATACAACAACTCATAACTGATATAATACAACAACTAATTACTGATATAATACAACAACTCATAACTAATATAATACAACAACTCATAACTGATATTTTTTTTTACCTTTTATTTTACTAGGCAAGTCAGTTAAGAACAAATTCTTATTTACAACGACGGCCTAGGAACAGTGGGTTAACTGCCTTGTTCAGGGGCAGAACGACAGATTTTTACCTTGTCTGCTCGGGAATTCAATCCTGCAACCTTCCAGTTACGGGCCTAACACTCTAACCACTAGGCTACCTGCCGCCCCATATAACTGATATAAGAAAGTAATACTTTTCATTGTCTGCTTATATGCCCCCTTTATTTATCCTACGGTTCTGACTTGGTGTACAGGGAGAATACTGCAAGAACAGCCCATGTTATGAATTCTGTCGCTGTACATTTCAAAAGTGCTGAACAAATAGTTATATTGACTACTACTGTCACACCACGGTCTGTCCAGCAGAGGGAGACTGAGAGCACAAGACCTTCCACATCCTCCTCCTAATTCACTGCTCATTATTGTTTCAATTAAATCACCTGTGCCTAGTTAGTTAGTGTTAACAGGTGTATATTTAAAGACTCTCATTTGCTTGTATCTTTGCTCAGTCTTGAAGTTCTCTAGCCTATGCGTTTTCCCGGTTGGTCTAACCTGAAAGACTTTGTCTCAGACCTTTTGACCAGCCTCTCTGGTAAATATTGTTATTGGACTCTTTTGCCTGCATCATCCAGTGTGGATTTGTACCTTGCTCAACCCATCACTTATGCTGGATCCTTTGTGTTTGCTCAGGAGGAATATTAAGTAAAGACTATCTGTTTTTTCCTTCTAACCTGCCTCTTGTGATTATCTGCCAATTGGGTCCACACTGCCCCATAGAACCTTGGGTTTTCCAACAACACACTCCGGGTTCGAATCCCGGATTTGATAACTACTGTCTTATCTCGCTCATTAATGTCTCAATCAAAATGACGGATTCCCTCTTATCTGCTTGTCGTCCTCTTATGCCATAATTTGTATATCTCAATTGTAAGTAGAAACCACATTTATTTAATCAAGTCAGCCATATCAGCTATGTTTTTTAAAAAGGCAGTAAATGAGTCTGAATGAACTGTTTCGCTGCCAGACAAGGCTCTGCTGATAGCCAGGTGTAGCAGTGGTAAGGTGTTGGCACTAACAGTTTGTGGGCACCGTTTGTCACCGTTATAGTGCAATTCATGTATTGTTTAGTGTTGTGTTGTGACTTTGCTGGCATGCATCATCGCCACTGGATATAACACAATAACCGATATGTCATATAAACCTGAGGACATTCCCTGGTCCACATAGGAATCATATCTGGTGCTATATTTGCGGATGCTATATTATTTGCCACTGGGGGTCAGTATATCGCCATAACGTTCAAATAAACAGGGTGGTCTTATGGGTTAGGTTGTGGATGCTATATTATTTGCCACTGGGGGTCAGTATATTGCCATAAAGTTAAAATAAACAGTGTGGTCTTATGGGTTAGGATGTGGATGCTATATTATTTGCCACTGGGGGTCAGTATATTGCCATAAAGATAAAATAAACAGTGTGTTCTTATGGGTTAGGATGTGGATGCTATATTATTTGCCACTGCGGGTCAGTATATTGCCATAAAGATAAAATAAACAGGGTGGTCTTATGCGGTCTCAGGTTGGTTTTGCTGAAACATGGGTGATGGGTCTTCTATCTTTAGCTTAGGCTAAACCCACAAGTGTATGAAGAACATTTTATTTATATAGAGAAGTATTAAACCACACAAAAGGTAGGCCAGCACACTACACCACTTAAATGTAACTTGTATACAGGTAGACCAGAGAAGCCACATCCCTGATTAGAAGCTCCTGCTACTCATCGGTTGCTCACCTGTGTTCCTTATAAATGTTGTTTTGAATGAAAAAGGTTTCTACCTACACACTGAAAAAGGCTATTTGTATTTTATTGAACTAGGCAAGTCAGTTAAGAATTCTTATTTACAATGAGGCCTTCCTACAGGTTCAGCCCCTGGAGCAAATCAGGGTTAATTGCCTTGCTCAAGGACACAGCAACAGGTTCTTCACCTTGTCGGCTCAGTGATCCGATCCAGCAACCTTTCGGTTACTGGCCCAACGCCCTAACCGCTAGGCTACCTGCCGCCCCAATATCGAAAATAAAAACATTATGTACGCTTTAGCTAAAATAATTTGAGCGCAGACCCATCACACATTTTTGCTAATCTGAATTTACGGGTTTTACACACCAACCAAATTTCTGGGAGAGCCCGGATGGTCCTCTTTTGATAGGCCACGACACCACACAATTTTCAGCTTGAATCCATCCAATTGATATTTATTTCTCCAAACTGTCCTTCAGCTTGGATTGGTTGAAATGCCTAAAGTTAAGTAATAAATACAGGTAATAATCAGTATATCCTCATCTATATCATTTGAACAGGCTTCAAATAACCTAGTATGATGTTCTGAAACCTATTGGTTGTTTTTTTGTTTAACTAGGCAAGTCAGTTAAGACCAAATTCTTATTTACAATGACGGCCTACACCAGCCAAACTCGGACAACTGTGCGCCGCCCTATGGGACTCCCAATCACAGCCGATTGTGATACAGTCTGGATTCAACCCAGGTTGTCTGTAGTGACGCCTCCAGCACTGAAATGCAGTGTCTTAGACCGCTGCGCCACTTGGGAGCAGTGGTCTAAGAGCAGTTGTCTACCTGTTCCACTGAGGATATGGCTAATTTTCGAAGCAAAGTTGTCCTATTTCGTTAAAAGGTATATTCCTACACGGTCTAAAACATTTTAAAATAGCCCGATTTATTAAAGGCCGGATCAAATCCGTATCGCGGAAATATCGCAGATGATCTGAGTTGAATTGAACAGACATATTTAGGGTTTACATGCAGTTTCCGCTCATTGCCTTTAAATTTAAATCCAGCTGTAACGCGGATCTTCCGCGATTTAGACGATACCGATTGAATCCAGCCCTAAACAGCAGAAATATGTAGGCTGCATCCCTCCTGCAGCGCAAACAGGTTACGTCGTTAAACCCCTTGCAAGAAGTCAAATTAATTTGGCGCCATTCCAAATACCCCCCAGACGAATAAGAAAGGGGGCGTGAATAAGCCAAGGGCCAACCAATAAGCAACACCGACCATTATGTAGCCGGCACCCTCGAGCCTTTAAATAGCCTTCCTACATCCACATAATGTCAGTAGTCGCAGTTGAAGTGACATTTAAGTTAGGAGAAACAGCCCAGTGTGCATCCATTTTGTATTTCTTCAAGATTGGACATATTACTGGACGTCATGACAAACTTTCAGACACCATCTGGTTTGGAGAGCCCGGCGGCACAGAGAGCGACTCTTCTCCGTCGCCATACAAGCGTTTGTCGGAACTTATTTGGACCCGTCGACCATGACGAACTGAGCCGGGATTTGAAGGCGAAGCTGAGGGAAATCTCTGAACAAGACCAGCGTCGATGGAATTTCCACTTCGAGACAGACACACCGATTGCCGGGAATTACGAATGGGAAGGGATGTCAGCGGACTCAACGCCTGCCTTCTACCAGGAGTCGACGAACGTTGGAGGCATGAGGGTTCAGGTTGTGACATCAAACACAGCCTTTACCTCCGATGTTAATGTGCGTGGTTGTTTCCTCAACCAAACCCCTCCATCAGACTGTGATCAGGATGCACTTTGTTCCAACGAATTTAACCAAGAGAATTGGTCCAATTCCCCCAATACGAGGAAATGTAACTCCAAATCAACAACGTGTATTCGGCGTAAGAGGTCTAGGACAACATCTCATGAACATACAGTCAACGTCACTCAAATTACAGGTAGGTCTATACATTTTCTAGGTAACGCTATATAACTATTTAATAAGAATCGTTTTAATGTCTTGCCGACTACATAACGTTGATGTCCTCATATGATTGACTCTAATAAGAATTGAAGGCTAACCGTTCTACACTTTTTCCCCGCAGACTTTTTCCCAAAGAGGAGGAGGAGATCAGCGTCTGAGATGAAGAGCACCCAGCACCATTCTTCCCTCTCAATTCCCCTTGAACAAACGCCACGCAAAGCTCAAATCATTCGATAAACCACGCGGACAAATAATACCATAACCTATGTGGCAAATTAGGCTGTCCGCCTTTTGCTGTTATTATTGTCTGTCTTGGACAAAAAAAAGATGGAGTAACCGTCCAAAATATGTTGGCCAATGTTTATGCCAAAGTAACTATGTATTGTTTTATGTCTTATTTTATTTAAAATATTGTTTTATTTATTTTATTTATGTTTCAACTGTATTTAATTTGTTTAATTAAAGTTTTCTGATATTGTTAATGTCTGTTGAATTTTATCTGTGGAAAGATACCATGAAAACAATTTAGTTTAAATCTAGCTGACATTCTGCTCATTTAATTATTTCATTAATGAGCCCTCAAACGTCTATAGATGTGAACAGGGGCGCCACCTGCCCACGCACACCTCTCACACACTGGAGAAACAATAGGAGCAACAGTCGTTCCATTTGACAGCACATCAATTGAAGAATGCCTCAACAAATCGTAGCAGTAGTAGGCCCGTAGACTAGCCCTGCACTGAAGGACTACGTTATGTCCATGGGCATTGTTCAAGAAAATACATCAGCCTGCATTATGCCTTTTTGATATTTGGTTGAAATAAAAAATCACATGAGCTTTCACTTGCTGTGCGTAATTCCGCATGGAGGCATGGCGTGCGCACATAAAGACACGCAGACACACTAGCCCAATTACCATCGGAGATGCTATTACCCTCACTGTCGATATGCAAATCATCTAATCCATTCAACAGCATATGAGCATATTTCCGATATGAGACTAATGTGGGGGTTTTCCGACTGACTTGGCCTAGGCCTATACAGGGTATTGGGGCACAATCTGATTTGTGCCTTAACACCCAAGACATCTGTATAGTAATAAACCATACAATGTAACACACAATCAATACTTTTACACAAATGTTTGTCGTTTCTTTTCAAATTCTGTATTACCAAACGTTATATGCCAGGTGCACCTATTTGATGAGCAAATAAAAACAAAACATGTTGCAATACATTTTTGTTTTAATCTTAACCTAGGTCTGACGGTATAGATTATTTAATGTGTCAACTTTAAAATTGTTGACCTAACGGTCCCTATCAAATAGACTTACATAAACCACAATGAAATTGATCTACTGGGAGAGTAATGTATAACCTAATACTTATTTTATTGTGAGATAACGAGTAGGCATGACTATATGGTAATGTCAATGACATACATACTGTATACTAATACGTCAATAGTTGAATACAATAGCGATCGTGCATAAATAGTGAGTAATAGGGAACGAATAGATCCGTGAGCGATGCGCGCATAATAATTATGCAGTGGGAGGATGGGAGATTTGCACGACAATTTAAGGTTCGCACGTCTCAAGGATTAGTCATACAACAGGAAACGAACAATACCCTAAATAATTGAAGTGGCCATCTGGCATCGGGTCTTGCGACAAGGAAGAAGGGACATGCGGAGATAGAGTGTGCCATTTCTTTCACCTGCAAATGTGGTGTCTAAAGGAACGCTCCCAGACCCCCCAGGTTCAGTCAAATGCGTTGTATTATCCTCACTTCTCGTGCCGAAACCCATTCAAATGTTTAATTTTATTTCCAAACCTATTAACCCTTTATTATAGCTGTAGGCAACTAAGACATACAGGCTACATTGACATAAACAATTATTAGTAAAAATGCCACTATCTTTATAAATATAGATATATTTATCTTTATACAATATTTATATTTATACACATATCTTTATTTCAGATAAGTCTTTAGACACTAATGAAAAACGTATCTACTAGTAGTGTACACAGTGGTGGAATAAGGACTCAATTATCATACTTGAGAAAAAGTAAAGATACCGTAACAGAAAATGACTCAAGTAAAAGGGTAAGTTACCCAGTAAAATACTACTTTAGTGAACGTCTAATAGTATCTGGTTTAAATTGTACTTAAGTACAGTGGTAGAAAAGGTATTCAATTGTCATACTTGAGTAAAAGTACAAAGTAAAAGTAAATGCTATACATCAAATTCCTTATATTAAGCAAACCAGAAGGCACGATTTTCGTATTATTTTTAATTACTGACAGACAGGGGCACACATAATTTACAAGCACAGTATTTGTGTTTCTTGAGTCCGCCAGATCAGAGGCAGGAATGACAAAGCGTTATGTTTATTGGTGCCTTAATTCTGTCGTGCTTGAGCATTCTAAATGGAACGAGTACTTTTAGCTGTCAAGGAAAATGTATGGATAAAAACTACATTATTTTCTTTAGGAATGTAGTGGAATAAAAGTAAAAGTTGTCAAAAATATGAATAGTAAAGTAAAGTACAGATACCCCCAAAAACGACTTACTTAAGTACTTTACACCACTGTTAGTACACAGTAGTGGTATATGATATTGGTTATTGATAATAGTCACTTTTTCACAGAATTTGATAGATCATTTTGGTTCCATATTTCATAGAGTTGTCAATATTATAGTCTGTACCTGCAGTAATTTGAATTTGAGTAGTGCACTTTCCTTGTAATTTTCTCCAGAAACAGATGGTCTATATATATATTGTGTCCCCTCAAGGCATCCAATTTTACCATCAAAATGATTAATTAAATCTGTCCCAAGGGTCCGCTATTGCCCACCCACTGTTGATAGAATTCCCTTCATGATGTAACTTTGTTTTCTATTCTTTGTCCAGTGCATGATACAGGTCTGCCTGTATGGGAGATAGTAAGTATATGAGACATCACACATGGATTAGCAGGCTTTTATTGGCAATAGTTTAGTACTCACTGTAACAGTTATAATATAATATAATGACCATATATGTATTAATACTGTATAGGCCCATTTTAAGCTTAGGGTGCAATATTTAATGAGTAGACCTACTCAGAAGTCAAACACACCAGGAACATGTTCTGTCTAGATTCAATAAGTCATGTTAATAGCAGAGCATCACATTCCCTCTACATGACTGACTTACTCTAGATAAGATACTTGATGTTCTTTGACATGTCGTTGATTAAATGGCAGCTAGTGCAGTAGCATAGGGTTCATTTGTCTCTCTACCCAGAATATGAGGACTGTTCTGAATCTAACATAAACCAACGTTGAAACAAAGTAGCTATCACCAACATGACAAAGGACGTTTTGGGGAGCAGCACATGAGCCGTCATTTCCCTTTTTGTTTGCCAGAATACGAAGCCCGCCTTCTCACACTGACTCACTCACACAATGACCAGTAGGAACAGTCAACCAGACCTATATAAAGCATTAGAACCCAGCAGTGTCCCTATAGCAACACCCTCTGTTCTCTCCCCTCACCCACCTCCAAAAGCACCACAATGACCGCCACAAAGACCCCCACACTTATACACCACACTTAGAGAGGGGGTGCTGTTGTCATGAGCACCCAGGCAGAAGGCAGGCAGGCCCAGATGGTCATCTGCTCTTTTATCTGTGTGGCTACTACTACTGAAGGAATGGAAGGATCCCCGGAAGGCAAGCGGGATGAGGTCACCATCTGCTGCAGCTGAGGTCATCTGTCCAAAGCTCTGGTATTAGCCACGCCACTGGGTCCACTGGTCCTTCCATCCACCATCCCCCAAGGTCCAAGACATGAAAGGGGAAGGGGGATCGAGGTGCAATTAACTTTTCCCTCCCTTTGGTCTTAATGGATTGGAAAGTCTGTCTCTGGGGATTGGTGGTGGTGCATGGTTAATGTTATAGATGTTATAACCCTTCAAGGCATATTCCATGTACAGCATCCAATGGGACATTGATATCATTCACATTTACATTTTAGTCATTTAGCAGACGCTCTTATTCAGAGCGATTTACATATTGGATATGACCTAACGTTGATGTAATAATCTATAACTCATTGATACAAGGTCCATGGTTAAACACAAATGTTTGACAATCAACCCAAAAAAGTTATGGATATTTGCCACATAAATTTATTGCCAATGCAAAAATCTTTAGAAACAGCTCTACATAAAAGCCCTCACCCCGGCCCCAACACTTTAGTTTACGTTTTGACGGTACATACATGGAGAACTTTCGAAAACATATTGTGTCATTATAATTGATTGCAATTTTAGTCCACAACATAGCTACCTTTCTACTGCAGTATGTGATTTGCATTCTAATAAACATATCATTTCAATCAAATAGAATACTACTGTTCCTTTTTGATATTGTAACATTCCAATACTCTTACACAGCTGGAATACTGTTATATATGCACTTTAATCTTATATTTCCTTTTGATTGAGGGGAAAGACTTTGAATATGACGCTTGCTCACATTTCCAAGAAAAGGTCCCCGGAACATTGACAATTGCAGTAAATGAGAATTCAGAAACATAATCCTATCCAGGATATAGAAACATAGCTAATTAGTGCATGGCCTGTCTATGTGTCTAGCCGGCTTGACCTGTAGGCTAACGCACTGTTCTGTTTTAGGGAATGGATCACTGCCGCTACCTCGCTACCTCGCTCTCCAATCAAGGTGAAAGAACTGAGGAGCCAACTGGAATAGAGAGGGGATTCAGCAACTAAATAAAATAATCTTCTTTATTGTTTAAAGTAGAAGGCTGAAACATGTTGGGTCTACTTTTAACAATAAAACATATTTTTCATTTCATTCCATTATCCTCCATTATCCTCCATGAGTTGCTAAATCTCCCGTCTTTACGGTTCTTTTCTAGGGCAGGTTTTCCCAGACTCGGTCCTGGGGCCCCTGGGTGAACGTTTCGTTTTTTGCCCTATCACTACACAGCTGGGTTCATTATTATGCCAAACACTGATCTCAGAATAAGATGAAGAGAGAATGCGCCAAAGAGGTTTTGGCTTCAGGAGCTCTTGTCCTGACTGAGGCTGGGGTTGAGGGGGGGATGGGGGGTCGCGGTGGAAAGCTGCTCGTAGCTGGGTAGGATATCCTGGCTGGGGACACCTGCCCCACCCTGTGACCTCCTCCTACCTTGCCCATGTGCTCCCCCCATGTCCCCCTGGCCATGGTCCTGGCCCTGACTCGGCCCAGACAACAGCTGAGTAAGGGACTCTGCGATTTGGTTGAGTGTCTGGTCCATGTGTTGTATCTGTAAGTAGATGGACAAACAGAACAGTCACTGCTGTACAGACCAATACAGTGCTGTACAGACCAATACAAGGCTGTACAGACCAATACAATGCTGTACAGACCAATACAATGCTGTACAGACCAATACAATGCTGTACAGACCAATACAATGCTGTACAGACCAATACAATTCTGTACAGACCAATACAATGCTGTACAGACCAATACGATGCTGTACAGACCAATCCTTTTCATCTTGGGAAAACAAACCAAGCCTTTATCATCACTCATTAAATGATCAAAAGAGTTTTAATGAAAGCCAAAACGAATAGAACATTTGAAAGGTATTGTAAATGAAAATCCACCCTAGTTTTTAACTCCTTCTATTTTGGGATATCATTAAGGGACTGATTGTGTCAGTGTAGAGTGAGTTCACTACTATCAGTCTAAACATAGTTGAACCAAATTGATGGCTTTTCTATAGTCTAACTGGTTACCGATTTGTCACAAAATGGCTGCCGTGTGTCACTGAGTTGGGTGCTTAACATTGGCTGTGGGTAAGGTAGCACAAAATGCAGGGATTTGACACAATAGAAATTGCATGGACATGTCTTCTGACTCTGTAGTGGCACCTGTAGATGAGTAGCCATACTCTGTTCAGAGAGCAGAGGGTGTAACATGGTGTAACGTCCTACCTTGTCCTCCATCCTGTTGAGTCTGGAGCCGATGGTGTTGGTGCCTTTCTCTTTGGCTTTGTCTTTGGTCCCAGAAGTATCATGGTCCAAGTCATAGAAAAGTGAAACAAGAAGACGTAACAAGAAACAAGAAGAGTAAGATGCTGTAAGTTACAGTATAGATATAGTAGACTGTGTCCAGCCCCTCTAAGATGCTGTAAGATACAGTATAGATATATTACACTGTGTCCAGCCCCTCTAAGATGCTGTAAGTTACAGTATAGATATATTACACTGTGCCCAGCCCCTCTAAGATGCTGTAAGATACAGTATAGATATAGTACACTGTGTCCAGCCCCTCTAAGATGCTGTAAGATACAGTATAGATATATTACACTGTGTCCAGCCCCTCTAAGATGCTGTAAGATACAGTATAGATATATTACACTGTGCCCAGCCCCTCTAAGATGCTGTAAGATGCTGTATAGATATAGTACACTGTGTCCAGCCCCTCTAAGATGCTGTAAGATACAGTATAGATATATTACACTGTGTCCAGCCCCTCTTGAAATGAACAACTGGAACTGTTTACCTGAGCTAGTCTGGAACAGTGTCAGCTTCCCTAGAGACTGGTCCAGTCTAGAGAATTATTAAGACATTGAAGTTAGTACATTGGGTTATATACAGATGCAGTCACAGCACAGCATGCTGCACTCACCTGGGTTAAAATCTGTGAGAGAAAGGCAGACACAAAATAATGTAATTTCCCTGGTGATAAGGAGGATATTTGTTATTTCAATTTAATGCAGTAAAAAAAAAAATCTCAGTGGATTTTGACTCAGACGAGTGTGGCCAAAAAAAAGACTGCATCCCCACTGGGGAAAAACTGGTTGAATCAACGTTGTTTCCACGTAATTTCAACCCCCAAAAAATCAATGTGATGACGTTAAATCGACGTAGAAAACTAATTGATTTTGCAAAAAGTCACCAACGCAAGGGCATTCGTCTTTTTTTCACCCAACTGTTAACCTAAATCCAATGAAATGGTGACATTCTTTTAATATTTCACCTTGAATTCACGTTAGTTGACAACTTAACTAAATGTAAATCAAAACTAGACGTTGAACTGACGTCAGCGCCCATTGGTCCGTAGTGTGCAAGTCATATGCACTTTTATCAATGAGTTAAATGCAATTGATGAGCTAACCTGCATAAAGACCTTGATATCAATTTCAAATGAATGGGACACAGTTTGAGATGCAGCCCACCTCCTCTGGAGCTCCTTGATGCGCACCATGAGATTCAGGTGTCCTTGGGAATACTGCTCGATCACATCTCGCACGTCATAGGGCTTACGTGCTTGCTGCAGAACACACACAGTGTTAATCTCCCTCAGCAGAAAAAAACTCAAAAGAATTCAACAAATCAAAAAGCTGCAATCTTGTAAAATAACTATTTCTAATACAGTTTGTAAAATAAGTATTTATAACACAGTTCGTAAAAATAAGTATTTCTAACACAGTTTGTAAAATAAGTATTTCTAACACAGTTTGAGTTGGAGACTAGACAGAATATATGACAAGATCTCTCTGTGATGTGAGCACATCAAAGACAGTCATACCACACGCACAAAACATTATTGAAAGCAGCCAAGAGAACACACAGACGTCCCAAAAAGTTACATTTTGCAGCTTTAAGGCTGAAAACGATGACTTAAAACACTCATGTTGTTAACCCACTTTAAGTTGAGAACTATGACTTAAAACACTCATGGTGTTAACCCACTTTAAGCTGAGAACTATGACTTAAAACACTCATGGTGTTAACCCACTTTAAGCTGAGAACTATGACTTAAAACACTCATGGTGTTAACCCACTTTAAGCTGAGAACTATGACTTAAAACACTCATGGTGTTAAGACGGCCGGTAGCCCAGTGGTTAGAGTGTTGGGCCCGTAACCGAAAGGTTGCTGGATTGAATATAGGTAAAAATATGTCTTTCTGCCCCTGAACAAGGCAGTTAACCCACTGTTCCTAGGCCGTCATTGAAAATAAGAATTTGTTCTTAACTGACTTGCCTAGTAAAATAAAGGTTAAAAAAAAAAAGACACTGCATCTCAGCGCAAGAAAGGTCACTGATCAGGAAGGCTAGCTCTGTCCTGGGGATGACGCAGAGAAGCACCTTCAGTCACAGACTGAGTCACAGACTGATCCCACCACGGTGTGCCAGAGAGCGCTACAGGAGGTCCTTCCTGTCGGTGGCTATTAGACTATATAGTGCCTCACCAGGGTGCCGTGCCGTCGGCAACACAGACCTGGAACTGTTGGGGTGTTAGGACCTAGTTTAACAATTAGGCATCCATCCGTGAGTAACTCAGGACTTATTTATTCATTCAGGTCTGTATATACAGTGGGGAGAACAAGTATTTGATACACTGCCGATTTTGCAGGTTTTCTTACTTACAAAGCATGTAGAGGTCTGTAATTTTTATCATAGCTACACTATGGAATCTAAAACAAAAATCCAGAAAATCACATTGTATGATTTTTAAATAATTAATTAGCATTTTATTGCATGACATAAGTATTTGATCACCTACCAACCAGTAAGAATTCCGGCTCTCACAGACCTGTTAGTTTTTCTTTAAGAAGCCCTCCTGTTCTCCACTCATTACCTGTATTAACTGCACCTGTTTGAACTCGTTACCTGTATAAAAGACACCTGTCCACACACTCAATCAAACAGACTCCAACCTCTCCACAATGGCCAAGACCAGAGAGCTGTGTAAGGACATCAGGGATAAAATTGTAGACCTGCACAAGGCTGGGATGGGCTACAGGACAATAGGCAAGCAGCTTGGTGAGAAGGCAACAACTGTTGGCGCAATTATTAGAAAATGGAAGAAGTTCAAGATGACGGTCAATCTCCCTTGGTCTGGGGCACCAGATCTCACCACGTGGGGCATCAATGATCATGAGGAAGGTGAGGGATCAGCCCAGAACTACACGGCAGGACCTGGTCAATGACCTGAAGAGATCTGGGACCACAGTCTCAAAGAAAACCATTAGTAACACACTACGCCGTCATGGATTAAAATCCTGCAGCGCACGCAAGGTCCCCCTGCTCAAGCCAGCGCATGTCCAGGCCCGTCTGAAGTGAATAGCCCACACTACTACCTCATCCCCATATTTATTTTTGTTATTTTCACAAATCTTGCACTCCAGTATCTCTATTTGCACATCATAATTTGCACATCCTTCATTCCTGTGTTAATGATGATAATCTGTAATTTATTTCACCACTATGGTCTATTTATTGTCCTACCTCCTAACCTTACTGCATTTTGCACTACATTTTGCACTCTGTATATAGATTTTCTATTGTGTTTTTGACTATGTTTGTTTACTGTGTAACTCTGTGTTGTTTTTGTCGCACTGCTTTGCTTTGTCTTGGCCAGGTCGCAGTTGCAAATGAGAACTTGTTCTCAACTGACCTACCTGGTTAAATAAAGGTGAAATAAAAAAAATAAAAATAAATAAAAAAGTTTGCCAATGACCATCTGGATGATCCAGAGGAGGAATGGGAGAAGGTCATGTGGTCTGATGAGACAAAAATATAGCTTTTTGGTCTAAACTTGGAGGAAGAAGAAGGATGACTACAACCCCAAGAACACTATCCCAACCGTGAAGCATGGAGGTGGAAACATCATTCTTTGGGGATGCTTTTCTGCAAAGGGGACAGGACAACTGCACCGTATTGAGGGGAGGATGGATGGGGCCATGTAACCTCCTTCCCTCAGTAAGAGCATTGTCTTCCAGCATGACAACGACCCGAAACACACAGCCAGGGCAACTAAGGAGTGGCTCCGTAAGAAGCATCTCAAGGTCCTGGAGTGGCCTAGCCAGTCTCCAGACCTGAACCCAATAGAAAATCTTTGGAGGGAGCTGAAAGTCCGTATTGGCCAGCGACAGCCCCAAAACCTGAAGGATCTGGAGAAGGTCTGTATGGAGGAGTGGGCCAAAATCCCTGCTGCAGTGTGTGCAAACCTGGTCAAGAACTACAGGAAACGTATGATCTCTGTAATTGCAAACAAAGGTTTCTCTACCAAATATTAAGTTCTGCTTTTCTGATGTATCAAATACTTATGTCATGCAATAAAATGCAAATTAATTACTTAAAAATCATACAATGTGATTTTCTGGATTTTTGTTTTAGTTTCCGTCACTCACAGTTGAAGAGTACCTATGATAAAAATTACAGACTTCTACATGCTTTGTAAGTGGGAAAACCTGCAAAATCGGCAGTGTATCAAATACTTGTTCTCCCCACTGTATATGTGTCACCAGATCAAACACATCTACTTCACACCAAACATAAAGCCATTCTGCACACACACACACACACTGGAACATTACCAAGACCAAACCCAAGTCACCCTCCCTCTACAACCCCCCCACACACACAGTCTCCCCCCCTCCCCCCACACACACACACAGTCACCCCCCCTCTCCACCCCTCTTCTCCACCCCTCCCCCCCACACACAGTCACCCCCCCTTCTCCCCCCCACACACACAGTCACCCTCCCTCCCCCCCCTCCCCACACAGAGTCACCCCCCCTCTCCACCCCTCCCCCCCCACACACAGTCCGCCCCACTCTTCAACTCCTACCCCCCCCACACACAGTCACCCCCCCCATCTCCATACCCCACTCCCCACACACAGTCACCCCGCCTCTCCACCCCTAACCCCCCCTCCCCACACACAGTCACCCCCGCTCTCCACCCCCCCCCACACACAGTCACCCCCCCTCTCCACCACTACCCCCACACACACACTACTGAGAACCCAGACACACACAAACACCAAGGCAAACACACAGCTTGAGTGCTGTCCTCTGTTCTGCTTTTCAGCATGATGGAAGAGTCTCTTCATTGATTGACTCTGTTAGTTTTAGGCTGAGCTCAACAACACCGCTCAGACAGCTGCCTGTTTGTCCTGGAGTCCCGGTATGACTTGATCAAGGCAGCCTGTCTGGAAGGCAAACAGTCACACCGACGAGAAGACAGGCAGACTCGTTAAAAGGAGGGTAAACAGTCATCAGTGTGACATCATTGTCCCAAGCGCTACCTAGCGCTAGTCTGCAGCTAAACAGAAAATGTGTTGACTGCTGAGGGCAGAAAGAAGCAGGATAGGAGAGAGGAGGGAAGGAGGGGTTGTAATGGTGTCAGGGTAGAGAGGGAAGGAGGGGTTGTAATGGTGTCAGGGTAGAGAGGGAAGGAGGGGTTGTAATGGTGTCAGGGTAGAGAGGGAAGGAGGGGTTGTAATGGTGTCAGGGTAGAAAGGGAAGGAGGGGTTGTAATGGTGTCAGGGTAGAGAGGGAAGGAGGGGTTGTAATGGTGTCAGGGTAGAGAGGCAAGGAGGGGTTGTAATGGTGTCAGGGTAGAGAGGGAAGGAGGGGTTGTAATGGTGTCAGGGTAGAGAGGGAAGGAGGGGTTGTAATGGTGTCAGGGTAGAGAGGGAAGGAGGGGTTGTAATGGTGTCAGGGTAGAGAGGGAAGGAGGGGTTGTAATGGTGTCAGGGTAGAGAGGGAAGGAGGAAAGAGCTGAGATAGTAGTAGCCTTCATTATTTGTTATTTCAAATCAATTCAAAGTGTATTTGTCACGTGCACCGAATACAACAGGTGTAGACCTTACAGTGAAATGCTTACTTACAATCCCTAACCAACAGTACAACAGGTGTAGTAGACCTTACAGTGAAATGCTGTAAGGTCTACTAACAGTGCAGTTTTAAAGTAAAATAAGTGTTAGGTAGATAAGTAAACACATAAAGCAGTAAAATAACAGTAGTGAGGCTATATACAGGAGTACCAGTATAGAGTCAATGTGAGGAGGCTATATACAGGAGTACCAGTACAGAGTCAATGTGAGGAGGCTATATACAGGGTGTACCAGTACAGAGTCAATGTGAGGAGGCTATATACAGCGGAAACAGTACAGAGTCAATGTGAGGAGGCTATATACAGGGGTACCAGTACAGAGTCAATGTGAGGAGGCTATATACAGCGGAAACAGTACAGAGTCAATGTGAGGAGGCTATATACAGGGGTACCGGTACAGAGTCAATGTGAGGAGGCTATATACAGGTGGTTTCGGTACAGAGTCAATGTGAGGAGGCTTTATACAGGTGGTACCAGTACAGAGTCAATGTGAGAAGGCTATATACAGGTGGTACCAGTACAGAGTCAATGTGAGGAGGCAATATACAGGTGGTACCAGTACAGAGTCAATGTGAGGAGGCTATAGACAGGTGGTTTCGGTACAGAGTCAATGTGAGGAGGATACAGACAGGTGGTACCAGTACAGAGTCAATGTGAGGAGGCTTTATACAGGTGGTACCAGTACAGAGTCAATGTGAGGAGGCTATAGACAGGTGGTACCAGTACAGAGTCAATGTGAGGAGGATATATACAGGGGTACCAGTACAGAGTCAATGTGACGAGGCTATATACAGGGGTACCGGTACAGAGTCAATGTGAGGAGGATATATACAGGGGTACCGGTACAGAGTCAATGTAAGGAGGCTATATACAGGGGTACCAGTACAGAGTCAATGTGAGGAGGCTATATACAGGGGTACCGGTACAGAGTCAATGTGAGGAGGCTATATACAGGGGTACCGGTACAGAGTCAATGTGAGGAGGCTATATACAGGAAGTACCAGTACAGAGTCATTGTGAGGAGGCTATATACAGGGGTACCGGTACAGAGTCAATGTGAGGAGGCTATATACAGGGGTACCGGTACAGAGTCAATGTGAGGAGGCTATATACAGGGGTACCGGTACAGAGTCAATGTGAGGAGGCTATATACAGGGGTACCGGTACAGAGTCAATGTGAGGAGGCTATATACAGGGGTACCGGTACAGAGTCAATGTGAGGAGGCTATATACAGGGGTACCAGTACAGAGTCAATGTGAGGAGGCTATATACAGGGGTACCAGTACAGAGTCAATGTGAGGAGGCTATATACAGGGGTACCGGTACAGAGTCAATGTGAGGAGGCTATATACAGGGGTACCAGTACAGAGTCAATGTGAGGAGGCTATATACAGGAAGTACCAGTACAGAGTCATTGTGAGGAGGCTATATACAGGGGTACCAGTACAGAGTCAATGTGAGGAGGCTATATAGAGGGGTACCGGTACAGAGTCAATGTGAGGAGGCTATATACAGGGGTACCGGTACAGAGTCAATGTGAGGAGGCTATATACAGGGGTACCGGTACAGAGTCAATGTGAGGAGGCTATATACAGGGGTACCGGTACAGAGTCAATGTGAGGAGGCTATAGACAGGTGGTACCGGTACAGAGAATGGGGGTGTGCTCGGCCCTCCTTTTCCTGTAGTCCACAATCATCTCCTTTGTCTTGATCACGTTGAGGGAGAGGTTGTTATCCTGGCACCACACTGCCAGGTCTATGACCTCCTCCCTATAGGCTGTCTCGTTGTTGTCAGTGATCAGGCCTACCACTGTTGTGGCATCTGAAAACTTAATGATGGTGTTGGAGTCGTGCCTGGCCATGCAGTCATGGGTGAACAGGGAGTATAGGAGGGGACTGAGCACGCACCCCTGAGGGGACCCAGTGTTGAGGATCAGCATGGCAGGTGTGTTGTTACCTACCCTTACCACCTGGGGCCGGCCCATCAGGAAGTCCAGGTTCCAGTTGCAGAGGGAGGTGTTTAGTGCCCTCAAAGCTTAGTGATGAGCTTTGAGGGCACTGTGGTGTTGAACGCTGAGCTGTAGTCAATTAATAGCATTCTTACGTAGGTATCCAGGTGTGAAAGGGCAGTGTGGAGTGCATTAGAGACTGTATCATCTGTGGATCTGTTTGAGTAGTATGCAAATTGGAGTGGGTTTAGGGTTTCTGGGATAATGGTGTTGATGTGAGCCATGACCAGCCTTTCAAAGCACCTCATGGCTACATTGAGTGCTACGGGTCGGTAGTCATTTAGGCAGGTTACCTTAGTGTTCTTGGGCACAGGGACTATGGTGGTCTGCTTGAAACATTTTGGTATTACAGACTCAATCTGGGACCGGTTGAAAATGTCAGTGAAGACACTTGCCAGTTGGTCAGCGCATGCTCGAAGTACACGTCCTGGTAATCTGTATGGCCCTGCGGCCTTGTGAATGTTGACCTGTTTAAAGGTCTTACTCACGTCAGCTACGGAGAGCGTGATCACACAGTTGTCCGGAACAGCTGATGCTCTCATGCATGCCTCAGTGTTGCTTGCCTCGAAGCGAGCTTAGAAGTGATTTAGCTCGTCTGGTCACTTGGCAGCTCGCGGCTGTGCTTCCCTTTGTAGTCTGTAATAGTTTGAAGGCCCTGCCACATCCGACGAGCGTCGGAGCCGGTATAGTACGATTCAATCTTAGTCCTGTATTGGCGCTTTGCCTGTTTGATGGTTCGTTTGAGGGCATAGCGGGATTTCTTATAAACGTCCGAGTTAGAGTCCCGCTCCTTGATAGCGGCAGCTCTACCCTTTAGCTCAGTGGAGTATTTTGAAATAAAACAAGTACTTTTATTTTGGGAGTTGAATGGTTATTTATAAAAACCAAATTGACGACCAAAATGTAATTGAAAGTACTTTCAAATACTTATTTCAAATACAAATGCATGGGTTAAATACATTTGAGTATTTGTTTTATACTTTCCAAGTGTATTTGGAAATAGTACATTCCAATATTCAACTACTTGTTTTGAAATGTATTAAAAAGTAATTGAAATACCTGAAATAGTATTTGAACCCAGGTGTGGTAGCCTATACCAGAATGTAGGTAGTGGGTCGTTCTTCTGGTCAAAAACACTCCTACAAACGTACCCACCTGGAATCTCTTCTTGGCAACAAAGTAACGCATCCGTAGGATCACCTGGATAGCTGCTCTGTGGGTCTCCTGCAGCCTGCGTGAGAGAGATGGCTATGAGTGAGAGTTATAGCATAGTATTCAGAAAGTATTCACACCCCTTTACTTTTTACACATTTTGTTGTGTTATAGCCTGAATTTTTTAATTTATTACATTTTTATTTTTTTATGTCACTAGCCTTCACTCAATACCCCAACAATGTAAACATGGAATTGTGTTTTTCAATTTCTTTACAAATTAATAAAAAATGAAAAGCTGAAATGTCTTGAGTCAGTAAGTATTCAACCCCTTTGTTATGACAAACCTAAGTAAGTTCAGGAGTAAAACAGTTGCTTAACAAGTCACATAAGTTGCATGGACTCACTCTGTCTGCAATAATAGTGTTTAACATGATTTTTGAACGACTACCTCATCTCTCAACCCCACACTAACAATTCAAATCAAATCAAATTATCTGTAAGATCCTTCAGTCGAGCAGTGATTTTCAAACCGAGATTCAACCATAAGGACCAGGGAGGTTTTCCAATGCCTCACAAAGAAGGGCACCTATTGGTAGATGGGTAAAAATAAAAAGAAGGCATTAAATATCCCTTTGAGCATCGAGAAGTTATTAATTACACTGTGGATGGTGTATCAATACACCAGTCACTACAAAGATACAGGCATCATCCCTAACTAAGTTGCCAGAAAGGAAGGAAACTGCTCAGGGATTTCACCAAGAGGCCAATTGTGATTTTAATACAGTTAAAGAGTTTAATGGCTGTAACAGGAGAAAACTGAGGATGGATCAACAACATTGTAGTTACTCCACAATACTGATCTAAATGACAGACTGAAAAAAAGGAAACCTGGACCGAATAAAAATATTCCAAAACATGCATCCTGTTTGGAACAACGCACTTAAGTAATACTGCAAAACAATGTGGCAAAGCAATAAACTTTTCATCCTGAATACAGTGTTATGTTGGTGCAAATACAGTACAACACATTACTGAGTACCCCTCTCCATATTTTCAAGGATAGTGGTGGCTGCATCATGTTATGGGTATGCTTGTAATCTTTAAGGGCTGGGGAGTATTTCAGGATAAAAAATAAACAGAATGGAGCTAAGCATAGGCAAAATCCTAGAGGAAAACCTGGTCCAGTCTGCTTTCCACCAGACACTGGGAGAATAATTCACCTTTCAGCAGGACAATAACCTAAAACACAAGGATGAATATACAATGGAGTTGCTTACTAACTATCCAGGAATATTCTCAAGTCAAGACTAGTCAAGTAAACCATACTGTCACAAGGAAATTAATTTGTACAGTACCCTACAACAGTGGTTCTCAAGTGGTTTTGCCTCTGAACCAAATTGAAACAGGTTGTCTCAGTCGCGACCCAATAGTCGCATCGCAAAAAAAAATCGTCAAAATACAATACGGAACAAAACTATATTTGTATTTTTAATGCTATATTGATATTAAATGTAGCAATTATATACCAAGGGAACAACATTCCCTCCACTTCATGGCCCATATGAAGAATGTTAATAAACTCACTGGTTTGAGACCACAAAATCAACCAAGATAGTGCTGCTAATAGCTCTATATTGAAAATACTGTGATTGAAGAAAACATTACAAACATCTGCTTGTTTTAAGTCATTGAGTTCAGACAAGTATTTTTCTTCATACATTACTACGAACAAATATTTTATATATATTTTTTACTAAGACACCCATGACCCACTCAAACCCTCCGGCAACCCAAATGATGGTCGCGACCCACCAGTTGAGAATCGCAGCCCTACAGCGAGGGTAATTCTGCAGCTGAAGAGTGTCAGGGTGTGGCTGCATAAATGCTGCCTAAATTTACCCCGGCCCCATTTCTTCTGAATAAACAGATTGAGGCAGATTGAGATGAGGACATTCCCTATAGACTACACTTCCAGCAGAGAGTTTAGATTGAGGCAGATTGAGATGAGGACATTCCCTATAGACTACACTTCCAGCAGAGAGTTTAGATTGAGGAAGATTGAGATGAGGACATTCCCTATAGACTACACTTCCAGCAGAGAGTTTAGATTGAGGCAGATTGAGATGAGGACATTCCCTATAGACTACACTTCCAGCAAAGAGTTTAAATTGAGGCAGATTGAGATGAGGACATTCCCTATAGACTACACTTCCAGCAGAGAGTTTAGATTGAGGCAGATTGAGATGAGGACATTCCCTATAGACTACACTTCCAGCAAAGAGTTTAAATTGAGGCAGATTGAGGTGAGGACATTCCCTATAGACTACACTTCCAGCAGAGAGTTTAGATTGAGGCAGATTGAGATGAGGACATTCCCTATAGACTACACTTCCAGCAGAGAGTTTAGATTGAGGCAGATTGAGATGAGGACATTCCCTATAGACTACACTTCCAGCAGAGAGTTTAGATTGAGGCAGATTGAGATGAGGACATTCCCTATAGACTACACTTCCAGCAGAGAGTTAAGGGCTGATTATCCTATGAGGCTTCCTTCACAGCAATCACTGCCCACTGGGCATAGACAAAACGTTGTCAACTAACGTGAAATAAATTAAAATGAACAAAAAAATTAACCATAACAGTGGATTCAGGTAAACATTTTGGTGAAAAATACAAAATTCCCTTATGTTTACTTTTTGCAAATCCAAGTTGATTCAACGTCATCACATTACATTTTTTAGGTTGAAATTACGTGGAAACAACATTGATCGAACATGTAGTCTGCACGCCTCATCACCCTGATAGAACCTGTAGTCTGTCAGGCCTCATCACCCTGATAGAACCTGTAGTCTGTCAGGCCACATCACCCTGATAGAAATTGTCAAAGACTCCACTTACCCTAGTTATAGACCGTTCTCTCTGCTACCGCACGGCAAGCGGTACCGGAGCGCTAAGTCTAAGACCAAAAGGCTCCTTAACAGCTTCTACCCCCAAGCCATAAGACTGCTGAACAACTAATCAAATGGCCACCCGGACTATTTACATTAGCACTGCTGCTACCCGCTGTCTATTATCTATGCATAGTCACTCACTGGACTCTACCCACACACTCACTGGACTCTACTCACACACTCACTGGACTCTACCCACACACTCACTGGACTCTACCCACAGACTCACTGGACTCTACCCACACACTCACTGGATTCTACCCACACACTCACTGGACTCTACCCACACACTCACTGGACTCTACCCACACACTCACTGGACTCTACCCACACACTCACTGGACTCTACTCACACACTCACTGGACTCTACCCACACACTCACTGGACTCTACCCACACACTCACTGGACTCTACCCACACACTCACTGGACTCTACCCACACACTCACTGGACTCTACTCACACACTCACTGGACTCTACCCACACACTCACTGGACTCTACCCACACACTCACTGGACTCTACCCACACACTCACTGGACTCTACCCACACACTCACTGGACTCTACTCACACACTCACTGGACTCTACCCACACACTCACTGGACTCTACCCACACACTCACTGGACTCTACCCACACACTCACTGGACTCTACTCACACACTCACTGGACTCTACCCACACACTCACTGGACTCTACCCACACACTCACTGGACTCTACCCACACACTCACTGGACTCTACCCACACACTCACTGGGCTCTACCCACACACTCACTGGGCTCTACCCACACACTCACTGGACTCTACCCACACACTCACTGGACTCTACCCAAACACTCACTGGACTCTACCCACACACTCACTGGACTCTACCCACACACTCACTGGACTCTACCCACACTCACACATACTACACTGACACTCCAACACACACTCACTGGACTCTACCCACACACTCACACATACTACACTGACACTCCAACACACATACACACACACGCATATTGACGCCACACACACTCACACAGACACTCTTTCTCACTCTTCACATACGCTGCTGCTACTCTGTTTATTATCTATCAGGATTGCCTAGTCATGTTTACCCCTACCTATGTACATATTACATCAATTACCTCAACTACCTCGTACCCCTGCACAATGACTTGGTACCCCTGTATATAGCCTTGTTATTGTTATTTTATTGTGTAACTTTTTTATTATCATTTTCTACTCTTTCTTGAACTACATTGTTGGTTAAGGGCTTGTTAATAAGCCTTACACTGTAAGGTCTACACCTGTATTGTTGGTTAAGGGCTTGTTAATAAGCCTTACACTGTAAGGTCTACACCTGTTGTATTGTTGGTTAAGGGCTTGTTAATAAGCATTACACTGTAAGGTCTACACCTGTTGTATTGTTGGTTAAGTGCTTGTTAATAAGCATTACACTGTAAGGTCTACACCTGTTGTATTGTTGGTTAAGGGCTTGTTAATAAGCATTACACTGTAAGGTCTACACCTGTTGTATTGTTGGTTAAGGGCTTGTTAATAAGCATTACACTGTAAGGTCTACACCTGTTGTATTGTTGGTTAAGGGCTTGTTAATAAGCATTACACTGTAAGGTCTACACCTGTTGTATTGTTGGTTAAGGGCTTGTTAATAAGCATTACACTGTAAGGTCTACACCTGTTGTATTGTTGGTTAAGGGCTTGTTAATAAGCATTACACTGTAAGGTCTACACCTGTTGTATTGTTGGTTAAGGGCTTGTTAATAAGCATTTCACTGTAAAGTCTACACCTGTTGTATTGTTGGTTAAGGGCTTGTTAATAAGCATTACACTGTAAGGTCTACACCTGTTGTATTGTTGGTTAAGGGCTTGTTAATAAGCATTACACTGTAAGGTCTACACCTGTTGTATTGTTGGTTAAGGGCTTGTTAATAAGCATTACACTGTAAGGTCTACACCTGTTGTATTGTTGGTTAAGGGCTTGTTAATAAGCATTACACTGTAAGGTCTACACCTGTTGTATTGTTGGTTAAGGGCTTGTTAATAAGCATTACACTGTAAGGTCTACACCTGTTGTATTGTTGGTTAAGGGCTTGTTAATAAGCATTACACTGTAAGGTCTACACCTGTTGTATTGTTGGTTAAGGGCTTGTTAATAAGCATTACACTGTAAGGTCTACACCTGTTGTATTGTTGGTTAAGGGCATGTTAATAAGCATTTCACTGTAAAGTCTACACCTGTTGTATTGTTGGTTAAGGGCTTGTTAATAAGCATTTCACTGTAAAGTCTACACCTGTTGTATTGTTGGTTAAGGGCTTGTTAATAAGCATTACACTGTAAAGTCTACACCTGTTGTATTGTTGGTTAAGGGCTTGTTAATAAGCATTACACTGTAAGGTCTACACCTGTTGTATTGTTGGTTAAGGGCTTGTTAATAAGCATTACACTGTAAGGTCTACACCTGTTGTATTGTTGGTTAAGGGCTTGTTAGTAAGCATTACACTGTAAGGTCTACACCTGTTGTATTGTTGGTTAAGGGCTTGTTAGTAAGCATTACACTGTAAGGTCTACACCTGTTGTATTGTTGGTTAAGGGCTTGTTAGTAAGCATTTCACTGTAAGGTCTACACCTGTTGTATTGTTGGTTAAGGGCTTGTTAATAAGCATTACACTGTAAGGTCTACACCTGTTGTATTGTTGGTTAAGGGCTTGTTAATAAGCATTACACTGTAAGGTCTACACCTGTTGTATTGTTGGTTAAGGGCTTGTTAATAAGCATTTCACTGTAAAGTCTACACCTGTTGTATTGTTGGTTAAGGGCTTGTTAATAAGCATTTCACTGTAAAGTCTACACCTGTTGTATTGTTGGTTAAGGGCTTGTTAATAAGCATTTCACTGTAAAGTCTACACCTGTTGTATTGTTGGTTAAGGGCTTGTTAATAAGCATTTCACTGTAAGGTCTACACCTGTTGTATTGTTGGTTAAGGGCTTGTTAATAAGCATTTCACTGTAAAGTCTACACCTGTTGTATTGTTGGTTAAGGGCTTGTTAGTAAACATTTCACTGTAAAGTCTACACCTGTTGTATTGTTGGTTAAGGGCTTGTTAATAAGCATTTCACTGTAAAGTCTACACCTGTTGTATTGTTGGTTAAGGGCTTGTTAATAAGCATTTCACTGTAAAGTCTACACCTGTTGTATTGTTGGTTAAGGGCTTATTAATAAGCATTTCACTGTAAGGTCTACACCTGTTGTATTGTTGGTTAAGGGCTTGTTAATAAGCATTTCACTGTAAAGTCTACACCTGTTGTATTGTTGGTTAAGGGCTTGTTAGTAAACATTTCACTGTAAAGTCTACACCTGTTGTATTGTTGGTTAAGGGCTTGTTAGTAAACATTTCACTGTAAAGTCTACACCTGTTGTATTGTTGGTTAAGGGCTTGTTAATAAGCATTACACTGTAAGGTCTACACCTGTTGTATTGTTGGTTAGGGCTTGTTAATAAGCATTTCACTGTAAGGTCTACACCTGTTGCATTGTTGGTTAAGGGCTTGTAAGTAAGCATCCCACACTCGTGGGGGTTTGTCGAAGAGCCCCTACAGAACGGGAGGACGGTGAGTCGTCGGAGGAAGACAACGTTCTTCTGTCTCCCAACTCGTGGGGCTGTGGGACGAGCCTCCACAGAACCAGCACCAGGAGGAAGAGGAAGGGGAAACCTTTGAGAGCCGCATGGCCATCATTAACCCTCTGTTTAATATGGAGCCTTCAGGAACAGGAACTCAGCCCCATTTACACCACTTTTCTCACAAAGGTCTATATCACAGCAGCTTTGCCCATGACACACATAGTGTGTGTGTGTGTGTGTGTGTGTGTGTGCGCATGCGTCTTAGTGTTTATCTGTGTGTGTGTGTGTGTGTGTGTGTGTGTGTGTGTGTGTGCATGCATCTTAGTGT
Organism: Thymallus thymallus; assembly: GCA_023634145.1. Classification (NCBI taxonomy): domain Eukaryota; kingdom Metazoa; phylum Chordata; class Actinopteri; order Salmoniformes; family Salmonidae; genus Thymallus; species Thymallus thymallus. The sequence goes on along the minus strand of CM042380.1, from coordinate 3,610,069 downwards.
TTATCTGTGTGTGTGTGTGTGTGTGTGTGTGTGTGTGTGTGTGTGTGTGTGTGTGTGTGTGTGTGTCCTCAGGGAGCTAAGTTTTCAGGTATCAGACAAAGTTAGTCATCATCAAGAGAACTTGGTTCACCATGTAACCACTGTTACAGTAACTGAGGCTCAGGCTGTAAATAAAGCACAGACTGAAAGGGAAACAGACTCACTGTGATGATGTCATTATGATGGGACCAATCAGAAAGCAGGGTTATGATGATGTCATTATGAAATGCCCAATCACAGAGCAGGATTGTGACAATGTCATTATGAAGGGACCAATCAGAGAGAAGGGTTATGATGATGTCATTATGTCATTGACTCACTGTGACACGTGGGTGACTGGTGTCAGAACACACTGATCCTCCTGGTCCAGGTCGTCCCCACCACTGCTGTTCCTCTGGAGGGGTCGGGGGGGCTGCACCTCCAACAAACCAGGGCTCTTTTTCACTACCAACACACACAGGCTCAGAATATGCATAGCCAAGTGACAGAAGATTTCCCTATGATCTTATCCATGCAACCCTTTCACGTCTGTCTATTTCTGTAGTGAAAACAAAATGCATCACTGCCTTGTTACCTGGGAGTGGTGAGCTGAATGTGAGGGAGGAAAGGGAGGTCCAGGACTGCTGGGTATCTGTGAGACCGAGAAGAGGAGGGGAGGGAGGCAAACACATTTACATGTTAGTCATTTAGCAGACGCTCTTATCCAGAGCAACTTACAGTTAGTTAGTTCATACATGTTCATATTTTTTTCATACTGGTCCCCCGTGTGGGAATCGAACCCACAACCCTGGTGCTTCAAGTGCCATGCTCTACCATCTGAGCTACACGGGACACAAAAGTATCATGTAGCTAGCAATCTAGTAGCTCCATGATCCTCTGGGTGGGATGGGAAGGGGTGGGAGGCATGCTTTGTTCGGGTCAGGGAGGTGGGGGAGGGCTGGGCAGGATGGGAAACATGGTTTCTGGGTGGGGAGGGAGGGAGGGAGGGAGGGAGGGAGGGAGGGAGGGAGGGAGGATGGGGACTGAGGGGACAGTGTGTTGGGGTTATCTTTGTATGCATTCAAATTTCAAATTTGTTACATCAGCAGTTGTCACAAAGTGCTTTAAAGATACCCAGCCTAAAACCCAGACCAGCAAGTTAATAAGATAGGATGGTGTCTCTACAATCTCAACATGCTGCTGCCAATGTACTGGAACCCTGATCTGTCAACTGTATTATACACCTATACACAACTATACAGAAGGAGCAGGCAGTGAGTGACATATATAACACTAACAGAGATAGTGATTGGTCAAGAGGACAGTGACAGATGCAGTGATTGGTCAAGAGGACAGTGACAGATGCAGTGATTGGTCAAGAGGACAGTGGCAGTGACAGTTATTGGTTAAGAAGACAGTGACAGTGATTGGTCAAGAGGACAGTAACAGTTACAGTGATTGGTCAAGAGGACAGTAACAGTGACAGTGATTGGTCAAGAGGACAGTGACTGGACAGGAGGAGTGGACACTAACAGGAGCTCACCACATCCTCGGGCTTCAGCTAAACAGAAGCCAGAAACAGCAGAGAGGGGAAAAAGAGGGAGGGAGAGATGGAAAAACAGAGAGGTTAAGAGAAGAGAGAGTGTGTTGAAAACCGTGGGAAATGTCTAATTCATGAATTACATTAAACATCTTTCAACTGACAGAAATGGAATTGACTCTGATACCCCTGACAGAGTGGCATTAACATGTGGGTGAACTGCCACTTTAGGCTACTCCAAGCCACTAAGATACCCCTGACAGAGTGGCATTAACATGTGGGTGAACTGCCCCTTTAGGCTACTCCAAGCCACTAAGATACCCCTGACAGAGTGGCATTAACATGTGGGTGAACTGCCCCTTTAGGCTACTCCAAGTCACTAAGATACCCCTGACAGAGTGGCATTAACATGTGGGTGAACTGCCCCTTTAGGCTACTCCAAGCCACTAAGATACCCCTGACAGAGTGGCATTAACATGTGGGTGAACTGCCACTTTAGGCTACTCCAAGCCACTAAGATACCCCTGACAGAGTGGCATTAACATGTGGGTGAACTGGCCCTTTAGGCTACTCCAAGCCACAGATGCAGTGTAAATATCTCTAGGGTTAGGGTTAACCCTAACCCCTCTCCCACCTGTGCACACAGTGCTGTAGACGTCAGAGCTGAGCTCCCTCCCACTATTGAATACAGAGTCGTAGGTGATACTGGGAACCGTGGGAGAACCAGTCCAGTCGTCCTTCTCACTGCTCTTCAACTTCCTCCTCAGCTTCACCTGTTTACAGAGGGACAGATGTGAATGAATGGATGGACGGATGGATGGATAGATAGATAGATGGAAGGATGGGTGGGTGGACGGTGGATGATAAATGGATGGGTGGATGGATGAATTGATTGATAAATCAATGAATCAATTAAATAGCATCGATCTGATAACCAGTGATTCTATATGGATATGTAGGACCATAGTGACAGCTGACCGTTTTCTTGGGCTTGGGACTGGATACAGAGGAGCTGGGCAGAGCAGATCTCCTCTTCACAAACATGTTGAAGGTGGCAGAGTCAGGTTTCTCCACAGCAAAGACCCTCCACGAAGTCTGGACAGAGCATGTGATAAGGAAGTAAACAGACATTAACATTGCAGGCAAGGACTAGAATCTACACCACAGTTGACTTGAGATGAAACTACTTTTAAGGAATAGTGACGAACGTATCTACCTAACCATGCTCCACAGCATATCCAGAATAATAGGTTTTCTGAGATAAGAATGGGCCGAAAAGCTCACTTCACGGCTAGCTTGAAATGTCCCCAATTGTGCCATCGAATTGGATCCTTTTCTATAGCTCAACGTACGTTGTCAAGAAGGGCAGTCAAGCGTGCTATTGAGGCAGAGGGCCCCGGGTTGGAGCTGTGGAACAGACAGTTTACTCTGAGTTGTATTCAGAGAGGAGGAAGCTAATATTGCTTATCTAGCACACTGATGTGGGTTTCACTGGGACTGTTTTGTCAGACTCACCTGGATGAGAATGGCAGCTGCAGGGATCTGTCTGTTGAAGTGCTTCTGCCTCTGTTTCTGTTGGACCTTCAGGGCAAAGCCTGAACCCAGGATCCCCTGCAAACAAACACACTATTAGTAAACAAGGTGCTACTTAGTACCATAAAGGGTTCTTCAATTGTTCCCTAAGGAGAACCCTTTGAAAATAACTAATACAAGGAACCCTTTCACCACTAAACGGTTATTAGTAGAACTTGTTTCACCACCAAAGGGTTCTATCTGGAACCAAAAAAGGTTATCCTATGGGGACAAACAAATAACCCTTTTTTCTAAGAGTGTACTTCACTGTGTTCCTGATGAACAAACAGTATCTTTCCACCTGATTACTCTTTCACTTACAGCTGGCAGAGCGAAGAAGGATATGGCAAATACTGAGAAACATGATGCAATGGTCTTGCCGATCCATGTCTGAGGCACCTTGTCTCCATAGCCTATAGTTGTGACGGTCACCTGCAAATACAAAGGCTGCTAGAAAAGTAATCCTAGAAACCTGCTCTGTTAAGTTAAGCCACACACATACACAATGCCACACACAGCAGCCTTACCACCCCCCACCACAAGGCGTCAGCGTAGCTCCCGAACTCAGTGGCTCCATTGCTGTCCACAGCATCCTTCTCTGCCAGGTACACAAAATAGGAGGAGAAGATGAGCCCCAGGAAACCAATGTACAGTGTGGTGATGAGCTCCTGGAAACACGCACACGCACGCACACACACACACACACACACACACACACACACACACACAAACACGAGAGACAAGTTATTAAACATTGTTATCTAGGAAGAATAAAGTTATTAATAACAAAAGTTTGTCACTCAATCGTTCAGCATTAAATTAGGAGTGTGTGTTAGTGTTAGTCAACTCTGTTTATCTTTGCAGTGAACAACTCATAATAATAAGAATACATGGTATTAATATAGCGCTTATGAAGGACCCAAACTGACCTGCCTGTGGATGAAGACCACAGAGCCCAGTAGACGCCACGTCCCTCCCTGCCTGTCCACATGGAGCATACGCAGGATCTGCAGGAAGCGAATCCCTCTGGAACAAACACACTCTGTGTCTCATGATTGGGGCTCCAGACAAACATTTTCTCCTGGTGGAACTGGGGGCACCAATTTTTTCCCGCGGTATCACATAACAGAAAGAATGTGTAATCAACTTCTAGTTAGAGACTATTGAGATGGTATTCAAGAAATAAGTTGTTTCATCTAACATGAATGCATGATTTAAAAAAGAATCTCCCGGAATGCAGGGAGAGAGTGAGTGAGTGGCTCGCTCATTACAGCAGCAGGCCCCAGAGAAACAGGCCCAGGGGCAAAGACCATTACAGCAGCAGGCCCCAGAGAAACAGGCCCAGGGGCAGAGGCCTTCATTACAGCAGCAGGCCCCAGAGAAACAGGCCCAGGGGCAGAGACCATTACAGCAGCAGGCCCCAGAGAAACAGGCCCAGGGGCAGAGGCCTTCATTACAGCAGCAGGCCCCAGAGAAACAGACCCAGGTGCAGAGGCCTTCATTACAGCAGCAGGCCCCAGAGAAAGAGGCCCAGGGGCAGAGACCATTACAGCAGCGGGCCCCAGAGAAAGAGGCCCAGGGGCAGAGACCATTACAGCAGCGGGCCCCAGAGAAAGAGGCCCAGGGGCAGAGACCATTACAGCAGCGGGCCCCAGAGAAACAGGCCCAGGGGCAGAGACCATTACAGCAGCGGGCCCCAGAGAAACAGGCCCAGGGGCAGAGACCTTCATTACAGCAGCGGGCCCCAGAGAAACAGGCCCAGGGGCAGAGACCTTCATTACAGGAACCATGAGGATCATGCACATTACTATTTGACCAAATCAGGGTTTTAGCCTCCTAAAAAAAGACGTTTGGAGTGAGATGACCATGTAGAATGTACAGCTTGCACCAATGAGACCAATTAAACATTTCACTCGCAATAGTCAAAGGGTAGCAAAATGCAACTAAATGGTCGCAGTCTAGAGCCCTGCATGATAGTGTTGTAAACTTAAGGGCCAGTGTCTTACCTGACAGCAGACGTGGCAAACACCTGTCCATTGGTGCCTACTACCAGCACGATGATGGAGGCCACCACTACAATCAGATCTGCAGAGAAGCACACAGTGGAGGGGATTCATTTTACTGGATGGAACCGTGTTACAGGAGGGCACCATATTACAGGAGGGAACCATAGGAGGGCACCATATTACAGGAGGGGCCATATTACATTAGGGGGCCATATTACAGGAGGGAACCATATTACAGGAGGGTGGCATATTACAGGAGGGGGCCAAATAACAGGAGGGGACCATATTACAGGAGGGGACCAGGAGGGGACATATTACAGGAGGACTGTGGAGTGTGTTCCAGTCACTATTATTTAATCTGTAGACTGAGGAAGCCAGTGTGGAGTGTGTTCCAGTCACTCTTATTTAATCTGTAGACTGAGGAAGCCAGTGTGGAGTGTGTTCCAGTCACTCTTATTTAATCTGTAGACTGAGGAAGCCAGTGTGGAGTGTGTTCCAGTCACTCTTATTTAATCTGTAGACTGAGGAAGCCAGTGTGGAGTGTGTTCCAGTCACTCTTATTTAATCTGTAGACTGAGGAAGCCAGTGTGGAGTGTGTTCCAGTCACTCTTATTTAATCTGTAGACTGAGGAAGCCAGTGTGGAGTGTGTTCCAGTCACTCTTATTTAATCTGTAGACTGAGGAAGCCGGTGTGGAATGTGTTCCAGTCACTCTTATTTAATCTGTAGACTGAGGAAGCCAGTGTGGAGTGTGTTCCAGTGTCTTTTATTTAATCTGTAGACTGAGGAAGCCAGTGTGGAATGTGTTCCAGTGACTCTTATTTAATCTGAAGACTGAGGAAGCCAGTGTGGAGTGTGAAATGTGTTCCAGGCACTTGCCGATGATGGAGATAGGCTTCCTGGCAAAGCGCACCCGGCCCCAGACGCCAACATATTTACTACGGCACCCTGCTGACCACAGCCGCACACCATACTCCACACTGAATAACACCACCAGCAATATCTCCTGTGAGAGAGAGAGAAGAGTCACGTATTTATTCAAAACAGTATTTTGCGTTCTGACGACTCACATATCTCTATATTTATTTATCCTATAGTTAACAAACAGAAGAAGGACAACTGTCCGACCAGAGCTAATTAGGGCCCCTGGCACACTGAAGGGCCTCTCTAGTTAGGGCCCCTGGCATACAGAATGGCCTCTCTAGTTAGGGCCCCTGGCATACAGAAGGGCCTCTCAAGTTAGGGCCCCTGGAATACAGAAGGGCCTCTAGTTAGGGCCCCTGGCATACAGAAGGGCCTCTCTAGTTAGGGCCCCTGGCATACAGAAGGGCCTCTCTTGGTTAGGGCCCCTGGAATACAGAAGGGCCTCTCTAGTTAGGGCCCCTGGCATACAGAAGGGCCTCTCTTGGTTAGGGCCCTTGGCATACAGAAGGGCCTCTCTAGTTAGGGCCCCTGGCATACAGAAGGGTCTTTCTAGTTAGGGCCCCTGGCATACTGAAGGAACTCTCCAGTTAGGGCCCCTGGCATACTGAAGGGCCTCTAGTTAGGGCCCCTGGAATACAGAAGGGCCTCTCTAGTTAGGGCCCCTGGCATACAGAAGGGCCTCTCTTGGTTAGGGCCCCTGGCATACAGAAGGGCCTCTCTAGTTAGGGCCACTGGCATACAGAAGGGCCTTTCTAGTTAGGGCCCCTGGCATACTGAAGGGCCTCTCAAGTTAGGGCCCCTGGCATACTGAAGGGCCTCTCTAGTTAGGGCCCCTGGCATACAGAAGAGCCTCTCTAGTTAGGGCCCCTGGCATACAGAAGGGCCTCTCTAGTTAGGACCCCTGCTAATCCCACCTCTCAAGCGCAGATTAATCTGTGATTCTGGGCGTCGTCCTTATGAGTGGACAGCATCATTTAATCTTGTTAGACACTGGCTGAGGTGAACTTTCAACCTGCGTGTGCCCTTGTGGTCCCCACACTCCCGTCTAACCCTGATCCCTCCTTCTCTCCTCTTTCTTTCTCCTCTAGGACGGCTCGTCCCCCTCTTTCCTCTGCTTTGTCTCCATTCCTCTGACTGCAGAAGGGATCTGTCAGCCAGACTAAGCATACAAACACAAGAGCTGTTTTACAGCAGCTGGTCAGTGGTGTCTAGGGTTGAGTGGTTTTAGGGTCAGGGTCTGGATGGGTTTAAAAATGCAGAGTTGCTTTGGCTGAACAACATTGATCTGTGAGCATGGACAAAGTTGACAGTTGTTTTGGTTCACAAATTAATATAATTTAGACTATGGCTATGCAGACCCATCCAGGTGGATGCTACATATTGCTGGTGAATGTGAATGAGTTTCCCCAATAAAATAAAGAGCACTTCCATCAAATCAACTATTGTCATTACAGTAGTATTCCCTAAAATGACTCTAAATAATTAATTGGTCTTTAGACATAAGGATAGGGCGAGGAATCAGACAAGGGTGTAGTTGAAATAAAATGTCAAATGCAGGTTTGGTGTTAGGGGCCTGGTATGGCTGGAGTTTAGGGTAAGGTTTGATGTTTGATGTTTGGGATAGCTATCTGACCATGCATGTTGTGCTGAAGGTTTGGGTGGGTGGGGTGGGGTGGAGGGGGGGTGGGGGGGGGGGGGGGGGGGGGGAGTGGGGTGGGGAGAGGACTGTCATAGGAAGAATGGACTTTCTATAGTGCATAGAAATTAGACCACTACTGCCCTCTGCTGGCCTAGCAACTCAGATCTAAATATTGTGGAGAAATGCAGTAAGATTTGGGTTTTTGCCTACTGGCAGGTAACCAAAAAGCATAAATGTATCCACTGATTCCTAATTGGCTGATTCCTAATTGGCTGACTTATTCATCATTCGTCCCCTCCCAAGTGTAAGCATTCTGTCTTCCGTGACATCACCCACTTGTGTGTTACACTTTGGCAGTAAATAACATAAATATTGTACAGAATTACCCAAACCTGACTGTAAACATGAGGAGGACTGGCCACCCCTCTGAGCCTGGTTCCTCTCTAGGTTTCTTACAAGGCTCCTGCCTTCTAGGGAGTTTTTCCAAGCCACTGTGCTTCTGCCTCTGCATTGCTTGCTCTTTGAGGTTTCAGGCTGGGTATCTACAAAGCACTTTGTGGCAACTGGTAATGTAAAAAGGGCTTCATAAAATAAATTCAATTGAGAGCATATTGCTGTTCCAACTCACCACCCAGAAGAGAGTGCCATGTGCCAGAGCCTGGTACTGCCCACTAGTAGAGTATATAATAATATAACAACTCACCACCCAGAAGAGAGTGCCATGTGCCAGAGCCTGGTACTGCCCACTAGTAGAATATATAATAATATAACAACTCACCACCCAGAAGAGAGTGCCATGTGCCAGAGCCTGGTACTGCCCACTAGTAGAATATATAATAATATAACAACTCACCACCCAGAAGAGAGTGCCATGTGCCAGAGCCTGGTACTGCCCACTAGTAGAATATATAATAATATAACAACTCACCACCCAGAAGAGAGTGCCATGTGCCAGAGCCTGGTACTGCCCACTAGTAGAATATATAATAATATAACAACTCACCACCCAGAAGAGAGTGCCATGTGCCAGAGCCTGGTACTGCCCACTAGTAGAATATATAATAATATAACAACTCACCACCCAGAAGAGAGTGCCATGTGCCAGAGCCTGGTACTGCCCACTAGTAGAATATATAATAATATAACAACTCACCACCCAGAAGAGAGTGCCATGTGCCAGAGCCTGGTACTGCCCACTAGTAGAATATATAATAATATAACAACTCACCACCCAGAAGAGAGTGCCATGTGCCAGAGCCTGGTACTGCCCTATAGTAGAGAGCACACTGAGGATAAGACAGGTGAGCACGATGAGGAACCTGCAGGACAGAAGAACACTCAAATTAATGTATTTATGACGTGGAGTGGTATATACAACAAGACAGAGTATGTGGAACATTATTGAAAGCAGTTAAGAGAACACACAGACGTCCCAAAAAGTTACATATTGCAGCTTTAAAGCTGAGAACTATGACTTAAAACACTCATGTTGTTAACCCACATTAAGTTTAGAACTATGACTTGAAACAATCATGGTGTTAACCCACTTTGAGTGGGGTTTTTTTCTCATTCATAAACCGACACGATGTACAGTATCTATCATTCATGAGCGAGCCGCTAGGTGTGTTTGACTGTAGAGTCAATTTCTCAGTTGAGTTAGTGCCGTGCAGTGTGCTAACAGGGTAGAGCAGTGGGCCTGTAGACTAGCTACCTCAGCTGAACTCAGACGTGGACTCAGATGAGGACGGTACTGTACTTCAACACAGCATCACAGTAGATGGTGTTCCAAAGATATATATGTGTCACCAGATCAAACACATCTACTTCACATCAAACATAAAGCCATTCTGCACACACACACACAAAGAAACAAACACACATCGGCACACTCTACTCCCACTCCTGTGCCAGCCCCTGACATTCTGAAAGGAAAAAAACATACTGTACATCATTCTCTTTGATCTCATGCAAGGTCACATGCTCTTATTTCCAACTGAACCAACAATAAGACCACTGTGAGCCTCAAGAGGAAGGAGATAAAGTGCTTTTCTTTGTACAAGATAAGGCCACAAGCTGCTACAACAATACTGAGCCAGACACAATGCAGATGACGTAGTAAATGTCCATTTCCACCCCTTGACAAGTTGGCTGACTTTCCCCTCAATTTTGAGATGATATCCAGCAGTTTGTGTAGGTCAGACAGGTTCATACAGCAGGTATGTTATAATCCTGCAGCAACAGGAAATGTGAATTATTATGTTTATTATGATTAATTCGTTAGGGCAAATAAAGTCTGAATTTGAACTCAAATTAACTACAAATGTGCTTTTCCTGCCGTGCAGGAACATTCTCTCCAGCAAAATAGTGATCAAATAAAGATCCTACATCTGTAGTGTCAGGGGTTGCTGTTTTGTTTGTGGTTAGTGTTTGTTCCATTGAGGCCCTTATCACCTTACGGCGTGTCTGGTGTGCTTACTGATGACTGGTCTGGAATCCAACCACCCCACCACCCCGCTTCAACACACATAGGACAGAGAAGAAGAGGGATCCACTGTGCAGCAACCAGTAGAACAGAGAAGAAGATCCACTGTCCAGAACAGACTATAGAGCCATGGCTACATGGAACTCTATTCCACATCAGGTAACTGACGCAAGCAGTAGAATCAGATTTAAAAAACAGATACAGTTGAAGTCGGAAGTTTACATACACTTAAGTTGAAGTCATTAAAACTCATTTTTCAACCACTCCACAGACTTCATGTTAACAAACTATAGTCTTGACAAGTCGGTTAGGACATCTACTTTGTGCATGACACAAGTAATTCTTCCAACAATTGTTTACAGACAGATTATTTCACTTATAATTCACTATATCATAATTCAAGAAATGTACATACACTAAGTTGACTGTTCCTTTAAACAGCTTGGAAAATTCCAGAAAATGATGTAATGGCTTTAGAAGCTTCTGATAGGCTAATTGATATAATTTGAGTAAATTGGAGGTGTACCTGTGGATGTATTTCAAGGCCTACCTTCAAACTCATTACCTCTTTGCACGACATCATGGACATCATCCACAAGTATAGTTCATCCTTGAGAGCAATTTCCAAACACCTGAAGGTACCACGTCCATCTGTACAAGCAATAGTACGCAAGTATAAACACCATGGGCCAACGCAGCCGTCATACCACTCAGGAAGGAGACGCATTCTGTCTCCTAGAGATGACCGTACTTTGGTGCGAAAAGTGCAAATCAATCCCATAACAACAGCAAAGGACCTTGTGAAGATGCTGGTGGAAACAGGTACAAAAGTATCTATATCCACAGTAAAACGAGTCCTATATCGACATAACCTGAAAGGCCCCCAGCAAGGAAGAAGCCACTGCTCCAAAACCGCCATAAAAAAGGGTCTGATGCACTTCACAAAATAGATTGCATCATGAGGAAGGAAAATTATGTAGATATATTGAAGCAACATCTCAAGACATCAGTCAGGAAGTTAAAGCTTGGTCGCAAATGGGTCTTCCAAATGGACAATGACCCCAAGCATACTTCCAAAGTTGTGGCAAAATGGCTTAAGGACAACAAAGTCAAGGTATTGGAGAGCCATCACAAACCCTGACCTCAATCCTATAGACATTTTGTGGGCAGAACTGAAAAAGCTTGTGCCAGCAAGGAGGCCTACAAACCTGACTCAGTTACACCAGTTCTGTCAGGAGGAATGAGACATAATTCACCCAACTTATTGTGGGACGCTTGTGAAAAGGCGACCCGAAACGTTTGACCCAAGTTAAACAATTTAAAGGCAATGCTACCAAATACTAATTGAGTTTATGTAAACTTCTGACCCACTGGGAATGTGATGAAAGAAATAAAAGCTGAAATAAATAATTCTCTTTACTATTATTCTGACATTTCACATTCTTAAAATAAAGTGGTGATCCATACTGACCTAAGACAGGGACTTTTAAATGTCAGGAATTGTGAAGAACTGAGTTTAAATGTATTTGGCTGAGGTGTATGTAAACTTCCGACTTCAACTGAAAAAATACACCTTATGGAACAGCAGGGACTATGAAGGGACACACAGACAGACACACGTATACACATACTGTACATATGATAACAGACGCACTCTACACACACGTACACATGGATGTTGTATTGTAGATATGTGGTAGTAGAGTAGTGGCCTGAGGGTACACACTTAATGTGTTGTGAAAAGTGTTGTGAAATGTAATGTCATGTCATATTTGTTATTGTATAACTTCCTGGACCCCAGGAAGAGTATCTGCTGCCTTGGCAGGAACTAATGGGGATCCATAATAAACCCCAGGAAGAGTATCTGCTGCCTTGGCAGGAACTAATGGGGATCCATAATAAACCCCAGGAAGAGTAGCTGCTGCCTTGGCAGGAACTAATGGGGATCCATAATAAACCCCAGGAAGAGTAGCTGCTGCCTTGGCAGGAACTAATGGGGATCCATAATAAACCCCAGGAAGTGTATCTGCTGCCTTGGCAGGAACTAATGGGGATCCTTAATAACAAATAACATGGGCTTTACCTATAGTGGGCTGTGTGGTCATATCCATAACATGGGCTTTACTGCCCCCTATATGGTGGGCTGTGTGGGCATATCCATAACATGGGCTTTACCTATAGTGGGCTGTGTGGGCATATCCATAACATGGGCTTTACTGCCCCCTATATGGTGGGCTGTGTGGGCTCTATTGAGCTCTACACAATACTGTAAGCATCATGTCTCCATGCTCCATGTATTATTGATGGGCAGGGTCTCTTCCAGTCTCATGTGTCTACAGTGGGTAGCAAGACAGAGCAGAGAGTGGTAGACAGCAGTGCTGTGTCCAGGTAATCACATCACAATGTGTTACTATCAGGCACTCTCTATGATAGAACACATCTAAGGCAGGTTGACTTGTGCTGTCTCTATGATAGAACACATCTAAGGCAGGTTGGCTTGTGCTGTGTCTATGATAGAACACATCTAAGGCAGGTTGGCTTGTGCTGTCTCTATGATAGAACACATCTAAGGCAGGTTGACTTGTGCTGTCTCTATGATAGAACACATCTAAGGCAGGTTGACTTGTGCTGTCTCTATGATAGAACACATCTAAGGCAGGTTGACTTGTGCTGTCTCTATGATAAAACACATCTAAGGCAGGTTGACTTGTGCTGTCTCTATGATAGAACACATCTAAGGCAGCTTGACTTGTGCTGTCTCTATGATAGAACACATCTAAGGCAGGTTGACTTGTGCTGTCTCTATGATAAAACACATCTAAGGCAGGTTGACTTGTGCTGTCTCTATGATAGAACACATCTAAGGCAGCTTGACTTGTGCTGTCTCTATGATAAAACACATCTAAGGCAGGTTGACTTGTGCTGTCTCTATGATAGAACACATCTAAGGCAGGTTGACCTGTGCTGTGTCTATGATATAACACATCTAAGGCAGGTTGACTTGTGCTGCCTCTATGATAGAACACATCTATGGCAGGTTGACTTGTGCTGTGTCTATGATAGAACACATCTAAGGCAGGTTGACCTGTGCTGTGTCTATGATAGAACACATCTAAGGCAGCTTGACTTGTGCTGTGTCTATGATAGAATACATCTAAGGCAGCTTGACTTGTGCTGTCTCTATGATAGAACACATCTAAGGCAGGTTGACCTGTGCTGTCATAGACGGCTGGCTTGTGGAGCAAAGGGACAACGTGATAGTTTCATGTTGTAGTGTCACTGTGTCACTGTATCGGGTCTCAGTCTCCCTGTTATATATATCTCAATCATTGTGAACGCGATGACTCAACAATGTTTAGTAGAGTCTAAGGATCTGAAAGTAAATGTATCCAACTAAATGTTGTCATGTCATTATCAATGGGGGTTGTAAACAGCATACAGTAAGTAGCACATGTTTTAGCATGAGGCATGATGCCAACCCTACAGAGGTCATGGTGTAAGGGAACTATTCAACCATGCAAACACACACACACTCTTGTGAGGGAGGTCCTGCAATCCTGATATCACTCTCTCTGGAGCCCTCACTCTGGGTCAGTGATAAGCCAATGTTCATTCCTGCCTCCCGCTCTTACACAACAAGAGACCCAACAATGAAATAACATTAACATTACATGGAGTTAATTAGCAGCCGCTCTTATCCAGAGATACTTACAGTTGGTGGCTAGGTGAGACAACCACATATCACAGTTATAAACCAGGTTTCCATCCAACCTTTTAATGTGAGTAAAAGTACATGTCGGTTTAAAAATGTCATGGCAGGCCTGATGGAAAAATAAAAAAATTATGTAAACTTTCCGTCCCAAAAACGCTAGACAAACTGGGAATCTTTTTGCGTCGCTAAAATTAATTTGAGAGAAATGTCAGTGGAAATGCTTTTATGTGCAAATATTGATATAATAACCATCATATCAAAGTAAACTTTGAGTCACACCATGACATGTTAGTGTAGAAAAAGGCAAGGGTATAACCTTGCATCCCCCATTGAAACGATACACTTGACCTTGTTAAGGTGCTTTTGGCTTTGTAAAGTTAGTTACAAAGTTAGAACCCAACTGTCCAGACTCTTCACATGTGATATGTCATAGTGAGGACAGTGCTGTGTAGGCCTTTTAACAGGTCAGGAAAATACTGCCTACATCCTTAGAAACAAATGAATCCATTAAGTAGTTATTTAGTAGGTAACATTTGTGGAAACAATGGGGCATAAGGGAGCATTTGTAGTGGTGGTTCATTGGCATCCAGGACTATCAGGACTATCTCTGCTCTGATGCATCAGACTCACTCATCTTCCCTTTGTGTCCCTCATCCCACACCAGCAGGTCATAGGGTGCCAGCCTGCCAAGTTTAGCTGTCCGCTATCAACTCCAGTGAGAGGAGATACTGAGCATTGGGTGTTGGTCTTCATACTGAACATTCCTCAGCCAGAGATCAGGCCCGAAACAACTAAAGTATGCCCATGTCCCTGGACAACATGATGACATAGGGCTGGTTTCTCCTGGACAACATGATGACATAGGGCTGGTTTCTCCAGGACAACATGATGATATAGGGCTGGTTTCTCCTGGACAACATGATGATATAGGGCTGGTTTCTCCTGGACAACATGATGACATAGGGCTGGTTTCTCCTGGACAACATGATGACATAGGGCTGGTTTACCCTGGACAACATGATGACATAGGGCTGGTTTCTCCTGGACAACATGATGATATAGGGCTGGTTTCTCCTGGACAATAAGATGACATAGGGCTGGTTTCCCCTGGACAAAATTATGAACTGAGAATCTGCATTGAAATATAAAGTATTTTTAGACCAGGCCTAGGCTTAATCTGTGTCCAGGCAACCAGCCCATAGAATCTGGCAGAATTCCATGTTAAGACAAAACGGTCAATACTACATAACAGCAGTCTGACCTCATCATGATGTTTATTAAATACTGACATGAGTTTGTTCAGCTGTATAAATCTACACATAGCCTACATCGTATAGTCTACAGTACCATTCAGTAGCATCATTTTACCTTTGATAACGTGTACAGTATTGTATTAGGACTACTAGAAATATTCCAACATAGCCTAGTGTCATGCCCTTGAACTGCTTTGAACCATTTGGCACTTGGCAAAACGCCCACACAGCACTTGGCATGGTTTACAACTGCAAGTAATGTTACTGTTATATCAACGTTATTCATCATAAACACTCACACCGAGAAGTGATACACGAAGCATTTCCACCCAGATGGTCTTTCCAGAAAGTTATAAGCGCGTCCTTGAATGTAAGCACGGCTGATGATTACTGGACGAGTTGCGCTGTATACGGACATCCGGGGGTTCAGATTGAGCCCGGGTAGGTGAGACACCGACGGTCGAGTGACCGTTGTGTGAATGGTGATGCCCTCGGAGTCACATAGTAACCTGTTGTTAGAAATAAGCGCCCCAGGTTGTGAGGCTGGCGCGGCTTGTGACATCTCAAACTCCGACTGTTTTCTCCCATGTCCCGCCACCATCGAGGACCTCCGTATGTTATTGAGGACCTCATTCCTTTGGGTTGTCTTGTCTGGAGATGACATGCTGTTTGCACCCTGCTGTGTTTTCTCATCAACGGGACGGACACACGCTGTAGTCGCCGTCCAGTGCGCACTTGGTGAATGAATGAAGTGGGACAAAACAGAGCCTGCATGCGGTGAGCGAAAAAAAACCACAACAAAAAACGTACTAAAGCCGGTGCCTTTTCCGATATATCTCGCTGACCGCTGCTTTCCCAAAATCCTATTGTAATTTCTTACATTGGTAGAGCAAGTATCCGAGGCTTGTTAAACTACGAAAGAAATGTCCCTACCTGTTGCTGGACCGTTAGACTACTACTTATCATCAGTTGACTTGCGTGTTTGTTTCGCGCTTGATCGCACACAAGGGGAGGCAGTGCCCTCTGGGCAGCATTGAATAACAATCATTTGCAGCTGTGAGTGTTGAGTTGGTGAGTGTTGTCCCCTCAAAACTGCATAGACCAACATCACACACACACACTCTCTCTCTCCCTCTCTCCTCCGTTCTCTCTCTCTCTCCCACACTCTTCCCATCTTTTTACCATTTAACTCCACGAAAGCATACCATACCATAAGGCCATTGTATGTATCCTGTAATGATATGGCAGCTGTTAACAGAAGTAACAATACCATGCTTGACTGTCTCTGAGTAAGGTTACAATGCAGAATTCATTTAAATGACCTTGACCATCCTTGATAGTGAACGAGGAACACTGGTTTGCTTAGACAAGGGTTTTAATTGAGACAAGTCATGTGGCGTTCTAGTAATGTCAGATTCTGTTATCAGGTACATATTATCCTACCGTACCTGCTGAACTGAATGTGAGAGAGCACGTGGGCCTACTCCTAGTGGTGAGCGGTTAGTGCGTTTTGAGGTCGGTTCGATTATTTAAAACATAATTATTGTTCGTTTTCGATCATTTTTGTAAAGACATTAAATGCACTATGCATTATGTGTGTTGAATGAGACAGACAGACACTTTATTGATCGCGGAGGGGAAATTTCTTTGTCAAGCAGCTAAAACAAAACACAGGGCAGGTGCAAAAGCCACAACGAAAATCCACAGAAGACAGATACACGGTACATGATACATAGAGCTGCAGTATGAAAAAGTATAGAAATACAAGAAGTCTGGAGGGCAAAAAAGCTATAAAAAGACATTGCATAGTATGGGTGGATGGCTGAATATGTACACTATACAATGGTGGATGGTTAACTATACTATACAGGTCGATGGCAGAGAAATACTTCAATAGCTAAAAATGTGTATGATATAAGTGAGGGTAATAATAGTTTACTTAATAGACATACTGGTTAAATGAACAGGTAAGTGAATATTTTGCATTGTTAAATTAACTGTACAGGTAAATGACAGGAAGATATACTTAAATAGCTAAATGTGTGTATGATATAATTTGGGGTAATAATAGTAATTCCCTTAAAATACAGCCCTTAGTGCAGGGTTTAATTACAGATAAATGCACTTATTGCACATTCGATATACTAAAAGCAATGAAAAAAGATATAACTGACAGGATACTAATATGCATTCCTGAGTGAATGACTACGTAAGTTCAGTCCAATAATGACTTACAATATTGCACGTGATATGATATAACAACTGTACATGAGTATGTATATACAGACCTGAATGAATAAATAAGTCCTGAGTGAATGAGTGATTATGGACCAGAGTTACACACGGATGGATGCACAATTGTTAAACTAGGTCCTAACACCCCAACAGTTCCAGGTCTGTGTTGCCGACGGCACGGCACCCCAGTGAGGCAGTAAATAGTCTAATAGCTGCCGGCAGGAAGGACCTCCTGTAGCGCTCTCTGGCACACCATGGTGGGATCAGTCTGTGACTGAAGGTGCTCCTCTGCGTCATAACCATGGCATGCAGAGGGTGGGTGACGTTGTCCATGATGGCCAGCAGTTTGGCCAGGATCCATCTCTCCGCCACCTCCTCTAGAGTGTCCAGTCTCATCCCCAGGACAGAGCTAGCCTTCCTGATCAGCTTATTTACCCGAGAAGCATCACCGGCTTTTATGTTGGCTCCCCAGCACACCACTGCAAAAAAGATGGCACTGACCACCACAGACTGGTAGAAGGTATGCAGTAGTTTACTGCACACGTTGAAGGACCTGAGCCTCCTCAGAAAGTAGAGTCGTCTCTGGCCCTTTTTGTACAGAGCCCCGGTGTTGCCAGCCCATTCCAGCCTGTTGTCCATATGGACTCCCAGAAACTTGTATGACCCAACCATTTCCACATCCATCCCCTGTATAGGGACTGCATTCAGTTGGGCCTTGGTTCTCCTGAAGTCCAGAGACTAAGGGTGCTTCCACTTTCATCCTCTTCATCTTCTCACCCAGTAGCAGGGGCCATTTAATGTTCAGCTTCCAGGAGTTGTATACAGATCCTTGCGTCATGGGGCCGTGCATTATCATGCTCAAACATGAAGTGATGGTGGCGGATTAACGGCACGACAATGGGCCTCAGCTGATCTGCAGTTGTGAGGTCGTTTGGACATACTGCCAAGTTCTATAAAACGATGTTGGCAGCGGCTTATGGTAGAGAAATTAAATTCTCTGGCAACAGCTCCCTCAAAACCTGAGACATCTGTGGCATTGTGTTGTGTGGCAAAACTGCTAGAGTGGCCTTTTATTGTCCGCAGCACAAGGCGCACCTGTGTAATAATCATGCTGTTTAATCAGCTACTTGATACACCACACCTGTCAGGTGGATGGATTATCTTGGCAAAAGAGAAATTACATATAAAAAAATTGTGCACAAAATTTGAGAGAAATACTATTTTTGTGAGTATGGAAAACTTCTGGGATCTTTTTTTTTCAGCTCATGAAACATGGGACCAACACATTACATGTTGCATTTCATCTCATGAAACATGGGACCAACACATTACATGTTGCGTATATATTTTTGTTCAGTGTAAGTAAGGCATACTTTTATGACTGCTGAATACCAACTATCAATCAGAGTATGTGAGCGGAGTAGAGCGGATGCCAGACCAAATTCGCTCCATTCATTAAAATCACAATTTTACCAACACCCATCAATTTCTGTGACTACCATTTGGTTTTGAAGTATTGAAACCAATCCATATGATTTGAATGAAAAGTATTGTAATCAGTGGCGATTTTAGCATGTAAATCTTGGTGGGGCAAAAAAATAAGAAATTGGCATGCATGCCAGCAAAGCCACAACACAATACATTCATTGCACTATTACAGTGACAAAACGGTGACCACAAACTGTTAGGGCCGACATAAAGCTGTCCCAACACCTTACCACTGCTACACCTCAATCAATCAAATGTAATTATAAGGATGATTCTAAGGGCCTGTGACTGACAGGGGCCCTAAAAAATTATTACATCATTAGGTGGTGGGTTATTACATCATCACCAATGTGATATCTTTCATTAGGCACAAAATCCCTGGCGGCGCCCCTGCTTGCAGTTAACCACTGTCACCGATTCCTTACAAACCACTCATTGTTGAATTTGCGATTTCCAAATTGTTTTGTAATGTTTATGTCCAATGGCTGATGAGCACCGATACGTT
This sequence comes from Thymallus thymallus, assembly GCA_023634145.1. Taxonomy (NCBI): domain Eukaryota; kingdom Metazoa; phylum Chordata; class Actinopteri; order Salmoniformes; family Salmonidae; genus Thymallus; species Thymallus thymallus. Next base: position 3,590,696 of record CM042380.1, on the reverse strand, counting down.
TTATCTATATTTTCTCTTCATATGACAAGGATTAAAAAGTATATGCCGGTAAACTTGATTCATGATGATGACTGCTAGCTAAGATTGTGAAAGTAAGATGTTGACATGATCAGTCCAATCAAAGCTACTGTACATATAACGTGATTTGACTTCATTAATGTGGCCAATGACCTTGAGCCTTGGAAGGGTACTTGTAATAGAACTCTATGGCTGTACCCAAAGGGCAGAAATGTTGGATGTCCACCCTTACTAAGAATAAAAAATGGCGATTGAGTGACAGAACACTGAGCCAATCCCGGCGCAATGCTCCTATCTTCTGCTGGCCCGCCCCACCACCACAGAAAGCGCTGAGCTGGGCTGAAACACCTGCATTTTTGCGCTGCCTCACTCAAGAAAACAAAAAAAGAGACCATGTTTGTATGCGGCTTTATTAACTCAATTATATATTTATATTGTTTACATTGTTTGCAAACTGATATGTGACACACATTAATGCCAAAAAATATATTTATATCTATATAAACACATATATTTTTTGTCGCAAAGAGACCCAACAGCCCTGAATGACGAGTCACCACTGATTATAATAAACATGAAAGGTGAATGTAAGAAGCGCTCATCATTTCAAATAGGTTCCATGTCATATTAAACAGCATATAAACACTAAATAGGTCAGGAGCCAGACAGGGAGCCTAAGGAACAAAAATGAATTATGTAGGCTATATTATTTCAATTATTTCTAGGCTATAGGCTACAAAGGAATTTATAGGCTAGTGCGACTGTCCCGTTGGTATAGGAGGATCTGGAGACAGGAATGCGTAATAGGTTGGTTTTCTACCCAAGTTACCACATATACAAAACACAAACAAAAGAGCGTTCCTCGAATAAAAATACAGGACGAGACCCGTTATCATACATACACATTACAGGACGAGACCCGTTATCATATATACACATTACAGGACGAGACCCGTTATCATACATACACATTACAGGACGAGACCCGTTATCATATATACACATTACAGGACGAGACCCGTTATCATACATACACATTACAGGACGAGACCCGTTATCATACATACACATTACAGGACGAGACCCGTTATCATATATACACATTACAGGACGAGACCCGTTATCATACATACACATTACAGGACGAGACCCGTTATCATATATACACATTACAGGACGAGACCCGTTATCATACATACACATTACAGGACGAGACCCGTTATCATATATACACATTACAGGACGAGACCCGTTATCATATATACACATTACAGGACGAGACCCGTTATCATACATACACATTACAGGACGAGACCCGTTATCATACATACACATTACAGGACGAGACCCGTTATCATATATACACATTACAGGACGAGACCCGTTATCATATATACACATTACAACGTTACACACGGCAGTGAAAGCCCAGATAACAAAGCACAGGTACTCACACGAGCTACGGACATTGTAACAACAATCAACAAGCCAATGGTGAAACAAAGGGCCCACTTATAACAGTCTAATCAGGGGGAATGGGAACCAGGTGTGGTGATGAGACAGTTCAGTGACACATAGAAAACCGGTGACGGAGCTGGTGCACGGATGGAGCAGCAGTACCGGGGGTGTCCGGGATAGGGACACACTAGGCTGGTAGGGAGTCAGTGACATTAAGCTCTCAGCGTTTAAACAACATTTTGTTGTATTGAATCATTATAGTATATAAATTGCGCATTTAGGCTGTGACTTAGAATTAAATACTAATTAAACAAATGCCTTATTATGCTCAGTCTATAGTGCCATTGAATTCATTTTCAGAAACACCAGTTTGGCCAGAGTCTGTGGCTTCAGGCTCATTTGATGGTTCCTGGAGAGCAGGCCAGCAGTGGAGAATGTCCTCTCCGCGGTTGCAGAGCCACTGGGGAAGCAAAAAACCCTTTTGACTCTTGCCAGTCTTGGCAGGGATGCAGAGTTTTATTTTTTTCTATATGTAGGCCTAAAGGTTTTTAGGCAAAATAACCCAATCAAAACGGGAAACTATTTGAAAGTTGGAATATGCCAGGTCTATTGGGCCAAAATCAATGATGGCCTATTGGGCCAAAATCAATGATGGCCTATTGGGCCAAAATCAATGATGGCCTATTGTATAGATAATAGAACAAAAATGAAGGAACTTTTAAGAGATCAGATGTTTTGTTTATAAGTACTGTACTTTATACAATGACACCCTTAGTTATCTACTCACTGTCAGGGATGCAAACTAGTGACGGCCCAAAAAGATGACACTTTATTTTTGCACCGAAGCATGCAAAAAATCCCTGCTAGGGGGAAATGCAGGTTTTAACTTATTAAACAACAAAGAATACGATCTACATGATCATGATAAAGTGGTTCATGTTTTTATTATTATGTTTTTTATTTAACCTTTATTTAACGACGCTGGGCCAATTGTGCGCCGCCCTATAGGACTCCCAGTCACGGCCAGATTGTCTCATGCTAAAAAAAGTAAAGAAAGCAATCCAATGTTATTTGTTGCCTAGACTTTACTGCAAATGATACTCAAGTCTTGAGAAAAAAACATTAGACTAATATTTAAGTTAGCCATGACAGCCTTTATAATAGAACGCTTGTGACCTCACACATCGAAATGTTGCACTTGTTGATTAAAAGTAGAAATAGAAGGACACAAACAGGCATTCTATTGCTGCTCTATTATATCGGCCTCTATAGTAGACAATCGATCAAGTGCTCAAGGCTGTGGGCAAAAATAACAAAACCCCCCCTCACTCACACACACGTATTACTGTCAAGTTTAACACAACAAAAGCATTATCTTTGGGCTACATTGCACATTATTACATTGTACATTTTCTGTCTGTGGACATCTGTTCTACAATGTGCCAGCAGAGCATGATACCCTTTGTTGGCATAATTGATCTCTTTGATCTCCGTGCAAGTAGAAATAACATGTTGACCCACCCTACTTGTAGAGAAACACCAATGCCATCCTCCTCTCTTTAACGTTGCTGAAATGGTCTATGACTCTGTCATTCAGTACACGCTTTTAGTTTTGTTGTCCTAGGCTACCTGGCTAAAATGCTCGCTCGCTAGCCTAACTTCCTTTCATGGGCAACGATGTGCCAGGCCAGCTAGTTAACATTAGCCCAACGTTACTACATCGATCTACATGTTGAATTTCCATCCTCTCAGGCCAGGGGCACAATGTATACATTTATGGTCAGACCAGAATCGCCATTGTAATCATTGGCCAGTACGGAGAATTAAGTAAAAAATCCAAATCCCTATCTTCATCCATGGCTAATAAAGGAAAGGGACGATTTTAGCTAGCTAGCCGCCGGAGTAGGACAACGACACAATGAGATGCAACAATTCAAGTTTTCTATCAATGACGTTTGGATTCCCTTGACACTTTCTTTACAGTCGAGCTCACTCAGTTTAGCACAACGCTGATTGTTTTTTTATCAAGCTCTCTGGCTTCCCTTGCATTCAATGCTACGGGTGGCAACAATGTCATACTCTTTCTAACCAGACAGCATAAGATAGATAGGCTACACATACAGAGACAGAGGGGCGCTGTTTTGTAAGCTTGGATGCTTTCTCCGGTGAGATAGGAGTTGAAGTCGGAAGTTTACATACACTTAGGTTGAACTCATGTTTCAACCAATCCACAGATTTCATGTTAACAAACTATAGTTTTGGCAAGTCGGTGAGGACATCTACTTTGTGCATGACACAAGTAATTCTTGCAACAATTGTTTACAGAGATTATTTCACTTATAATTCACTATATCACATTTCCAGTGGGTCAGACGTTTACATACACTAAGTTGACTGTGCCTTTAAATAGGTTTGAAAATTCCAGAAAATGATGTCATGTCTTTATAAGCTTCTGATAGGCTAATTGATATCATTTGAGTCAATTGGAGGTGGAAGGAGACGCGTTCTGTCTCCTAGAGATTAACGTACTTTGGTGTAAAAAGTGCAAATCAATCTCAGAACAACAGCAAAGGACCTTGTGAAGATGCTGGATGAAACAGGTACAAAAGTATCTATATCCACAGTAAAACGAGTCCTATATCGACATAACCTGAAAGGCAGCTCAGCAAGGAAGAAGCCACTGCTGCAAAACCGCCATAAAAAAGCCAGACTACGGTTTGCAACTGCACATGGGGACAAAGATCGTACTTTTTGGAGAAATGTCCTCTGGTCTGATGAAACAAAAATACAACTGTTTGGCCATAATGACCATCGTTATGTTTGGAGGAAAAAGGGGGAGGCTTGCAAGCCGAAGAACACCATCCCAACAGTGAAGCACGGGGGTGGCAGCATCATGTTGTGGGGGCTCTTTTCTGCAGGAGGGACTGGTGCACTTCACAAAATACATGGCATCATGAGGAAGCAACATTATGTGGATAAATTGAAGCAACATCTCAAGGCATCAGTCAGGAAGTTAAAGCTTGTTCGCAAATGGGTCTTCCAAATGGACAATGACCCCAAGCATACTTCTAAAGTTGTGGCAAAATGGCTTAAGGACAACAAAGTCAAGGTATTGGAGTGGCCATCACAAAGCCCTGACCTTAATCCTATAGAAAATGTGTGGGCAGAACTGAAAAGGCGTTTGTGAGCAAGGAGGCCTGCAAACCTGACTCATTTACACCAGTTCTGTCAGGAGGAATGGGCCAAAATTCACCCAATTTATTGTGGGAAGCTTGTGGAAGGCTATCCGAAACGTTTGACCCAAGTTAAACAATTTAAAGGCAATGCTACCAAATACTAATTGAGTGTATGTAAACTTCTGACCCACTGGGAAAGTGATGAAAGAAAGAAAAGCTTAAAAATAATCATTATTCTGACATTTCACATTCTCAAAATAAAGTGTTGATCCTAACTGACCTAAGACAGGGAATTTTTACTAGGATTAAATGTCAGGAATTGTGAAAAACTGAGTTTAAATGTATTTGGCTAAGGTGTATGTAAACTTCTGACTTCAACTGTACATTCAGTCTTTTGCAAATTGAAGGAAATGTATGAAACACAGAGAGATGAAAGATACATTATTTTTCTCTTTTTTTTTTGGTCATTTCTTTGGAGAATCCTTTCTTCCCTTGGCATCCATGAATACATATCACTGCATGGTTCCCACTACTGTAGATGGGCAAGTGGCAAAGTCAAAATTAGCTATATCCCAAAAAATGAATTTAATTCCGCTGCTCTATCAATCGATGCATACATCAGTCTGAACCTACCATCCTGGAAGTTACGAGATTCACGATTCGTGTAGGCCAGTAAAACCATGTGACCTGATTTGGAAAAACTGGTCCCATCATAGCCCTTATGAAACCTTTTTAATCACTGTCATACCTTACAGGGTTCAGAGTTTTCCTTGTTTACAGATAAGGAAAAACTCCAGGCCCCAGGGGGTAAAAATTGCCCCCCCACTCTGGGACCTATGGTGCCAACAGTCTGGGACCTATGGTGCCACCAGTCTGGGGCCTATGGTACCACCAGTCTGCTTGGACCTATGGTACCACCAGTCTGCTTGGACCTATGGTGCCACCAGTCTGCTTGGACCTATGGTGCCACCAGTCTGCTTGGACCTATGGTGCCACCAGTCTGCTTGCAGTTGTCAGTTATTGCCAGGTATGTGGATGATCAGGGCTTTATTCAGGAATGTTTCTTGGGCTACTTTGATGTGTCAAGTGGGTGAGATGCACAGTCTGTTTGAATTTTGAGATGTCTGAGTTTAACTTCATGGAGAAACTTGTTGTTCAAACCTACGATGGCGCAGCTGTAATGAAATGTGTCTTATTTGTATTTCTAGCTAAGTCCCCTGCTGTTCCCTGATTAAGAGGTGATTACCACTCCACTACCATTGTCAACTCTCTCTTGACATGAACTGAAGCCACGTCTCATGTGCCCGCTCATCCACTGGCACATTGAATGTTTCCTCTCCAAGCACTGTGAGGACCCCTATGAATGTTCTCTCATTACTGTATGTAGAGTCAATCACATTATTACACATCAATGATTTTACTCCTTGCTTGGATTAACTCATTCTTAGCTCTTTTGTCTAACTGTGTAGTGTTTTGTGTCTTCCCAGTCAAATCCTGTCCTGCACTGGTCAAGCCTCTGAACACCTCAGCTCCTGCCTCATACCCTCATTCAATCACTGCTGTGATCCCTTCCCAACACTGTGTAAGTAGCCCTCTCATTACCATCCCTCATAATACTATAAATGTCTTTATTAAATGCTTTAGGTTAAATGCTTTAGTCTTTGATGATTTTTTAAACATATAGGTAAGGGTAACATGACCAGGCAACAGGATATTTAGTAAACAGTAGCATCAGCATCTGTGACAAGTCAAAAGAGTTAGTGCCAAAAGGGCCAATGCAGATAGTCCAGGTAGCTATTTGGTTAACTACACTATGTGGGACCCTTTCCTGCAATATATGGCCTAGAATACTCTTTCCTATTTCAAGAAATGTAACCTAATGTCATGAGCCCAAACACATTCTCAAGCCCAATGTCATGAACCCAAACACATTCTCAAGCCCAATGTCATGAACCCAAACACATTCTCAAGCCCAATGTCATGAACCCAAACACATTCTCAAGCCCAATGTCATGAACCCAAACACATTCTCAAGCCCAATGTCATGAACCCAAACACATTCTCAAGCTAAGCCATTCCTTTTATTTTGTTTTACTTAACTAATGTTGCTGTTATTATTTTTTATGTTCTAGGACATTTGAAAGGTCCTGTAGAATTCATATTTTGAACAATGTACACTTTGCAAAATTACTTAAAACTAGATAATTTTATTCTGATTGATGATTTTAAATACCAGGTTGGAGGTTTGTTGACCAATGATTGCAAATGTTTATAAAACCTGCACTTTTATTTTAAATATGATCTTATTTACTTTTAACTCCTATTCATTGTTGTGTTATATGTTGTGTTGTGTTATATGTTGTGATGTGTTATATGTTGTGTTGTGTTATATGTTGTGATGTGTTATATGTTGTGTTGTGTTATATGTTGTGATGTGATGTGTTATATGTTGTGTTGTGTTATATGTTGTGATGTGTTGTGTTATATGTTGTGTTGTGTTATATGTTGTGTTGTCTTATATGTTGTGATGTGTTATATGTTGTGATGTGTTATATGTTGTGATGTGTTATATGTTGTGATGTGTTATATGTTGTGATGTGATGTGTTATATGTTGTGATGTGTTATATGTTGTGTTGTGTTATATGTTGTGATGTGTTATATGTTGTGATGTGTTATATGTTGTGATGTGTTATATGTTGTGATGTGATGTGTTATATGTTGTGATGTGTTATATGTTGTGTTGTGTTATATTTTGTGTTGTGTTATATGTTGTGATGTGTTATATGTTGTGTTGTGTTATATGTTGTGATGTGTTATATGTTGTGATGTGATGTGTTATATGTTGTGTTGTGTTATATGTTGTGATATGTTGTGTTGTGTTATATGTTGTGATGTGTTATATGTTGTGATGTGATGTGTTATATGTTGTGTTGTGTTGTGTTATATGTTGTGATGTGTTGTGTTAAATGTTGTGATGTGTTATATGTTGTGATGTGTTATATGTTGTGTTGTGTTATATATTGTGATGTGATGTGTTATATGTTGTGATGTGTTGTGTTATATGTTATATGCAAAGCTCTTAGAGACTTACCCAGAAAGACTCACATCTATCACTGCCAATGTTGATTCTAACATGTATTGATTCAGGGGTGTGAATACTTATGTAAATTTTTCTTCTGTATTTAATTTTCAATATTTGCAAACATTTGCAAACATTTCTAAAAACATGTTTTCACTTGGTCATTATGGGGTATCGTGTGTAGATGGGTGAGGGGAAAACATATATTTATTCAATTTTGAATTCATGCTGTAACACAACAAAATGTGAAATAAGCCAAGAGGTATGAATACTTTCTGAAGGCACTGTATGTGTGCTGCTATCTTGACCAGGACTCACTTGAAAAAGAGATCCATATCTCAATGTGACTTATCTGGTTCAGTAAAGGATATTCATAAAAAATACATAATGAGGGTACTGTAATTTCAGATAATAGGCCTATTCACAAAGGTTAGTCATTCATAGGATGGCAGGTAGCCTAGTGGTTAGAGTGTTGGACCAGTAACCGAAAGGTCACTGGTTTGAATACCTGCGCCGACAAGGTGAAAAACCTGTCAATGTGTCTCTGAGCAATGAGGGTACTGTAATTTCTGATAATAGGCCTATTCACAAAGGTCAGTCATTGTTGCACGTAGCCTTCAATGTGTTCTATTTCAATGCTTCCCGTTCTAAAGGTTTTTATTTTTTTTACTTTCGGTTTTACACACCAGCTTCAAACAGCTGAAAATACAATATCTTTGGTTATGTAAAATCTATTTCACAGTGGTTTAGATGGTAATATGATTCTCTATACTAGTTTATTACAGTGGTTTAGATGGTAATATGATTCTCTATACTAGTTTATTACAGTGGTTTAGATGGTCTAATGATTCTCTATACTAGTTTATTACAGTGGTTTAGATGGTAATATGATTCTCTATACTAGTTTATTACAGTGGTTTAGATGGTAATATGATTCTCTACACTATACTAGTTTATTACAGTGGTTTAGATGGTCTAATGATTCTCTATACTAGTTTATTACAGTGGTTTAGATGGTCTAATGATTCTCTATACTAGTTTATTACAGTGGTTTAGATGGTCTAATGATTCTCTATACTAGTTTATTACAGTGGTTTAGATGGTAATATGATTCTCTACACTATACTAGTTTATTACAGTGGTTTAGATGGTAATATGATTCTCTACACTATACTAGTTTATTACAGTGGTTTAGATGGTAATATGATTCTCTACACTATACTAGTTTATTACAGTGGTTTAGATGGTCTAATGATTCTCTATACTAGTTTATTACAGTGGTTTAGATGGTAATATGATTCTCTACACTATACTAGTTTATTACAGTGGTTTAGATGGTAATATGATTCTCTACACTATACTAGTTTATTACAGTGGTTTAGATGGTCTAATGATTCTCTATACTAGTTTATTACAGTGGTTTAGATGGTCTAATGATTCTCTATACTAGTTTATTACAGTGGTTTAGATGGTAATATGATTCTCTACACTATACTAGTTTATTACAGTGGTTTAGATGGTAATATGATTCTCTATACTTATACTCTATACTACATTGCTTGTTTCGTCACTTAAACTGAAATTAGGCAATTATTAGAATTTTTGTAACCAGGAAATGGTAGAGCGATTTCTAAATATTATACCTTTAACATATAAGCAATAGGCTACATGTGATATCTCACTACAAGGGACTGGATTGACTCCTGGGGTTGCTTCCCCAGAAATATCAACATTTTTGTAAAATGTTTCATTCTTTTTTAAATAATGTTTTTATTTGCACCCATTATTGCCCAAATAAACATCATAATTTGAACACTTCTTATCTGTAAGAAATTCTTCTGATTATAATTTTCCAGCAGTATACTGTAGTATGTATATGGCACAGCAGGAGACAGTCTGTGGTAGCCTAGTTTCCAGCAGTATACTGTAGTATGTATATGGCACAGCAGGAGACAGTCTGTGGTAGCCTAGTTTCCAGCAGTATACTGTAGTATGTATATGGCACAGCAGGAGACAGTCTGTGGTAGCCTAGTTTCCAGCAGTATACTGTAGTATGTATATGGCACAGCAGGAGACAGTCTGTGGTAGCCTAGTTTCCAGCAGTATACTGTAGTATGTATATGGCACAGCAGGAGACAGTCTGTGGTAGCCTAGTTTCCAGCAGTATACTGTAGTATGTATATGGCACAGCAGGAGACAGTCTGTGGTAGCCTAGTTTGATTCTCTCAAACAGGCTTGTGATAACGTCACATTGTATATTGCGCAATGCTCACATGCATTCAGCACATCAATACCTCTTTCTGTTCATGTAAAAACTCTCTGACACAATCCATTGGTGGTGCACTCAGTAAATCAATGTGGTGTCCACTCTTTGATCCTGCCTGCGTCAATGAAAGTTAATTTACTATTAACTTTAGAATGATCCTTAGCGGATTTCTATCCAGAAACTCCCTTCCTTCTGTCATTGAAGCCTTGAAACAATCTGCACTTGGATTCAGTCTGCACTTGGATTCAGTCTGCACTTGGATTCAGTCTGCACTTGGATTCAGTCCCCCCCCCACACACGTAATAAGGGGCATTATGCAACTCCAGTTAGTCAGCGATTGGATCACGTTCAACCAATCAGAAGACCAAATCTTTACCATATTCTAAATCCAATTAAATCTAAAAACAATTAACCTCTATTTTTTTTTTGAAGTGGTTTCAGACTGAATCAGTGACGTGAATCAATAGTGAAAAGAGAGCGATAATCAGTTCACACAGACTACTACCCTTGTTTACCGCTCACTGGTCTAAATGTATTTACGTTTAGCTCCCTCGTGTGGTAACATGGAGTAGTGCAGGTAGTGGCAGTGGCTGACATTTCAAAGCGTAATAACACCTTTGCTTCTCTATAGCTGTTATCATATTAAGCATCATGTTAGTCGCCATCACGAAGGATGACTCAGTATGTACCAGGTGTAAATACATTAATGTGCTAAACCAAAACAGTATTATCCATGAATTATAAATAACAGACACAGACACTGTGCACCCAGGGCTTCTGCTTTGTTTTGCACTGTAATATAATGACATCACTTAGACCGCATGATGCCATTGGTTTTTGTCTCAACCAATGGAAGACAACAGACATAAGTACAACACAACCACTACCTGTAGGTCTTCATCCCTAGCCACACCTCAAATATCTAGACCTACTATAGACAGCTCCAAGGTAAATGGTAAATGCCATCTATCTTACCATTATTCCAGACTAGCGTTGCGTTACGAGCAGAAACACACATTTCTGTGGACTGTAAGGAAAATGTTTTCATTGCGGTCAACATACACAATAGAGGAGCCCACAGGACGACACTCAGCCCTAAAGGTAATATAGTGGTTGGCAGGGACGATTCTTATCTATGGAACCCAATCAGAATATCAATGATTGCTCTGACAGAACTACCTTAAGCTGGTGGAGAAATGAAAGACAGTTCTCTTCTATCAGATCAGGTGACTCTTTGATCTTCCAGGTGACTGACCTATTTAAATAAAAAATGTTTATTTATTTCACCTTTATTTAACCAGGTAGGCCAGTTGAGAACTAGTTCTCATTTACAACAGCGACCTGGCCAAGATAAAACAAAGCAGTGCGACAAAAACAACAACACAAAGTTACACATGGGAAATAAACAAACGTACAGTCAATAACACAATAGAAAATCTATATACAGTGTGTGCAAATGTAGTGAGATTAGGAAGGTAGGACAATAAATAGGCCATAGTGGTGAAATAATGATAATTTAGCATTAACACTGGAATGATAGATGTGCAGATGATGATGTGCAAATAGAGATACTGAACAAAAATAATTTAACAAAATTCTAGATTTAATTTTGGATTGGAGATGGTTTATGTGAGTCTGGAAGTTGAGTTTACAGTCTAACCAGACACCTACAGTGGGGAGAACAAGTATTTGATACACTGCCGATTTTGCAGGTTTTCCTACTTACAAAGCATGTAGAAGTCTGTAATTTTTATCATAGGTACACTTCAACTGTGAGAGACGGAATCTAAAACAAAAATCCAGAAAATCACATTGTATGATTTTTAAGTAATTAATTTGCATTTTATTGCATGACATAAGTATTTGATACATCAGAAAAGCAGAACTTAATATTTGGTACAATTAATATTTGGTGCAACTACAGAGATCATACGTTTCCTGTAGTTCTATACCAGGTTTGCACACACTGCAGCAGGTATTTTGGCCCACTCCTCCATACAGATCCTTCAGGTTTCGGGGCTGTCGCTGCGCAATACGGATTTACAGCTCCCTCCAAAGATTTTCTATTGGGTTCAGGTCTGGAGACTGGCTAGGCCACTCCAGGACCTTGAGATGCTTCTTACGGAGCCACTCCTTAGTTGCCCTGGCTGTGTGTTTCGGGTCGTTGTCATGCTGGAAGACCCAGCCACGACCCATCTTCAATGGTCTTACTGAGGGAAGGAGGTTGTTGGCCAAGATCTCGCGATACATGGCCACATCCATCCTCCCTTTAATACGGTGCAGTCGTCCTGTCCCCTTTGCAGAAAAGCATCCCCAAAGAATGATGTTTCCACCTCCATACTTCACGGTTGGGATGGTGTTCTTGGGGTTGTACTCATCCTTCTTCTTCCTCCAAACACGGCGAGTGGAGTTTAGACCAAAAAGCTCTATTTTTGTCTCATCAGACCACATGACCTTCTCCCATTCCTCCTCTGGATCATCCAGATGGTCATTGGCAAACTTCAGACGGGCCTGGACATGCGCTGGCTTGAGCAGGGGGACCTTGCGTGCGCTGCAGGATTTTAATCCATGACGGCGCAGTGTGTTACTAATGGTTTTCTTTGAGACTGTGGTCCCAGCTCTCTTCAGGTCATTGACCAGGTCTTTCCGTGTAGTTCTGGGCTGATCCCTCACCTTCCTCATGATCATTGATGCCCCACGAGGTGAGATCTTGCATGGTGCCCCAGACCAAGGGAGATTGACCGTCATCTTGAACTTCTTCCATTTTCTAATAATTGCGCCAACAGTTGTTGCCTTCTCACCAAGCTGCTTGCCTATTGTCCTGTAGCCCATCCCAGCCTTGTGCAGGTCTACAATTTTATCCCTGATGTCCTTACACAGCTCTCTGGTCTTGGCCATTGTGGAGAGGTTGGAGTCTGTTTGATTGAGTGTGTGGACAGGTGTCTTTTATACAGGTAACGAGTTCAAACAGGTGCAGTTAATACAGGTAATGAGTGGAGAACAAGAGGGCTTCTTAAAGAAAAACTAACAGGTCTGTGAGAGCCGGAATTCTTACTGGTTGGTAGGTGATCAAATACTTATGTCATGCAATAAAATGCAAATTAATTATTTAAAAATCATACAATGTGATTTTCTGGATTTTTGTTTTAGATTCCGTCACTCACAGTTGAAGAGTACCTGTGATAAAAATTACAGACCTCTACATGCTTTGTAAGTGGGAAAACCTGCAAAATCGGCAGTGTATCAAATACTTGTTCTCCCCACTGTAGGTATTTGTAGATGTCCACGTATTCTAAGTCGGACCCGTCGAGAGTAGTGATGATAGTCTGGTGGGCGGGTGCTGGCAACGTTCTATTGAAGAGCATGCATTTAGTCTTACTAGCATTTAAGAGCAGATGGAGCCACGGAAGGAGTGTTGTATGGCATTGAAGCTTGTTTGGAGGTTAGTAAACACAGTGTCCAAAGAGGGGCCAGATGTATACAGAATGGTGTCGTCTGCGTAGAGATGGATCAGAGAGTCACCAGCAGCGAGAGCGACATCATTGATATATACAGAGAATAGAGTCGGCCTGAGAATTGAACCCTGTGGCCCCATAGAGACTGCCAGGGGACCGGACAACAGGCCCTCCAATTTGACACACTGAAATCTCTCTGAGAAGTAGTTGGAGAACCAGGCAAGGCAGTCACTTGAGAAACCAAGGCTGTTGAGTCTGCCGATAAGAATGCGGTGATTGACAGAGTCGAAAGCCTTGGCCAGGTCAGTGAAGACGGCTGCACAGTACTGTCTTCTATCGATGGCGGTTATGATATCGTTAAGTACCTTGAGCGTAGCTGAGGTGCACCCATGACCAGCTTGGAAACCAGATTGCTTAGCAGAGAAGGTACGGTGGGATTCGAAGAAGTCAGTGATCTGTTTGTTAACTTGGCTTTCACAGACTTTAGAAAGGCAGGGCAGGATGGATATGGGTCACATACACAGAGCATTACACTCCTATACAAAAACACACATACACAGAGCATTACACGCCTACAGAAAAACACACATACACAGAGCATTACACGCCTACACAAAAACACACATACACAGAGCATTACACGCCTACACAAAAACACACATACACAGAGCATTACACGCCTACAGAAAAACACACATACACAGAGCATTACACGCCTACAGAAAAACACACATACACAGAGCATTACACGCCTACACAAAAACACACATACACAGAGCATTACACGCCCCTACTCCTTTGTACTACAGTACACAAGGTAGACAGCCAAGTAGAGAAATACGTTTGAGGAACGGGTTCACATTCAGAGATCATATTCTCAGACCTTTCTCAGGCGGGTGTTAAGACATATTTCTAATTTAGTAAAAGGTCTGTCATTTAGTCTTAGTACATATTGGGGGAGCTGATAGTGTGACTCTGAACCATGTAGTCTCATGTGTATAGTATAGAACATCGGCATGGTATGTTTTGCGTTTGGGCTCACAAGCTGTCTGTCCAAGGAACTATGCTCAGTCAGAAATAAGACTGGGTTTGTTAGACACACAGTATACTGTTTGTGTTTGGGTATGAGTTAAAGAAAAAAACAATCCTATCAAGTCTACCCAAACCTTGACTGAATCGTTTAGGGTTGGTACTACTAACAATATGACTCACTAACAGATTGCTACAGCAGTTCGAACAACACAAAACTGTGCCAATGCTAGTTCACTACCTTTAAAGTTCTGGCAACTTGCTATGCCAGCACTTTCATTGATGTCTTCACTTTTATTCTACAATGTAAAACATTGTGCAAATAAAGAGAAACGAATGAGTAATATTCCTTTTGACCGGGGGTGTATGTATTTTTGAATCATTACAGATGACAATATGAACGTCGTACTGAAAAGAAGATGGAGATGGTAATAATCCATCTTTACTGTTAAACAACTCTTCAGAAGATCCTAGGGCCATGTGACACGTAACAGTCACTTAATAAGATGGCCATTATTTTCACACTCGCAGCATTGTATTAAAGTCAGCATTTACAGAAGGCTGTGCAGAGTAGGACATTGTGATGATAATAGGCCATGTTCTCTTCAGAGTCACACCGACTATGGGTGGGGGGGGATTCATCTATTCAATGTAACCTGCAAACCAGCCAGCTTCAGAATGAAGGGTTCCCTAAGGTCACCAGCCATAAATGAGAATTTGCTTTTAGATTGGCACTGCTCATTCTACCCACAGACAAAAGGCTTTTAAAACTCACATGAATTCAAACTATTTCTGTTCTCGTTTGTGCTATGTTTTTGTCCTCATGTCATGGACTTAATAAAACATCTACCTCCTGCTCAGTGAGACATCCCCTGAAGGTTCCATTTAAGCCCTCTGAAAAATACTTGTTGTTGTTGTAGCAGCAGAAGCATGTGGACTGAAGGCCTTTGCTTTAGTTATAATATACTACTGTGTGGATTATGGAAGGTCCTTCTCAGATATCTAACCAGGGACTTTATAAAAACACAATGTCTCTTTTCAAATCTGTTTGTTTGATGATGTTTATCTGCTTGACAAACTGTTGCCACCTTCACTCAATATAGTCAGAAGACTCATAGGCTTCAGCCTTCACTCAATATAGTCAGAAGACTCATAGGCTTCAGCAGTCAGAAGGTTCTGCTAATCGATGTCTCCTCTGAGGCTCTCTATCTCTTCTCCAGATTATCAGGAAAACCACAACAATCCCCTGTTTATTGTGAGGGTGAAGAAACATCATTGTTTAAATCCTGCTGCCATGGGTCAACATCATTGTTTAAATCCTGCTGCCATGGGTCAACATCATTGTTTAAATCCTGCTGCCACGGTTCAACATCATTGTTTAAATCCTGCTGCCACGGTTCAACATCATTGTTTAAATCCTGCTGCCACGGGTCAACATCATTGTTTAAATCCTGCTGCCACGGTTCAACATCATTGTTTAAATCCTGCTGCCACGGTTCAACATCATTGTTTAAATCCTACTGCCATGGGTCAACATCATTGTTTAAATCCTGCTGCCACGGGTCAACATCATTGTTTAAATCCTGCTGCCACGGGTCAACATCATTGTTTAAATCCTGCTGCCATGGGTCAACATCATTGTTTAAATCCTGCTGCCATGGGTCAACTCAAGTTATTCCACATGAATGCACAATTTGGTTTGGCTGACACCTTTCAACATGCAAACAAGTGAAGCCTTGAATATATAGCATCTCGATAAGATTTTAGTTGAATCGTTCATTTTAAGGCATAGGCCTATACACAGTGAATGGATTCTGGCCTCAATATGGAAATGCATTTTTATGTTAGCTGAAACATTTGCTGCTGTTACTAGGGTTATGAAGTGTTATCTCATGATGTCCCTGTTCATGGAACCTGTTTCTGGCAGCAGGGACAAGAGTTGTCTGTAATTAAGGTTTCAGGCAAAGTGTTTTTTTGGCGTAAAATAACTCTGCATCTCATCTCTCTGACTCTAAAAGCTGACTCACAAACTGAGCAGCTTCCTTATGCTCCCGAGTGGTGCAGCGGTCTAAGGAACTCCATCTCAGTGGTAGAAGCGTCACTACAGACCCAGGTTCGAATCCAAGTTGTATCACAATCTGGCTGTGATTGAGAGTCTCATAGGGCGGCGCACAATTGGCCCCGTCATCCGGGTTTGGCCGGGGTAGGCCGTCATTGTAAATAAGAATTTGTTCTTAACTGACTTGCCTACTTAAATAAAGGTTTTAAAAAATAAAAACGCACAGCAGAGACATGAGTCTGAGTTGTGTCAGCAGCAGTAATCCAGCACTAAAGCAAATGTGACATTGTCACATCACCGTGGTGCACAGCCAGGAGATGGGCCACACACCCAGGGATCAGCCTCCTGTTCCTCTGAGCTAGCTGCACCTTTTAGACTGCCATGAAATGAGATAAACTTAGGGAGTTGGGGAGTGACATGTGGAGACAGTCGGCGTGGAGACGGGACTATTCCCCAGCCTCACAGCCATAGCAATAGCTTAATGTGCCTTGAAATATGCATTCTATTTTCAGGAGGCGCTGCTCTACACAGCCAAGACCTTTTTTTCCTGAAACCCATGAAATCAAGTGAAAAGATTCAGCCACCGGTGGCTCAGTAGAACATAGGTATGAAAGGGTTTATTTTATTACCTGTTGGCAAAGAAAGTCAACTAAGAAAAATAATGAAAATTAACATACTGCCCACCTTAATACAGTAGGTATGGATTGTAACACTTGTAATTGTGCCTCACGGGAGTATTTTAGTTATTAACAATGTAATGTGATGCTGTGAATGGTACTGTACTGTATATGAACAATGTAGTGTGATGCTGTGAATGGTACTGTACTGTATATTAACAATGTAGTGTGATGCTGTGAATGGTACTGTACTGTATATGAACAATGTGATGTGATGCTGTGAATGGTACTGTACTGTATATTAACAATGTAGTGTGATGCTGTGAATGGTATTGCATGTGAGAAGGGCTTAATGGTGTGTTTTTCAGAGCAGTTCTAAGAGACATATTTGACAACCATTAGCTGAAATATATTGGGATTTATTACAGTACCTAGTACTACCACACAGGAAACAGTCCATATTGCCTTGGGGCGTCATTGAACTGTCCTAATCGCCAGGTCCCTCTCACTCTAAATGAGATGGAAGAATTTAGGACAACGTTTTCCTCCTGGCTGATTTAATTCACCTCTATGTAACCTTAATGTGATTGGATAGAAACACAGGAAGTAGTTCAACCCTCAACTGAATACGTCCAATCTCAGAGGTGCCAGTAGTGCCAGATTGATTGGGGTTATGGGGGGTTTGGGTGTTGAATTAGGGGCAGCTACATCCTAACTTTTAACACTTCACTTACAGGAGGTATACATAAGCATTCATAACACCTTTATTTTATTTATCCATAACACCTTTATTTAACTAGGCAAGTCAGTTAAGAACAAATTCTTATTTACAATGACGGCCTACCAATGGGCAAAAGGCCTGCAGGGACGGGGGCTGGGATTAAAAATATAAATACATTAAATAAAAATATAGGACAAAACACACATCACGACGAGAGAGACAAAACAACACTACATAAAGAGAGACAAAACAACACTACATAAAGAGAGACAAAACAACACTACATAAAGAGAAACAAAACAACACTACATAAAGAGAGACGTAAGACAACAACATAGCATGGCAGCAACACATGACAACACAGCATGGTAGCAACACATGATAACACAGTATGGTAGCAACGCAACATGACAACAACATGGTAGCAACGCAACATGACAACAACATGGTAGCAGCACAAAACAGTACAAACATTATTGGTCACAGACAACAGCACAAAGGGCAAGACGGTAGAGATGACAACATCACGTGAAGCAGCCACAACTGTCAGTAAGAGTGTCCATGATTGAGTCTTTGAATGAAGAGATTGAGATAAAACTGTCCAGTTTGAGTGTTTGTTGCAGCTCGTTCCAGTCACTAGCTGCAGCGAACTGAAAAGACGAGCGACCCAGGGATGTGTGTGCTTTGGGGACCTTTAACAGAATGTGACTGGCTGAACGAGTGTTGTATGTGGAGGATGAGGGCTGCAGTAGATATCTCAGATAGGGGGGAGTGAGGCCTAAGAGGGTTTTATAAATAAGCATCAACCAGTGGGTCTTGTGACGGGTATACAGAGATGACCAGTTTACAGAGGAGTTTAGAGTGCAGTGATGTGTCCTATAAGGAGCATTGGTGGCAAACACCTAACATAACACCTTTACGAAACCAGTCATAATACCTTTATGAAACCAGTCATAACACTTTTACAAAACCAGTCATAACACCATTACGAAACCAGTAATAACCCCTTTTTTACAAAACCAGTCATAACACCTTTATGCATGTTTCGGTATCATTCATAAAAACCTTCATAATGCAGTTGTTAGAGATACATCTCCTTGTGCGTATCGTGTGAGATTGTGTGGGACGTGACGTCATATTGACTTCTGACCCTCAGACATCTCTGTGTGGTTGTGTGGTGGCCCTGACTGACCCAACTTTTCAGAGGCTTAACAAAACCAAAATGAGTCAATATGTAAAGCAGTAATAATGTGTTGTCAAGCGTATTGACTCTGGCAGAGAGCTCAGACAGTGAGTGTTGCTCCCTGAGGCTCACCTCTGGTCTGACTGGTGAGTAATGTCTGGAGACAACAGTCTGACTGTTTTCTGTCTCTACTGATCTAGAATGTCCCCAGTGAGTGTTCAGCATGCTATCAGTGCACTTGGAGTCAAATGAAAAGCTTGATGATTAGACTTGTTTTCCGAGAGAATATGAAGAAGTCAGAAAATACATCTAAATATTTATTGTTGGTGAGTTAATTATGGATATGCCAATTAATATTTGATATCCCAAGCTAGACTCACAGTCCCATAACTTAAGCAACTTGCTAGAATTAATTGTTTGTCCTCTGAAACTCTTGACACATGATAAATCAGGTCTGGTGAATTAGACAGGTCTGATCAATTACAGAGGTCTGATGCCCAAAATTAGAGAGGTCTAATATTTTTCTTATAAAGTAATGTGTAGTTCTGTAGTTAGCTACACCACTACATGGTTATAAAGTAACTGATTAGAATGTAGTTTAACTACCACTAAGCTACTGCAAAATGTAGTTACATTACTAGTTGAACTACATGTAGTTCACTACTCCCCAAACACTGATCTTATTTCTGATTTACGACTTTTTCACAACAAACACTAATGACTGCTTGTGACATCTGCGTTCTTTAATCATTTCAATATCCATGAGGACAGATTTATGAGGGAATATTTCTACTTTATATGGACCACTTACTTACTCACCGACATCTTTACTGGATACCTATAACTACTCTAAATTTTATATAAACGAGGTTCATTGTACAGACCGTTGTCACGGTCTTGAAGGACGGGACGGTAAACACAGCGTTGGTGGAGCGACATTCCTTTTTATTTACGTTTAACAACAAAGGAGAGAACGCAAACAGTGAACTGGCGTGAGAACAAACCCAATGTAACATTCACGCACAAGAATCCACACCCAAGGTGGAAAACAGTGAACATAAATAGAATCCCCAATTAGAGACAACTCGAGACAGCTGCCTCTAATTGGGGATCGAAATTATCCAACTCAAAAAACACCCAGTGCACTGTCAAGCTCTAACTGCGGCCCTACAGCTCCCCACTAGAGGGAGCCAGAGACCTGACCACAGTCAGAACCTGACAACCGTATCATCATGTTATCAACAATTGTACAGCAGCACCTCTATAATAGACTGAGCTAATGAATAAAGTCTGCTGAAAAGAAACTTCAAATCAATGGCTACGGCGTAATTACAGAAAACTGAGGTCCATAGACAAAATTGATTGCATTTTCCATGCAGCAGCGGATGTAATCAAACTAAAGTGAGTGGGGAAATATATGACTAATGAATGTTGAGAGAATTACTAGGCAATTTGCTGTCGATACAGATATCCTCACAATGTAATTTCATACCACATAATCTTATATTCTACGGAGGGAACTCATGAGTAGTGCACTTCAGATGAGTACAAACTCTCATGAAGTGCACTATAATTGCATGCTTCGGTTACTGTCACACAACAGTCCCAAGCCGAAGCATTTATAAAGAGTCAACTGTACTCTATCTGAACTGTCAAAGAGCTGTGTGTGGGTCTATACCAGAAAAATCTTATTACAGGTCCTGCATGATGATCGCCTAAGCCATAGACAACCGTTTTGATATTGAGAGGCCCTCTGATGTAGTGATCAAATATAGTGGGCCAAAGTGGTTTCTGTATTCAAATAAATTGGTTGTCCGTGGATTGACAGTGGTCAAGTCGAAAATGTTCATACCTCGTGGAGTTTTTTTTTTACAAGAGATGGTCTGATGAAAATAGTATTGATACCTAGACTAGATAGTTTGTTGATAAGGGAAAATGGGTGACAAACCCGACGCTACAGAAGGCTAAATGCTAGCTAGCAGGTTGACTGGCTGTCGTTACACTACTTCGCCTCCAATCTTCTGCATCGGGGATCTGTCACCAGCACGCATCACTGATGTGGGGAATTATTGTGACAGCTCTGACAAAACTGGGACAGCATGGGCTCCAACTAGATGAACAACAAACTGTCTTGGGGATAATAAGAAGTAGACGAAGGCCACAAACATGGATGTCCGATGGACATCTCCCCGGTGAGACATGATGGAGTGTGTGTGTGTGTGTGTGTGTGTGTGTGTGTGTGTGTGTGTGTGTGTGTGTGTGTGTGTGTGTGTGTGTGTGTGTGTGTGTGTGTGTGTGTGTGTGTGTGTGTGTGTGTGTGTGTGTGTGTGTGTGTGTGTGTGTGTGTCTGTGTGTGTGTGTGTGTGTGTGTGTGTGTGTGTGTGTGTGTGTGTGTGTGTGTGTGTGTGTGTGTGTGTGTGTATGCATGCATGCAGAAGGATGAAGGACAGCCTGGGGGGACAGATGGAAGATTCCCTTCTCCCGTCAGGACAGCACTAAAGTGAAGAGGGAAGGAGAGAATCTATATTGGCTCACCCATGACGGCCTTTACTTCTGTCTGTGTGTCTGTGGTAGAATTTATTTCAGATTAGTTCCAGGTATGTGTGCCTGTGGTAGGATTGGTTTCAGATTAATTCCAGGTTTGTGTGTCTGTGGTAGGATTGGTTTCAGATTGGTTCCAGGTCTGTGTGTCTGTGGTAGAATTGATTTCAGATTGGTTCCATGTCTGTGTCTGTGGTAGGAATGGTTTCAGATTGGTTCCAGGTCTGTGTGTCTGTGGTAGGCTTGATTTCAGATTGGTTCCAGGTATGTGTGTCTGTGGTAGAATTGATTTCAGATTGGTTCCAGGTCTGTGTGTCTATGGTAGGATTGGCTTCAGATTAGTTCCAGTGGAGGTTACAGGAGGGCAGGCTGACACTCCATGGGCTGGTTTCCCAGACCCAGATTAAACCTTCTACTCCATGGGCTGGTTTCTTAGACCCAAATTAAACCTTCCACTCCAATGGCTGGTTTCCCAGACACAGATTAAACCGTCCACTCAATGGGCTGGTTTCTTAGACCCAGATTAAACCTTCCACTCCATGGGCTGGTTTCTTAGACCCAGATTAAACCTACTCATGGACTTTAAAAGCATGCGCAAACAATAATCTCCATTGTCAGTGCTCTTAAATAGTCTTAACCTGGGAGAATTCTAGATTTCCTGTTTTATGTGGACTTTGTATTTGTTAGACTCAAATCAGTCCTTTATCCAATCAGAGGAACAATCAAGAACATTGTTTATTCAGTATAACAGTGTGTAGAGACGTCGGCATGAATACTATCCATATTTTAAGCCTGTATGATTTTCATGTAAGGTCTCGTAACCAGGAGAGGGCAGATGAAAGATATCAATGGTTGCTCCTCCCTACAGGCAGCTGCTGTCTGGTAGCCAACAGCTGGCTCTGCATGGGGGAACTAGGACAGTCCAAATGGTACAGTATTATTCTCTGCCAGAAGCAAATCTATTGGGTGTATGATAGATCTCATTACAGCAAAGTGATAACAACAGTACATCTTCATTATTCAGAATGTATTATAGAAAACAAATGTACTCACACTCAATATTCTACCAATGTGGCAACAGTTCTCTATACTATTCTATGTCTTCCTAGAATACACTGTCCTCTGTCTTCCTAGAATACACTGTCCTCTGTCTTCCTCGAATACACTGTCCTCTGTCTTCCTAGAATACACTGTCCTCTGTCTTCCTCAAATACACTGTCCTCTGTCATCCTAGAATACACTGTCCTCTGTCTTCCTAGAATACACTGTCCTCTGTCTTCCTAGAATACACTGTCCTCTGTCTTCCTAGAATACACTGTCCTCTGTCTTCCTAGAATACACTGTCCTCTGTCTTCCTAGAATACACTGTCCTCTGTCTTCCTCAAATACACTGTCCTCTGTCTTCCTAGAATACACTGTCCTCTGTCTTCCTAGAATACACTGTCCTCTGTCTTCCTAGAATACACTGTCCTCTGTCTTCCTAGAATACACTGTCCTCTGTCTTCCTAGAATACACTGTCCTCTGTCTTCCTCAAATACACTGTCCTCTGTCTTCCTCAAATACACTGTCCTCTGTCTTCCTCGAATACACAGTCCTCTGTCTTCCTAGAATACACAGTCCTCTGTCTTCCTAGAATACACTGTCCTCTGTCTTCCTCAAATACACTGTCCTCTGTCTTCCTAGAATACACTGTCCTCTGTCTTCCTAGAATACACTGTCCTCTGTCTTCCTCAAATACACTGTCCTCTGTCTTCCTAGAATACACTGTCCTCTGTCTTCCTAGAATACACTGTCCTCTGTCTTCCTCAAATACACTGTCCTCTGTCTTCCTCAAATACACTGTCCTCTGTCTTCCTCAAATACACTGTCCTCTGTCTTCCTCAAATACACTGTCCTCTGTCTTCCTAGAATACACTGTCCTCTGTCTTCCTAGAATACACTGTCCTCTGTCTTCCTAGAATACACTGTCCTCTGTCTTCCTCAAATACACTGTCCTCTGTCTTCCTCAAATACACTGTCCTCTGTCTTCCTCGAATACACTGTCCTCTGTCTTCCTAGAATACACTGTCCTCTGTCTTCCTCAAATACACTGTCCTCTGTCTTTCTCAAATACACTGTCCTCTCTCTTCCTCAAATACACTGTCCTCTGTCTTCCTAGAATACACTGTCCTCTGTCTTCCTAGAATACACTGTCCTCTGTCTTCCTCAAATACACTGTCCTCTGTCTTCCTAGAATACACTGTCCTCTGTCTTCCTCAAATACACTGTCCTCTGTCTTCCTCGAATACACTGTCCTCTGTCTTCCTAGAATCCACTGTCCTCTGTCTTCCTAGAATACACTGTCCTCTGTCTTCCTCAAATACACTGTCTTCTGTCTTCCTAGAATCCACTGTCCTTTGTCTTCCTCAAATACACTGTCCTCTGTCATCCTAGAATACACTGTCCTCTGTCTTCCTCGAATACACAGTCCTCTGTCTTCCTAGAATACACTGTCCTCTGTCTTCCTCGAATACACTGTCCTCTGTCTTCCTAGAATACACTGTCCTCTGTCATCCTAGAATACACTGTCCTCTGTCTTCCTCGAATACACAGTCCTCTGTCTTCCTAGAATACACTGTCCTCTGTCTTCCTCGAATACACTGTCCTCTGTCTTCCTAGAATACACTGTCCTCTGTCTTCCTAGAATACACTGTCCTCTGTCTTCCTAGAATACACTGTCCTCTGTCATCCTAGAATACACTGTCCTCTGTCTTCCTGGAATACACTGTCCTCTGTCTTCCTATAATACACAGTCCTCTGTCTTCCTGGAATACACAGTCCTCTGTCTTCAGCATATCTATTCATACAGATCAGCCTTCATCAGGTTGTGAAGAAAAGCCATGGTGTCCATCCATCTCTTTTAAAAATAAAGAAGCTTTTTTATTTACTTCAATTGTCCTCAAACACTAGTTGAATCTCCTGTCTTCCTCAAGTTGCTCCTCAATTCATGCACCGTGGTTGGAGAGCGAGGTAGCAGCAGTGCTTTTCCCTGGTCTTACATCTCCCAGGAAGTCTGCTGAATTCATAGAAGCTGAACAATGTAATTGTGTGCTAATGTAACATTGTTCCATGGTCTAAATGTTGACAGGATTAAAAGTGAACTAAATACATTAATAAGTTATATACAATGACAGTTCCAGGGTCAGTAGTTATATACAGTGACAGTTCCAGGGTCAGTCGTTATATACAGTGACAGTTCCAGGGTCAGTAGTTATATACAATGACAGTTCCAGGGTCATTAGTTATATACAATGACAGTTCCAGGGTCAGTGGTTATATACAGTGACAGTTCCAGGGTCAGTAGTTATATACAGTGACAGTTCCAGGGTCAGTAGTTATATACAGTGACAGTTCCAGGGTCAGTAGTTATATACAGTGACAGTTCCAGGGTCAATTCCAGGGTCATCAGTTATATACAGTGACAGTTCCAGGGTCATTAGTTATATACAATGACAGTTCCAGGGTCAGTAGTTATATACAGTGACAGTTCCAGGGTCAGTAGTTATATACAGTGACAGTTCCAGGGTCAGTAGTTATATGTCTGGATATGAAACAAATAATCAATACTGCCTGGGGAATTAACCTATGTCTGGATATGAAACAAATAATCAAAGTTGTTGTGACGTTAGTCACCATTTCCCCAGTCATTCACTATGCTTGAGTGGAAAAATGTATCATTAGAGGTATTCAGTCTGTTTGAGATGCCATGTAAATAAATTATAATTTCTTTATCCACATGTGGTGGCTTTCAGAAGCTAATTAATTAGGATACAAACCAATGCTATTCAGTTTCACAAGTGGTAATTCCACTGTAAACAGCCATTATTTCTCATTAACTCAATGTATTGAACAATTATCTTCACATGTTGTTTTACCCTTACCCATTAGTAGTGTGTTTATTGTCAAGTGCACTAGTACAGTGACATGCCTTGCTTGCTCTTACTTAACAATACAGTAGTACTATAGAAAATACAATAGAGAACAAGTAGAATAAAATACAGTAGTACTATAGAAAATACAATAGAGGACAAGTAGAATAAAATACAGTAGTACTATAGAAAATACAATAGAGGACAAGTAGAATAAAATACAGTAGTACTATAGAAAATACAATAGAGGACAAGTAGAATAAAATACAGTAATACTATAGAAAATACAATAGAGGACAAGTAGAGCAAAACACAGGAGAAATAGAAATAAGAAGAACAGGAGAGAGTAAGTCGGCTATATACAATGACAGTTCCAGGGTCAGTAGTTATATACAATGACAGTTCCAGGGTCAGTAGTTATATACAGTGACAGTTCCAGGGTCAGTAGTTATATACAGTGACAGTTCCAGGGTCAGTAGTTATATACAGTGACAGTTCCAGGGTCAGTAGTTATATACAGTGACAGTTCCAGGGTCAGTAGTTATATACAATGACAGTTCCAGGGTCAGTAGTTATATACAGTGACGGTTCCAGGGTCAGTAGTTATATACAGTGACAGTTCTAGGGTCAGTAG
The DNA here is from genome assembly GCA_023634145.1 of Thymallus thymallus. Lineage (NCBI taxonomy): Eukaryota > Metazoa > Chordata > Actinopteri > Salmoniformes > Salmonidae > Thymallus > Thymallus thymallus. The sequence goes on along the minus strand of CM042380.1, from coordinate 3,564,550 downwards.
TTATATACAATGACAGTTCCAGGGTCATTAGTTATATACAATGACAGTTCCAGGGTCAGTAGTTATATACAGTGACAGTTCCAGGGTCAGTAGTTATATACAGTGACAGTTCCAGGGTCAGTAGTTATATACAGTGACAGTTCCAGGGTCAATTCCAGGGTCATCAGTTATATACAGTGACAGTTCCAGGGTCATTAGTTATATACAATGACACTTCCAGGGTCAGTAGTTATATACAGTGACAGTTCCAGGGTCAGTAGTTATATACAGTGACAGTTCCAGGGTCATTAGTTATATACAATGACAGTTCCAGGGTCAGTAGTTATATACAGTGACAGTTCCAGGGTCATCAGTTATATACAGTGACAGTTCCAGGGTCATTAGTTATATACAGTGACAGTTCCAGGGTCAATTCCAGGGTCATCAGTTATATACAGTGACAGTTCCAGGGTCATTAGTTATATACAATGACAGTTCCAGGGTCAGTAGTTATATACAGTGACAGTTCCAGGGTCAGTAGTTATATACAGTGACAGTTCCAGGGTCATTAGTTATATACAATGACAGTTCCAGGGTCAGTAGTTATATACAGTGACAGTTCCAGGGTCAGTAGTTATATACAGTGACAGTTCCAGGGTCAGTAGTTATATACAGTGACAGTTCCAGGGTCAGTAGTTATATACAGTGACAGTTCCAGGGTCAGTAGTTATATACAGTGACAGTTCCAGGGTCATCAGTTATATACAGTGACAGTTCCAGGGTCATTAGTTATATACAATGACAGTTCCAGGGTCAGTAGTTATATACAGTGACAGTTCCAGGGTCAGTAGTTATATACAGTGACAGTTCCAGGGTCAGTAGTTATATACAATGACAGTTCCAGGGTCATTAGTTATATACAATGACAGTTCCAGGGTCAGTAGTTATATACAGTGACAGTTCCAGGGTCAGTAGTTATATACAGTGACAGTTCCAGGGTCAGTAGTTATATACAGTGACAGTTCCAGGGTCAGTAGTTATATACAGTGACAGTTCCAGGGTCAGTAGTTATATACAATGACAGTTCCAGGGTCAGTAGTTATATACAGTGACAGTTCCAGGGTCAGTAGTTATATACAGTGACAGTTCCAGGGTCAGTAATTATATACAATGACAGTTCCAGGGTCAGTAGTTATATACAGTGACAGTTCCAGGGTCAGTAGTTATATACAGTGACAGTTCCAGGGTCAGTAGTTATATACAGTGACAGTTCCAGGGTCAGTAGTTATATACAGTGACAGTTCCAGGGTCAGTAGTTATATACAGTGACAGTTCCAGGGTCAGTATTTATACACTGGGCTGTCCTTACCACAAATCTTCTCAACCTCCTGAGGGGGTAAAAGCGCTGCCTTCGTCACGACTATTTGTGTTTGTGTGAACCGCACACGCAAATTAGCTCTCGCCCAGCTCCACTCTAGCCCCTTCGATGTGGATGGGGGCGTGCTCCCCAGCCTCCATTTCCTGTAGTCCACCATCAGCTCCTTAGTCTTATTGACACTGAGGGAGAGATTGATGTCCTGTCTCATCGTCACCAGAGATCAGGCCTACCACCGTCGTGTCGTAATCAAACTTAATGATGGTGTTGGAGTCGTGGGTGAATACAGGAGGGGACTAGGTACACACCCCTGTGGGGCCATTGTGTTGAGGGTCAGCATGGTGGGGTAACATCCCTTTACCACCTGGGGTCGGCCCGTCAGGAAGTTAGCACAAATATAGACACTAAAAGTCCCCATTCCCAGATTGTTAATTAGACATCAGAGGTAAGAATTTGACCATTAAGCAGTTCTCTTTCTTCGTTCACGCAACTAACCATAACATTTGGAAGCAGGGCTCATTCAAACAGAGTGCAGCGCGAGTCACGTCATTGAGGGCCAGACGCCTGCAGGCTGGCAATGATTCATGAATTACATCACTAATTCTGGGAAGCCTGTCGGTCACTGGGAAGCTGTCTTGTAACTCTCTCTATAAACAAAATTCTCTATTGTAGGCCTAACATCAGGAGAATGTGCTGTAGGCCCACATCTACGTCATGCAAGGAGAGATAATGAAGAGTGGAGATGAGTTACTATCTATGTCATTAGGAAACAAGTGTTAACATTCAGCTTGAAAGAAAATTAGCTTAACGCCATAGAAACACTGAAAACGTAAAATGTAAATATGCATGACTGTAAGTCTACTAAATGACACCTATTATAAAATTACTACACACAAATAATAACACCTCAAATATTTGTAGTTCCATTCTTAAGGCCCAACTATAGCATTATGTCTGTTGATAATCATCATTGAATAACCAAGAAACATGATGACAGACCAAGCTGTTCTTATTCTAGTGTCAAAGGCAAAAGATTGATTCCTTCATCCATTTACGTCATTCCTTTTTCCATGAAGCTGCTTTCCCTTGAGTTAGGGAATGTAGGAATATATGAGGACATCTGTAACAAGGTTGCCATGGGAATACAGTAACTCCTATTGCAATCAATACATTACAGTTAATAAATCTGTGTAATTTCCTGCTACTCCTTCACACATAAAACACAACCGTGTTCTCTTCATTCAAGACAGTGAAAATGTCGTTTTTCCTGCAACCATAACATCAACATGGCAGTTTCCTTCTTCCCAGCGCCTTCCTGAGTACTTCAGTCTTTTATAGTTTTACATTTTTTATTTAACCTTTTTTTTTAACTAGGCAAGTCAATTATTAAGAACAAATTCCTCCTGTGGTGACGGGGGCTGGGATGAAGAAAAAAAAAAGTAGGACAAAACAGATATCACAACAAGAGAGACACAACAACACTACATAAAGAGAGACCTAAGACAACAACACAACATGGCAACACAACATGACAACACAACAACACAACATGGTAGCAACTCATGACAACACAACATAACAACAACACAACATGGCAGCAACACAACATGATAACACAGCATGGCAGCATCACATGACAACAGAACATGACAACAACACAACATGGCAGCAACACAACACAACATGGCAGAAACAAAACATGATAACACAACATGACAACAATACCGAATGGCAGCAACACATGACAACACACCATTACAACACAACATGGCAGCGACACAACATGATAAGACAACATGATAACACAACATGGCGACAACACAACATGGCAGCAACACAACATGACAACACCACAACATGGCAGCAACACAACATGAGAATAACACAACATGACAACACAACATGACAACAACACAGCATGGCAGCAACACAACATGACAACACAACATGACAACACAACATGACAACACAACATGAGGACAACACAACATGAGAATAACACAACATGAGAACAACACAACATTGTAGCAACACAACATGACAACAACACAACATGACAGCAACATAACATGGCAACACAACATGACAACAACACAACATGGCAGCAACACAACAACACAATATGGTATTAGCACATGACAACATGATAAAAACACAACATGTCAGCAAGACAACATGATAACAACACAACATGGCAGCAGCACAACATGGTAGCAGCACAAAACTTGGTACAGACATGTTTCGGCACAGACAACAGCACAAAGGGCAAGAAGGTAGAGACAACAATACATCACATGAAGCAGCCACAACTGTCAGTAAGAGTGTCCATGATTGAGTCTTTGAATGAAGAGATTGAGATAAAACTGTCCAGTTTGAGTGTTTGTTGCAGCTCGTTCCAGTCACTAGCTGCAGCGAACTGAAAAGACAAACGACCCAGGGATGTGTGTGCTTTGGGGACGTTTAACAGAATGTGACTGGCAGAACGGGTGTTGTATGTGGAGGATGAGGGCTGCAGTAGATATCTCAGATAGGGGGGTGTGAGGCCTAAGAGGGTTTTATAAATAAGCATCAACCAGTGGGTCTTGTGATGGGTATACAGAGATGACCAGTTTACAGAGGAGTTTAGAGTGCAGTGATGTGTCCTATAAGGAGCATTGGTGGCAAATCTGATGGCCGAATGGTAAAGAACATCTAGCCACTCGAGAACACCCTTACCTGCCGATCTATAAATTACGTCTCCTTAATCTAGCATGGGTAACATGGGTGGGATGGGTAGCATGGGTAGGCTGGGTAGGATGGGTAGTCTGGGTAGCATGGGTAGGATGGGTAGCATGGGTAGGATGGTCATCTGAATCAGGGTTAGTTTGGCAGCTGGGGTGAAAGAGGAGCGATTACGATAGAGGAAACCAAGTCTAGATTTAAGCCTGCAGCTTGGATTTGTGCTGAGAGAAGGACAGTGTTCTGTCTAGCCATACTCCTGTATCATGTGACTACCTCAAACTCTGTATCATCTGTATATACAGTTGAAGTCGGAAGTTTACATTAAAACTCATTTTTCAACCACTCCACAGATTTCATGTTAACAAACTATAGTTTGGGCAAGTCGGTTAGGACATCTACTTTGTGCATGACACAAGTAATTCTTCCAACAATTGTTTACAGACAAGATTATTTCACATATAATTCACTATATCACAATTCCAGTGGGTCAGAAGTTTACATACACTAAGTTGACTGTGCCTTTAAACAGCTTGGAAAATTCCAGAAAATTATGTCATGGCTTTAGAAGCTTCTGATAGGCTAATTGACATCCTTTGAGTCAATTGGAGGTGTACCTGTGAATGTATTTCAAGGCCAACTTTCAAACTCATTGCCTCTTTGCTCGACATCATGGGAAAAATCAAAAGAAAAAAAAAAAGTATCAAAAACTTTGGCCAAGTCAATAAAAGTAGTCAAGTAACAGAATGTAGGACCTTTGAGGTTGCAGTGACACATCCATAACATGAGTGGAAACCAGATTGCATACCAGAGAGAATACTTAAGACGTCGATTGAGTATTGTCGAGGGAAAATGCTCCATCTTCGTGGGTGATCGTGGGATCTCCACAGCGAGTGTGAGCTTTAATCAGCGTAGTGGAGAACTGTTCTGTGGAGAAATGTGGTGGAAATAGATCAGTGTAACAGAGCGAAGAGGAAGCTCTTGTCACATCAGCCACATAAGAGGAGAAATGGAGGCAAGACATTCTGAGTCGCTTCCCTTCTCATGGAGATCCTATCCAAATTGAGCTCTTGCAATGGCCTGTTTAAAACAATGTATTTCTGTATCGTCATGATACAACCCCAACATGCACTTAGTGCCTTGTAGGCCTTACAAGACAAGATAATGCTTGCAAAAGTGCAAATAAAAAGTGTACATGCATTATATATAGCCTATGAAACCCAATGCATTTTCTTTTTATCACCATTTTAATGAAAACAAAAACATAGGTTCAGATAGGGTTGGTGTCCTCTGTTACAAATGCGCTGAGAGTCGGAAAGCAAGATCATGTCAAAGTGTCACGATGTGGTGTGTCGGCAGACCAAGACGCAGCGTAGTTGCAGTGAAACATACTTTTATTCACTATTCTACTAATCAAAAGAACAAAACCAGAGAAGTACTTACTAATACATGCCCACACACTCCATACACATCTAACCTGGAGATATCAGACAATCTCAAACAATGACCCACACAAACGTGTGGGGTTGAGCAACTTAAATAGAATCCCCAATCAGAGACAACGTCTCGCAGCTGCCTCTAATTGGGGATTCAAAACGAAACGAAAAACACATCGATCTAGAATTCTAGATCCTCTCAGGCTCTGACCATGGCCAACTAGGTGAGCAAAAGGCCTCCCTATGGCCAGAGCCTGACACAAAGTGGAATCATTTTTACAAATTATTTAAAAATGAAAAGCTGAAATATCTTGAGTATTGAACCCCTTTGTTATGGCAAGCCTAAATACGTTTTGGAGTAAAAATGTGTTAACAAGTGTGAAATAATAGTGTTTAACATGATGTTTGAATGACTACTTCATCTCTGTACCATTAATACAATAATCTGTAAGGTCCCTCAATCGAGCAGGGAATTTCAGACACAGTTTCAACCACAAAGACCAGGGAGCCTTTCCAATGCCTTACAAGGGCATGTATTAAAATGCAGACTGAATATCCCTTTGGGCATGGAGAAGTTATTAACTACACTGTGGATGGTGTATCAATACACCCAGTCACTACAAAGATACAGGCGTCCTTCCTAACTCACTTGCCAGAGAGGAAGGAATTCAGGGATTTCACCATGAGGCCAGTGGTGACTTTAAAACAGTTACAGAGTTTAATGGTTGTGATAGGAGAAAACTGAGGATGGATCAACAACGTTGTAGTTACTCCACAATACTAACCTAAATGACAGACTGAAAAGAAGGATGCCTGTACCGAATATAATATAATATTCCAAAACATACATCCTGTTTGCAATACAATAATGTGGCAAAGAAATTAATGTTTTGTGCTCTGAATACTTAAAACATATTTATTTAACCTTTATTTAACTAGGCAAGTCATTTAAGAACAAATTCTTATTTACAATGACGGCCTACCTACAGGGTCAGCCCCTGGAGCAAGGACACATCGACAGGTTTTTCACCTTTTCGGCATGGGTATTAGAACCAGCAACCTTTCGGTTACTGGCCCAACGCTGCCACCCAAATACAAAGCAATGTTGTACAGGCATTATGTTTCGGGCAAATCCAACACAACACATCACTGAGTACTACTCTTCATATTGTCAAGCATGGTGGTGGCTGCATCATGTTATGGACATGCTTGTCATCAGCAAGGACTAGGGAGTTTTTTTAGGATGAAAAGAAACAGAATGGAGCTAAGCATAGGCAAAATCCTAGAGGAAAACCTGGTTCAGTCTGCTTTCCACCAGACACTGGGAAATTAATTCACCTTTCAGTAAGACAATAACCAAATATACACTGGAGTTGGTTACCAAGACGACATTGCATGTTCCTGAGTGACCTAGTTACAGTTTTTACTGAAATCGGCTTGACGATCTATGGCAAGACTTGAAAATGGCTTTCTAGCAATGATCAACAACGAGCTTGAAGATTTTTTTTTAAAGAATAATGTGTTCAGGTGTTCTTAAAAGAGCTCTTAAAAACTTACCCAGAAAGACTCACAGATGTAATCGCTGCAAAAAGTGATTCTAACATGCATTGACTAAATACTTAAGTAAATTAGATATTTCTGTATTTAATTTCAATACATTTGAAAAAATATCTAAAAACATGTTTTTACTTTCTCATTATGGGGTATTGTGTGTAGACGGGTGAGGGGAAAAAAATCAATGTAATCCATTTCGAATTCAGGCTGTAACACAACTAAATGTGGAATAGTGCTTTCTGAAGGTACTTGTATTGGTCTATATAAAGACTACTATTTCCACACACCCACACCTAGCAACTCAGCTATTGTTGATATTCGTAATGGATCAAGTTATCATGCAACCTGCAATATGGAGCATAAACCCTGGGTCAATGTTCTTGTCTTCATCTTCATCTTGCCATAGCAGCTAGGTTTAAATTGTGTCTCCTGTTTGCACGGGTAGGGTTAATACACATTAGCTGTGTAGAATTATAAACAGGTCACCCTTGTGCTTTGACCGTAACAGCATGTCAGTGCCTGAGAGGTATCAATCCATTCTGGGGAAAAAGAGCCAACAGTGCACACATAAATGATGCCTGTTGATATGACACCGTTGGAGACGGGCATAAAACCAACGTTACAGGCAGCAGACATTTCACTCTAGAGATTCTCTGGAGAGAACTTCCAACTATTCTACTTCCTGGTACTGAATCTATAGAGTATCCATGTGCTGTGGTCTTACAATCACACCTGATTCCCGCCAGTCTCTTAAAGAGCCTACCTGCCACATGAATCCATATATAACCTGCTTGTATTTATTACAATAACCTACATCTCTAAGCCCTCCAAATCATAACAGATTCATGTGTGTTGCTTGTTCAAGAATCCATCTATCCATCTCTACTGTATTATGAATGGTTCCACTGTACAACATTGCTATGTACTGTCACTAATCCCTTTTCTGTTTATTACATTAGTACAGTATTGTATTCTGACCTTTCACAACCATTGACATTAAGGCAGTGGTTCCCAAATGGTGTACATCAAGCTGCTTCAGGCTACAGAAACAGGTTATTCCACCCACCACTCAGTCATATGAGGCCGTTTTCATTTGCACCACTCAGAGTCATGCATGCATTCCACAGCCTAACACTGTAAGCCTCTGTCAGCAGGTCTACATACCAGAGATATACTACAGCCTAACACTGTAACCCTCTGTCAGCAGGTCTACATACCAGGGATATACTACAGCCTAAAAACTGTAACCCTCTGTCAGCAGGTCTACATACCAGGGATATACTACAGCCTAACACTGTAACCCTCTGTCAGCAGGTCTACATACCAGAGATATACTACAGCCTAAAAACTGTAACCCTCTGTCAGCAGGTCTACATACCAGGGATATACTACAGCCTAACACTGTAAGCCTCTGTCAGCAGGTCTACATACCAGAGATATACTACAGCCTAACACTGTAACCCTCTGTCAGCAGGTCTACATACCAGAGATATACTACAGCCTAACACTGTAACCCTCTGTCAGCAGGTCTACATACCAGGGATATACTACAGCATAACACTGTAACCCTCTGTCAGCAGGTCTACATACCAGGGATATACTACAGCCTAACACTGTAACCCTCTGTCAGCAGGTCTACATACCAGAGATATACTACAGCCTAAAAACTGCTCAACAAATGCTGTTCATAGTCATGGCTTCTGTTGACTAGTCATTTTATATTTTATGCTACAAACCATTATTTAGGTCCACTGATTGGCTATGCAAACTAGCAGTTAACTAGCATAACATTTAACTTACCTAAAGCTCTTGCACCCTTTGATTGATGATGTAGCACAGCATGGCAATAGCAGAAATGTCTAGCTTTCTAACCTGCTTGTAGAAAGAAAAACATGTTTTTTTCCCTGCTTGACAGATGGCGTCAAGCACTCCTCCAGCATCTTTTCATTTGGTCTGCGTCTCACATCCGAACACCTCAAACTTTCGTCTGTCCATAACACTTTTTTCCAATCTTCCTCTGTCCAGTGTCTGTGTTCTTTGCCCATCTTAATCTTTTCTTTTTATTGGCTAGTCTGAGATATGGCTTTTTCTTTGCAACTCTGCCTAGAAGGCCAGCATCTCGGAGTCGCCTCTCCACTGTTGACGTTGAGACTGGTGTTTTGTATTATTTAATGAAGCTGCCAGTTGAGGACTTGTGAGGCGTCTCTTTCTCAAACTAGACACTCTAATGTACTTGTCCTCTTGCTCAGTTGTGCACCGGGGCCTCCCACTCCTCTTTCTATTCTGGTTAGAGCCAGTTTGCGCTGTTCTGTGAAGGGAGTAGTACACAGCATTGTAAGAGATCTTCAGTTTCTTGGCAATTTCTCGCATGGAATAGCCTTCATCTCTCAGAACATTAATAGACTGAGTTTCAGAATAAAGTTATTTGTTTCTGGTCATTTTGAGCGTGTAAACGAACCCACAAATGTTGATGCTCCAGATACTCAACTAGTCTAAAGAAGGCCAGTTTTATTGCTTCTTTAATCAGCACAACAGTTTTCAGCTGTGATAACATAATTGCAAAAGGGTTTTCTAATGATCAGTTAGCCTTTAAATATTTTTAGAAAACCCTTTTGCAATTATGTTAGCACAGCTGAAAGCTAACTTGGATTAGCTAACACAACGTGCCATTGGAACACAGGGGTGATGGTTGCTGATAATGGGCCTCAGTACCCCAACTTTTGAACGGTAGTGTAGGAGATATAGGAGGTATAGGAGGTATAGGAGGTATAGGAGATATAGGAGATATAGTAGGTATAGGAGGTATAGGAGGTATAGGAGGTATAGGAGATATAGGAGATATAGGAGGTATAGGAGGTATAGGAGATATAGGAGGTATAGGAGATATGGGAGGTATAGGAGATATGGGAGGTATAGGAGATATAGGAGGTATAGGAGATATAGGAGGTATAGGAGGTATAGGAGGTATAGGAGGTATAGGAGGTATAGGAGATATAGGAGGTATAGTAGGTATAGGAGATATAGGAGGTATAGGAGGTATAGGAGGTATAGGAGGTATAGGAGGTATAGTAGGTATAGGAGGTATAGGAGATATAGGAGATATAGGAGGTATAGGAGGTATAGGAGATATGGGAGATATAGGAGATATAGGAGGTATAGGAGATATGGGAGATATAGGAGATATAGGAGGTATAGGAGGTATAGGAGATATGGGAGGTATAGGAGATATGGGAGGTATAGGAGGTATAGGAGGTATAGGAGATATGGGAGATATAGGAGATATAGGAGGTATAGGAGATATGGGAGATATAGGAGATATAGGAGGTATAGGAGGTATAGGAGATATGGGAGGTATAGGAGATATGGGAGGTATAGGAGGTATAGGAGGTATAGGAGGTATAGCAGATATAGGAGTAAGGTGTCATTTAATAGTGTAATGAATTAAAGCAACCCCTATGTACTCAACTCAAAATTCACATCAGGTTGAAATGATTCCTATATTTCATAGCTTCTCCCTGGCCTCTGGTACTGTAGCAGGTGTTCAACTCCTAGAATGTCAGGATGACACAGTTTCATATGGCCTTCTTTGGTGTTCTCGTAGCAACGTCATCCCCTGTAAATTATTCACAGCTGCACTCACAGAATGAAAGAATACCCTTGTTCTAGCATCACCCATCTGGCAAGGCTACCATATACAAAAGGGAGAAAACCAACTCTGAGACCTGAAATAGTGTTTAGCCTACTACTGTATTCACATATAGGGATATACAGCAGCCAAATATACACATATGGGGATATTCAGGCGGCAAATAGACTCATCTGGGGATATTCAGCAGGCAAATATATACATATGGGGATATTCAGCAGGCAAATATATACATATGGGGATACTCAGCAGGCAAATATATACATATGGGGATACTCAGCAGGCAAATATATACATATGGGGATATTCAGGAGGCAAATAGACTAATTTGGTGCCCTTTCTATGTGCTAGAGTGGAATAGCATAAAAAATGTACACACTTACTGTAAAAAAAACTTTATTGTTTTAATATGCTTTCCATTCGTCCATTATTTCAAAACCAGTGGTTTAAGGGTTTATAAACACATTACCTTTAGAGCAGACTATGGCTGAATAATGTATTTCACCACATAAAAACCCTGTTAACACATCAACTGTATTACAACAACTGGTTCCTGATCACTGCAATCAGGAGAACACACTGAGAGGGAAAACATAAGGCATCAAATTATGAATATCACAATTGTCATCTGATTATACAAACAACCCAGCAAACCAAAATTGATTCTGTGAAAGTTCCCAGAACATTTGTTAGGTTGCGGCAAACTGTCCACTTGTGATTATACAATGTTTGTGTAAAACATTGGCATGTTGCAACAAGGTTCCCAGAACGTTGCTCTCATATTTTGTTGCGGCACTGTGTTCTAAAAACATTACTGGTACATTGTGTTATTACATTACCTGGAAACCTAATGAGAATGTTTGGGGAATGTTCTGTGGTGGTTCTTAAAGATGCTGTGCACAACATTTTAGTGAATCTTAGGAGACCATTCCAACGATATTTCATAAAAAAAATATCTTTGAATGTTTTTGGGATGTTATCATCCTAATGTTAGATAAACTATAACTTAATGGGAATCTTAGCTAATGTTCAGGGAATGTTCCTGGTTTGCTGGGAAAGGATTTGATTTGTTCCACTGCACATTAAGCAGACAAAATGGCATTAGAGGACCCTAACTTCATTGCTAATATTTTTACATTGTACTTATTCCGTGATTTATACCAATGACCTTTGTGATTTTGATGATTGTCAAGCATAATACTTTTTTTATTTACAAATTTGAATTTACCATTCTATGCCTTTCTAGCTTACTTTTATCTCTTAATATACAGTGCATTCGGAAAGTATTCAGACCCCTTTACTTTTTCTACATTTTGTTATGTTACAGCCTTATTCTAAAATGGATTAAATAAATGTTTATCAGTCTTCACACAATACCCATAATGACAAAGCGAAACGTTTTTGGGGAATTTTTGCAAATTTATTAAATAACAAAAACAGAAATACCTTATTCACATATTATTTTCGTCCTGTTGATGATCCTTGAGATGTTTCTACAACTTGATTGGAGTCCACCTGTGGTAAATTCAATTGATTGGACATGATTTGGAAAGGCACACACCTAAGAACTAAGCCATGCGGTCGAAGGAATGTCTCTGAATGTCCTTGAGTGGCCCAGACAGAGCCCGGACTTGAACCCGATAGAACATCTCTGGAGACCCTGAAAATAGCTGTGCAGCCACGCTCCCCATCCAACCTGACAGAGCTTGAGAGGATCTGCAGAGAAGAATGGGAGAAACTCCCCAATACATATGTGCCAAGCTTGTAGCGTCATACCCAAGTAGACTCAAGGCTGTAATCGCTGCCAAAGGTGCTTCAACAAATTACTGAGTAAAGGGTCTGAATACTCGTTTTTGCTTTGTTATTATGGGTATTGTGTGTAGATTGATGAGGGAAAAAAATATTTAATACATTTTAGAATAAAGCTGTAACGTAACAAAATGTGAACATGTTTAGTATATGTCCCTGGAGAAATGTACAGTCTAGTCAACATGTTAAGTATCTGTCCCTGGAGAAATGTACAGTCTAGTCAACATGTTAAGTATCTGTCCCTGGAGAAATGTACAGTCTAGTCAACATGTTTAGTATCTGTCCCTGGAGAAATGTACAGTCTAGTCAACATGTTAAGTATCTGTCCCTGGAGAAATGTACAGTCTAGTCAACATGTTAAGTATCTGTCCCTGGAGAAATGTACAGTCTAGTCAACATGTTAAGTATCTGTCCCTGGAGAAATGTACAGTCTAGTCAACATGTTAAGTATCTGTCCCTGGAGAAATGTACAGTCTAGTCAACATGTTTAGTATCTGTCTGCTCGTAAAACAGTAATATGCTCAAAACCCATAACCAATCAAGGTATAGTTCACACAAATTGACATGATTTTTCTCTTACCATTGAGGCTGTCAATTTCAGTATTTTTGTGAACTACGCCATTAAGTGTTATTGCAACCATTCATTTGCTCATTGTACATGGTAAGAAAAACAAGATACAGAAAAAAAACACAATCAAAAGACTAGATAAAGACAATCTCCCTTTTCAGGTTGAAAGGAGCAGAACACATGACTGGCTTATTCTGGCTTATTTTCTTAATGACTATTGCCCTTAAAACGCACAGAGATTTGAATACTTTTATATCCAACGCTCGCTGTTTAAGATTCAGTCCCTGAAGGTAAAACAGTCTTGGGTATAGTATCATAAACTCCACATATATTTAAAGAGAACATAGTGTGTCCACCCTCATTTTGAAGTCAGTAAGGTTGAGTCTCACATCATTTTCATGTTGAATTTACGTGGCGCCTCGCCGGTTGGACTACTCTCACCTGCCTCCGCCTTACGGGGTACATACTCAATCTCTATGTTTGGCTTGACGTTGCCTTTCCCTCTGCTCCAGAGGAAGAGGATGACGAGACAGAAGAGGACGACACCGAGGAACGAGATAAATCCCATGGTGGTGGCGATGATCAGAGTCTTCATGTCGAACGGGAAGGGAACCTGGGCCAGGGTCCCATTGGCCCAGTCCTCGCTGGGCTGGTTGGAGATGAAGGCAAACGTCTTGTTGGGCTGGTGCGGCCAGTTGGGCGAGTAGCTGTGCACATGCAGGTGGGCAGGCCTGGTGTCATTCCCTGCCGCATTGCTGGCGATGCACAAGTAGGTACCGTTGTCCTGGATCTGGGCATAGCGCACCTCTAGCGTTCCCTCGGGGGCCACACTGAGACGCCCCTCGGACTTGGTGGTGATGAACTGCTTCTTGGGGGACAGCCACATGATCACCGGTGCTGGGTCGCCGTCCGCCTGGCATGTGAAATGGACCGTTGTGCCCTCGTCCACGTGCCTCTGCAGCGCCTTGTGGTCTTGAATCCTGGACTTCTGGCAGGTGAAGTAATCAGAGGGGAGGATGTCGGGGAAGTCTTTGAACTCCTTGCCCCGCACGGCCTCGGGCAAAAAGCAGGAGGGCTGCTGCCGGTTGAAGTTGAGCCTCCAGCGGCGGCGGAAGACCCAGAGCAGTCGGCAGTCACAGGCCAATGGGTTATCGTACAGAGCCAGGGTCTCCAGGTTGCCCACGGAGTGAAAGACGGATTCCTCCAGAGTGCTCAGGCTATTGCTGGATACGTTGAGGACTCTGAGGTGGTTCAGGCCCCGGAAGGAGTAGGGCTCGATTGTGGCTAATCTCCCTCCTACCAAGTGGAAGGCCTGCAGCCTCAGCAGATTGTGCAGCTTGTTCCCCTCCACTGTGTGAATGGGATTAAAAGACAAGTTGAGAAAGAGAAGATGCCCAAGGTGTCGGATGGCCTGGTAAGGGATGGCGGTAAGGTTACAGTTTGTGATGGTCAGGGAGGTGATGTTGAGTCCGTACAGACATTTGGAGGTCATGGTGTCCAGGTATGGCCAGTGGGAGATCTCTAACACCCTCAGGCGGTAGAGCCTCTTGAAGGAGTAATCCCTAACAGCATTGACGGTGAGGTGGCGTAGTCTTAGCGACAGCAGGTTGTGCAGATGGCTCAGGGCCTCGGTAGGCACAGAGGTCAAGTTGCAGCGCTCCATGGTCAACTGCTCCAGGCTGCTGAGGCCATGGAACGCTCGGTGAGAGATGAACACCAGGTCGTTATCGCCGACTTCGAGAGACTTCAGATTGTACAGCTCCTGGAACATGTAGTCCAGCAGGATGACGATTCTGTTCTCACTAATGTCCAGCTGGGTGAGGTTGCTGAGGCCTGTGAACACTCCCAACTGGATGAGCTTAAGCTGGTTGTTGCGCAGCCCGAGAGTCCGCAGGCCGACAAGGTTGCTGAAAGCCCCAGGCTCCATGGAGGAGATACTGTTCTCATTGAGCTGTAGCTCCTCCAGCTGCGGGTAGTTGATGAACTCTTCAGGCCCCAGGCTTTTCAGACGGTTCTTGCTGAGGTCCAGTAGTTTTGTCTCGATGGGGATGCCCTCAGGAAACGCGGCCAGCCTCCGTCGGTGGCACACCACGGAACGTTCCTGAGCGTTACACTCACAGCGGGACGGGCAGCCGGTGGTGGAGCCGGAGAGGACGGTGCCCAGCATTAGGACCAGGATGGGCTGCCAGCACGCCACCAGGTAGCTGTGCCCACCTGCCTCCCCGGACACCATTCTGCTGCTTACCTGCGGAAACACAAGTAAGAGGGGTGGTTGGCACATTTAAAGGAGAACTACATGTATAAACAAAAAAAATATGTTATATTATGTTGTCAGGTTTGTCCCTTATCACCTGAAGTAGTATTGATACAAAAAAATGATTGTGTTTATTTAACAAACAACACTTTAGCCACACAACAGACGAAGATCATAACTCTAGCCCAAAAGATGATGCCATGGGGTCAGATTGGCGCCGCCCTGTGTGGTCGCCTGTTAAGCAGCTCCCATTGTTTGTGCGTTAATTGTTGTTTTAGTATGTTTTTTGTGAGTTTTTTTGCAACAGTTGAACTATAATAGTTCAGGATTATGGAGTGCTACTGTTTTACGAAGGTTTTAGCGGTCCTTTTTATCACTGAGGCATTTTTTGTTTCTCAGCGCCGAACGTTCACACGAGTCCTCAATTATTTACAACCGAGCCCAGCTCCTGGATTTTGCACACACAGCACTATCGCACCCCAGGGAAAAGTTTGATATTCCAGACGAGTTGAAAAGGCAACGGCGTGGATGCAGGGCAGGTCAGAAGTGTAAGGCAAAGCTGAGTAAGTACAAGCCGGCTATGCCGTCAATCGTTACAACGTGAGATCGCTACATAACAAGGTGGATGAGCTTGAGGGGCTGGTCTATGGACAAAGAGACTACCGGGAAGCTAGCCTATCGTGCTTTACAGAAACATGGCTAAACGATAACATCCCCATAGAGAACGGAACTATCGGCGGTTTCCAGACAATCAGAGCGGACAGGGATAGCGTTTCTTCCGGTAAGAGTAAGGGAGGGGGGCTGTCTTTATTAGTTAACAACAGATGGTGTAATCTGAGACATATTACTGTTAAGGAACAGTTTTGTAGCCCGGACATTGAGCTGTTAGCCGTTAGCCTGAGACCCTACTATTTGCTGAAGGAATTCACAGCGGCCATTGCTGTTATTGTTTATAACATGTTCAAACAGTTCGTGAAGTGCCCAACCAGGAATAATACAACTCTGGACTTGTTATATGCTAATGTGATGGATGCATACAACTCCACTGCACTCCCTCCCCTCGGTAGATTGGATCACAACCTTGACCACCTCACCCCACTCTACAGGCCTATAGTCCAACAGCAGCCAGCGACCACTAGGACCATTAGGAGATGGTCCCCGGAGGCGAATCAGGCCCTACATGACTGCTTTGAAACAACAGACTGGGATGTGCTCTGTGAGGCTCATGGGGAGGACATTGATGGACTGCATAACGGACTATATCAATTTTTGTGTACAGTCGTGGCCAAAAGTTTTGAGAATGACAAGTATTGGTCTCCACAAAGTTTGCTGCCTAAGCGTTGATGATGCCAATTTTCATATACTCCAGAATGTCATGAAGAGTGATCAGATGAATTGCAATTAATTGCAAAGTCTCTCTTTGCCATGAAAATGAACTTAATCCCCCAAAAACATTTCCACTGCATTTCAGCCCTGCCACAAAAGGACCAGCTGCCATCATGTCAGTGATTGTCTCGTTAACACAGGTGAGAGTGTTGACGAGGACAAGGCTGGAGATCACTCTGTCATGCTGATTGAGTCAGAATAACAGACTGGAAGCTTTAAAAGGAGGGTGGTGCTTGAAATCATTGTTCTTCCTCTGTCAACCATGGTTACTTGCAAGGAAACACGTGCCGTCATCTTTGCACAAAAAGGGCTTCACAGGCAAGGATATTGCTGCTGGTAAGATTGCACCTAAATCAACCATTTATCGGATCATCAAGAACTTCAAGGAGAGAGGTTCAATTGTTGTGAAGAAGGCGTCAGGGCGCCCAAGAAAGTCTAGCAAGCGCCAGGACTGTCTCCTAAAGTTGATTCAGCTGCGGTATCGGGGCACCATCAGTGCAGAGCTTGCTCAGGAATGGCAGCAGGTAGGTGTGAGTGCATCTGCACGCACAGTGAGGCGAAGACTTTTGGAGGATGGCCTGGTGTCAAGAAGGGCAGCAAAGAAGCCACTTCTCTCCAGGAAAAACATCAGGGACAGACTGATATTCTGCAAAAGGTACAGGGATTGGACTGCTGAGGACTGGGGTAGAGTCATTTTCTCTGATGAATCCCCTTTCCGATTGTTTGGGCCATCCGGAAAACACCTTGTCCGGAGAAGACAAGGTGAGCGCTATCATCAGTCCTGTGTCATGCCAACAGTAAAGCATCCTCAGACCATTCATGTGTGGGGTTGCTTCTCAGCCACTCACATTTTTGCCTAAGAACACAGCCTGAATAAAGAATGGTACCAACACATCCTCCGAGAGCAACTTCTCCCAACCATCCAAGAACAGTTTGGTGACGACCAATGCCTTTTCCAGCATGATGGAGCACCTGGCCATAAGGCAAAAGTGATAACTAAGTGGCTCGCGGAACAAAACATCCACATTTTGGGTCCATGGCCAGGAAACTCCCCAGACCTTAATCCCATTGAGAACTTGTGGTCAATCCTCAAGAGGTGGGTAGATAAACAAAAACCCACAACTTCTGACAAACTCCAAGCATTGATTATGCAAAAATGGCCTGCCATCAGTCAGGATGTGGCCCAGAAGTTAATTGAGAGCATCGGATTGCAGAGGTCTTGAAAAAGAAGGGTCAACACTGCAAATATTGACTCTTTGCATAAACTGAATGTCATTGTCAATGAAAGCCTTTGACACTTATGGAATTCTTGTAATTATACTTCAGTGTTACCATAGTAACTACTGACATAAAGATCTAAGAACACTAAAGCAGCAAACTTTGTGGAGACCAATATTGTCATTCTCAAAACTTTTGGCCACGACTGTACACAACACTGTACCCACCAGGAAGGTACGCTGTTTTCCAAATAATAAACCCTGGGTCACCAGCGACCTCAAGGCCCTGCTAAATGAGAAGAAAAGGGCCTTCAAGGAGGGGGACAAGGACAAATTGAAATGCGTCCAGAGGGAGCTGAAGTTGCGGATTGCTGAGGGGAAGAGAGGGTATAAGGAGAAGATGGAGGACAAGCTGAGGCAGAGCCAGGTGAGAGAGGTGTGGAAGGGTATGAGAAATATCCCTGGCTTCAAAAAGTCAAACAGTGGGCAGACGGAGGGGACCCAGGACAGAGCGAATGAGCTGAACCAATTTTTTAACAGGTTCGATACTGTTCCTGTCCACCTCCCCTCCAGCTCCCCAGGCCACACACCCTCACGGCTGTCTCACCCCCACTTTGCTCACAACAACTCTGTTGAGACCATCAGCAACCCCCTCCCCACCTCCGTCCTCCCTCTGGACTGATCTGCAACACCTCCCTTCCCTCCACCTCTGGACTGACCCTAAACACGCTCCTTCCCCCCACCTCCCCACCTGGGCTGGCTTTCACCACCAACCAAGTGAAGAGAGAGCTGGAGAGACTACATCAGTGGAAAGCGGCGGGCCCTGATGGCATCAGCCCAAGGGTGCTTAGGGTCTGTGCTGACCAACTGTGTGGAATCTATCTATCTATCTATCTATCTATCTATCTATCTATCTGTCTGTCTGTCTGTCTGTCTGTCTGTCTGTCTGTCTGTCTGTCTGTCTGTCTGTCTGTCTGTCTGTCTGTCTGTCTGTCTGTCTGTCTGTCTGTCTGTCTGTCTGTCTGTCTGTCTGTCTGTCTGTCTGTCTGTCTGTCTGTCTGTCTGTCTGTCTGTCTGTCTGTCTGTCTGTCTGTCTGTCTGTCTGTCTATCTATCTATCGATCTATCATTCACCTCAGATTTGGACTAAAGGCTCTGGTTTAGATAAATGGAAGAAATATCAGATTAAATCCCAGAAGGGAAACAGAAAATCTCAGATTTCAACTTGACTTGAGTTCCCCTTTAAGTAGTGTACAGTTGGTATGATATGGCAAAATATTTCACAGCAAACATCTTCCTGAAAGTATTTTTGTAATGTTAGTAACTACACCACTCACAGAGGACACAGTTGAATTACAGCTTCAATTGTTTTTTTAATGCAATGGACATGTGACGGCAAAGCTCAAATTAGTCCTTTTCACGTCCGATTAGGCTCTCTCATAAAACCCAATCAACTAAATGAAGCAGACAAAGTATTTACAGCAATAAACAAATGTCATCTTAATTTACACATCATGGAGAGATACCAAATTCCAATGTAAAAGAATTATGCCAGGCTTGTATGGAACATCATGTATTGTACTGTACAGGTGCACTTGCCTGGAGGACCTTGTACTCTGTCTATTCCGATTACAAGTTACTCTTCTCTGTGTGTCAGGGTCCTAAACAACAACTGCTGCTCTATTGACTTAGGACTGTAAATCTTATGTAAACCCCAAAAAATGACTGTCCATCCAACTGTGAGGGACAGATAAACTCTTCATCCTGGCTTTATGAACTCTTAACCTGCTGGCCAAAGGAGAATGGGTGTCCCTGTAGCCTCCAGGGTCTGTCAGTTACTGTTCTAGGTGTTAGCAGCACCTTGAGTCACCTGTCAATCTCCTTGTGTATTAACTGGCGTGAATAAACAAGTGTACTGACTGCAAGTACACACAACCATGCGGCTGGCTGGCTGGCTGGCGAGCTGTCGACCTTGCTGTGATATACAGCGGAGATTGCTGCAGAGAAGCGATAAACGGAGAGAGAGACTGTTTAAAACCATATTTGCTTTAGACTCCGGGGCGCTTTAACTTACAAAAGCCTTCAAGCTCTGCTTCCCACATCGATCATACAATTTGAGGCTCATCCATGTCTGTAGGATGGGTTCTGTGAAGAAACCATGCTAAGTCAGAATAATTGCTGTCTGGGCATTCTCTTTATTGAGAGGGCTTTACTTGACATTCAAGCAAAAATCTGTGCCATCCATCAACACGAGCTAATGTGGCTAAATGTCCCTAAAGGACAGGACAAATGTTGCTGTCCTCAAACCATTTAATTGACTCCTGGCTAAAGCCCACAGAGACGGAGAGGAAGAAAGGCTGTCCACACAATCAAAAACAATCTGCAAACTCAAAAGACAATCAAAAATACTGCTTATTTTTTCCAAAATGCATGGTGAAAGATACATACTGAACATACAGTAACTAACCAAACATTGTGGTTTCACTAAACATATTCACTAGACTGTACATTTCTCCAGGGACAGATACTAAACATGTTGACTAGACTGTACATTTCTCCAGGGACAGTGTTCTGGAGAAGAGTAGCTGCAGTTGACATCAAATTTAACCTCTAGTCAGTACAGTAAGATGTCATGGTTTATGTGGTGTATAAAGTAGTAAGCCAACCATTCATATTGAACATTGCTGGCGTCTCTGATGCATTCTCCAAAATATAACTACTCCAGGAAGTATTTCACTTAGCTCTACAGGAACCTGTTTCTCATGCTTTTCTGATAAAAGGTTCTACTACAGTGTAATGAAAGCATAATATGCCGGTAGTACTAGGCAGTAGCTCAGTACCACATCTCTACTTGGAGTGGGTTTCCCACAGTGAGAGGAGCACAGTGATGAGTGTACTGTAGAGAGTTGTACAAAGCTGTCCAGGTGTGTTGGAGTATCAAGTAGAACAGAAACAGTCTCCTGCCAGAGAGCCGGCATGTCGTCACAGGTGATAAGTGGTGATGCTGAATCAGAATATAAACAGTTTGAACTCACACAGATGAGAACTGAGGCAACTCTTTCCCTGCGACATATAACGGTTCTTCAAGAGTGCTTCAATTATTTGGCGGAGTTGGACGATAGAGTCTCTCGTTGCGCAAGTTGTGTCACATAGTTGTGCGATTAACAAAACAGACCTGACAGTGGGATGAGAGTGATTCCGTTGGTAGTACCTCCCTCTCTCCATCTCTCTCCCTGCCTCTCTCCCTGTCTCCACCTCCCTCTCCCCATCACCGCCTCCCTCTCGCCCCGTCTCTGCCTCCCTCTCACCTCGTCTCACTCTCTCCGCCTCCCTCTCTCCCTGTTTCCACCTCCCTCTCTCCCTGTCTCGCCATCTCCTCTTAGTGATGACCTTGGGAGGAAGCACAGTGGACGTTCCTCTCCCCTATTCCTCCTCTCTCCTGCAGTTCTAGGCCTGCTAGCTCTTTCCTCTCTGGACCTCTCGTTCTCATCACAATCTGAAAGATTTCTCTCTCCAACTACTCCCTCTACCATCCATCTTGTATAACTGCCTTAATTTTTCTGGACCCCAAGGCAGCAGCTAATGGGGATCCTTCAATAAATACAAATACTATTCTATGACCTTCCACCTTATTGAGCCTAATTATTCAAGGTTAACTATTCAAGGCCAACTATTCAAGGTTAATTATTGAAGGCTAATTTTTGAAGGCTAATTATTTAAGGCTAACTATTCAAGGCTAACTATTCAAGGCTACCTATTTTATTTATTTTTGATTTAACCTTTGTTTAACTAGGAAAGTCAGTTAAGAACATGTTCTTATTTACAATGACAGCCTACCCCGGGCAAACCTGGACGACGCTGGGCCAGTTGTTACCCACTCCTACCCCGGGCAAACCTGGACGACGCTAGGCCAGTTGTTACCCACTCCTACCCCGGGCAAACCTGGACGACGCTGGGCCAGTTGTTACCCACTCCTACCCCGGGCAAACCTGGACGACGCTAGGCCAGTTGTGCGTCGCCCTATTGGACTCCCAATCACGGCCGGATGTGATGCAGCCTGGATTCAAACTAGGGACTGCAGTGACACCTCTTGCACTCAGATGCAGTGCCTTAGACCACTGCGCCACTCAGGAGCCCTATTCAAGGCTAACTATTCACGCATAATATTCAAGGCTAACTATTCAAAGCTAACTATAGCAAACAACCTTACACAACATACTACAGATGAGACAACTTAGCTTATTCACTACATGTTTTCAATCAATCATTCACAACACATGAAGGATTTCCTGTGACTTTGTATAGAGACATGGGAACATCGTTGGTACACAACGGCAAACAACATGTTGTTATTTCTCTTCCCCTTCCACACATAGTGACTGACCTTCCACACATAGTGACTGACCTTCCACACATAGTGACTGACCTTCCACACATAGTGACTGACCTTCCACACATAGTGACTGACCTTCCACACATAGTGACTGACCTTCCACACATAGTGACTGATCTTCCACACATAGTGACTGACCTTCCACACATAGTGACTGACCTTCCACACATAATGACTGACCTTCAAGGCAAGAAAGAGATTGATGTTACAGGCAGCAATTCTGCTGGGCATCAACAGCGTAGATGACTCA
This sequence comes from Thymallus thymallus, assembly GCA_023634145.1. Classification (NCBI taxonomy): domain Eukaryota; kingdom Metazoa; phylum Chordata; class Actinopteri; order Salmoniformes; family Salmonidae; genus Thymallus; species Thymallus thymallus. Next base: position 3,541,966 of record CM042380.1, on the reverse strand, counting down.
GTATGTCTATCAGTGGAAACCAGGGAATTACAAGAGGTTGCTACTTCTAATTGGTACTAATTGGTACTTTCTTCCTTTATCAAATTACTCAAATTACCAAATAATATTTAGAGCCATTTGTTTCAATGAATCTCATCTAAATAAATCAAAAGGTCTGTAAAAGGAACTGTCAAATGAAGTGTAACCAATACCTCAGGTTGGGTAAGCCTCACATTTCAATGATACTGTAATGCCATGAAGCTTATGAGGGTAAAGCAGTTGGCATCCCAATACGTTCAATTTGAAATGGAAACGAAACAACTTATTTTTTTTATGCTTTGAGCTATATTTTTACTCTAAAACTAACCTCCTTTGATGTTCTCTTTGACTACTCTAAGATTTTGATCAAAGCTTTGAGTTGTTGACAGCTGGGAATCTGTTAAGTTGACTTACAGCAAAAACTCTGGACACCTTGATGTTGACATACTGTAAAGAGACACTTCTCAGACAGATTTAGCCAAAATCAATAATTATTCTCCAATTTCACAAACCATCAAACAAAAATAATTTCAAAGCATTTCAACATTTTCAAACTACTGTCAAAATGTAGGCTACATACTGTAGATTGCGTAAAATTAAAAGCCGGATATTGTGAAATACTTCATAAAATTACACTTTGAAGTAAATGAAGCTCATTGATGACTTTGAACTGTCTTGTCTGTCTTCTCTAATCTAATTCAACAGACTCTCGCCTGCAGCACATCTGTGCTCCCCTCTTTCAGGGACATGGGGTGCATCTCAATGCTCTTTCAGGGGAGGTTTTCAGCAGTGGTGTAAAGTACTTAGGTACAAATACTTTAGTATTTTTGGGGGTATCTGTACTTTACTTTACTATTTATATTTTACTTTTACTTCACTACATTCCTAAAGAAAATAATGTACTTTTTACTCCGTACATTTTCCCTGACAGCTAAAGTACTCGTTACATTTTGAATGCTTAGCAGGACAGGAAAACAGTCCAATTCACGCACTTATCAAGAGAACTTCCCTGGTCATCTTTACTGCCTCTGACCTTGCAGACTCACTAAACACACATGCTTCATTTGTAAATGATGTCTGAGTGTTGGAGTGGGATTCAGGCTGTCAAAAAATTATAATAATAATAAGGAAATAATGCCGTCTGGTTTGCTTAATAAGGAATTTGATGTAAAGCATTTTCTTTTACTTTTTACTTTTACTCAAAAATGACAATTGAATACTTTTCTACCACTATACTTAAGTACATTTAAAACCAGATACTTTTAAACTTTTCCTCAAGTAGTATTTTACTGGGTTACTTTCACTTTTACTTGAGTCATTTTCTATTAAGGTATGACAATTGAAAACCTCTGGTTTTCAGACATGGGGTGCATCTCAATGCTCTTTTAGGAGAGGTTTTCAGACATGGGGAGCATCTCAATGCTTTTGCATGGCTTCCTTTTCTTAGCTCTTTTCCCTCATTACCACAAACAGATGAAGGGATTGAATAGGCATTCAATACACTTATTTAATCTGTTAGACCATGCCCCTTTTACTAGCTCCCACCAAAAAGGGGGAAAGACAAAAGACTAGGTATCAGGTATCATGATGACTCCACCTACACCTCCAACAGCAGCCTGTTCCAAAGGTATCAGGTATCATGATGACTCCACCTACACCTCCAACAGCAGCCTGTTCCAAAGGTATCAGGTATCAGGTATCATGATGACTCCACCTACACCTCCAACAGCAGCCTGTTCCAAAGATCCCTTTTTCCCTTTAAAACAGTGGTGGGTATGTAATGAGATTTGAGTGACAGCTGATTGAAGGGGAGTGAACCAAGTAGAGGGAAGGTTGCTGCTGGGAATTGTGGGGGATCAGAGCAGGCCAATCTACTCTAAAGAACACACAAAACAAGGGGATAGCATCGACAGCTTGGAATACAGGGCTCCAACCCCAACACAAATCAAATCAAATCAGCTTGGAATACAGGGCTCCAACCCCAACACAAATCAAATCAAATCAGCTTGGAATACAGGGCTCCAACCCCAACACAAATCAAATAAAATCAGCTTGGAATACAGGGCTCCAACCCCAACACAAATCAAATCAAGACAGCTTGGAATACAGGGCTCCAACCCCAACCCTAACACAAATCAAATCAAATTGTATTTGTCACATGCGCTGAATACAGTAAGGTAAGGGTAAACCCTTACTGTGAAATGCTTACATACGAGCCTTTTCCAACAATGCATTTAAAAGTATGAACATTTGAAAATAGATACAAATTAAATAGTAACACAATAAAATAACACAATAAAATAACAATAATGAGGCTGTATACAGGCTGAATACAGTACAAGGAATACCGGTGCCGAGTGTTGACTAGGGTACGAGGTAGTTGGGGTGATTGATTGAGGTACTATGTACATGTAGGTTTGGTCAGGTGATAGCCTGCTACTCTATTGAAAGGTGATCTCAGTTCAAATGAATGTTTGCTTCAACGGTTTCAACATCCTGGTTGCTTGTCTATAACAATTGGATTGGGACTATTTGATGTGTGTGCAACATGGGAGGAACTGACAGAGCAACTACTACTGGTTACTGCATCTCAGACACAGAACACTTGGAAGGACTGTCCGCTACCATGGCAACCAGACAGCAGTTGGTCCCAAAAGACTAAAGAGGCTTTCTCATCTCCTTTTCTTGGCTGATCTGACAACATGTGGAAGGTGAAAGATAAGTATTGAATGCCTCTGTACCATGATTGCTTTCACTTTTTGCAGTCAGTGCTGGTGCGGGAAAGGAGAAGAAGCCAGTTTATACTACTCCTGCATTGGGATTCCCCTATGGGCTTATTTGTGAGGGCACAGTGTCACAGCACATCCAGACAGAAATGGAGTGCTGATAGAAGAGCCATTGTTCTCCATCTTTTCTCTTGTCTTGTAGAAAAGATTTTACCAGCTTTGCGAATCGTATCTAATCTGCAGCCTTGAATCCCACAGAATAAGCCCTTGCACACTGAAGTGAAGACTGCAAAACTAGGCAGGGGGGATTCGAAGAGCTGAGCTCCTACCAGAGAGCTTGTGTTATACCTTTTCTTGATTCAGAAATAATATCTTGATATGCTCTTCAAGTTAAGGACTCCCAAGAAACACTTCCAAAAGAACTCATTCTACATAGAAAGGAATTGGAGTGCTCAAAAAAAAAAAGCTCACTTTAATCCACTATACAGGATACGAACAGGTGACTGACGTTTCAACGTCAAGCTGACGTCTTCCTCAGAGGGACCTGACCATTGCTCTTAGCTCCTATTTCTACCCTAGCGGCCCATTCAGACAACAATGGAATAAAGTCATAGTGATAATATTGATGGCAGTGAGAGGTGAGGGGAGTGGTGATTAAAGGAAGATATAGCCTTATATGGACTTCCTGCCCCAACGAGGCAAGCCTGTGGATCATGAAGCCATTGAGTGCTTTGGGATGAAAGAGGAAGCGTGCTGTACAAACAGAGTAGAGGGCGGGAAACGCGTGTTCTGGAGAGTATGACGAGAGAGAATTAGCTGTGTGATTACCCCCACTGTGTACCGAAATGGTTTGGCTGAGGACCCGGTTTTGGGATTACCCCTGGATAACGGACAACGAGAACGGATTGTGGACTGTGAACTGGTTGCTGAATTCCCTCCCCACTGTGTGTAAATATCTTTAATAAATTCCCCATTTGTGTTCTAGTTGTGCTTCCTGTGCGTGTTAGGTTATTGAACTTGGTGACGTGGAAGCCCTTGAGCCTGCTACAATATGTTTGAAGATAAATGACAAATTATAGCACAAAATAATAATACTACTAATAAGATAAATGGTGTATCTGGTTAATCAACAGGCCATGTCAAAATATAACTGGGTAACTGTGAATCCAAAGACACAGAGACCCCAAAAATGTTCCCCAAGTGGCCCCTTCTTGTGTAGGCTAATTATCCATTTAAGTACTCGGAATTTGACCTTTTGGTGTCAATTACTGATTACTTTGTAGAATTCACAACAAAAGAATATGCGGTTACTGTTAATCTATGTAAACCTATGACTCTGTCATGTGACTTGACCCTAAAAGAACCCACCGATGCCACCCACAGGCCAGCTCCAAAATACAGTACATAGTGACTACTAAGTAAGATGTCTTGTGTAATTAGCTACACTATGTTCTAATACCCGTAGCTATTGTGTTTAGGAACTGGAACACATCAGATGAACAATACCTCAAATATTAAAAACCCAAAGAGAATATGCGATCTGTAAGAACATCAGCTCGTTATGCAATATGCATTCAAATATCCTGCATGACACATCCCTGTACGAGTGCTCCTTAACGGAAGCTCAACACATTGTAATGGTCGCTGTTCAGTTGGTTTCACTTCATTTGGGTGCTTTGTTCTGTATAAAATGACTTGCGGTGCAAAGCCTGTGCCTAGTCTAATTGGTAATATTTCCACACAGATCTGTCTCTCGGCTCTGACTGAATGTCTAATAATAATTATGTAAAAGGGTGCTTCTTTCCTCATTAACACCATTCCTCTTGGAAATTCCCGGCTATAGGAGCAGCCTAAGCCAGTAATTACACAAACCTTTTCCCCTCTGTATCAACAGGGATCCAAGTTTCCAGTACAATTTAAAACTGTGGCTCAATGCAATCCTGAAGGCAAATTTCCACCGGCCAAGCTTCTTAAGGCCCTTTATGGACAGCTCAACGGGTGATTCTGGAGATTTTTTCATCCCAAATCACCCGTATAATAATTACCACCAGCTACCTTCGTAATCATATTCATTAAGCGCAGTTCACTCTAGCCAACATTCATTTCCTGACCAGTCTTCCCTAAATATTCACAGTGACAATTACAACAAATGGGCAGGAGGAGTGTTTAATCGTGGCCCACACTTTGCTTTAGAATATGTAAAGGTCCCTGCATTATAGAGCTGATGGAGTGTAGGAGTCAGAGGGAGAATCAACCCCATCCTCCAGCATGCCTGGATCATATTTTACATAAAGCTGTTATGATTACATTTAAATGGGAGAGGCTGCTGCAGCGAAACGCCACTGTGACCTCTGAATACATTTGTGGAGAGCAAGATTGAGTAGGCTACCCTGTGACTGATCTGCCTGTGTCTGTCTGTCTGTCTGTTCCTCCCTCCTGCCTGCACGTGGTCCGACCGTCTTAACGGTCCCCGACAGAAAGGACCATTAAATATTTAGGATCTTAATTGTAGCAAGTTTGCTACAGCAGGAAAATAATCCTGCAGCAACAGGAAGTGTGAATTATTATGTGGATTATAATTAATGGACATTTTTTTGCAAGGGTTGAATTTTTTTTCTTATCATATCAAGTCTGACATTTTAAAGTGAAAATTACACATTTTAGAAGACTTTTTAAACCTTTTTAAAAGTGTGATCAAATTAAGATCCTGCATCTGTATACTGCAATGCCGTGGTTCCAGCAGCATCCTTAACACTCTCCCTATTGAGATTCTAATCTGTGCTTTCCACATTTCTATTACAACATTCTGTAGCCTCATTCAACCTATTATTTTCCCCCATATCTCACTGAGGACTAGTGTTCAGGACAAGCAGACTAAATATTCCTGGCACAGACTTTATTTACATGAAAAGCTACTGCTCACAAGGTCTCACAATGCAATAGATGTGTGGATGGACTGTTGAACAGGAAATTGGCCTACAGTGTAAGTATTCATCTATAGATCTATTTTGCGTGTCAAGACTTGCACTAAAAATGCCTTGCTGATTACTTGCATTCTGTTCAGTCGTGTGTGTGTAACAAAAGTGGAGATACTGTTATGACCAATCAGACCACCAGAGAGACTGTGGAGTGGAAAGACATTATCTGCATATTCCTCAACCCTAACCACCTGCTTTGGGAGCGCTATGGAGGCATCCACTGCTAGATAGTTATAACGTTCCCATTTGAATCAAATCAATCAAGTGCAATTATCAATCTCGGAACCGCATATAGATTGGCGTTCCCAGTGGTTAAATGCTACCCAGCTGTACAGCCAACACAATCCATATAGGTTGGCATTCCCAGTGGTTAAATGCTACCCAGCTGTACAGCCAACACAATCCATATAGGTTGGCATTCCCAGTGGTTAAATGCTACCCAGCTGTACAGCCAACACAATCCATATAGATTGGCGTTCCCAGTGGTTAAATACTACCCAGTTGTACAGCCAACACAATCCATATAGATTGGCGTTCCCAGTGGTTAAATTCTACCCAGCTGTACAGCCAACACAATCCATATAGATTGGCGTTCCCAGTGGTTAAATGCTACCCAGCTGTACAGCCAACACAATCCATATAGATTGGTGTTCCCAGTGGTTAAATTCTACCCAGCTGTACAGCCAACACAATCCATTTAAAAGGCTAAATGGGAGAAAGAGCCAGTGGTTCTTGTGTTCAGCTTATGTACCAAAAGGCCCTGAGGGGGACATTCAGACCAGAACCTTCAGATGACCTCTATAAATTACCTTTATAAATAAATTATTATTTACAATGACAGCCTACTGGGGAATAGTGGGTTAACTGCCTTGTCAGCTCAGGGATTCAATCCAGCAACCTTTTGGTTACTGGCCCAACGCCCTAACCACAGGGCTACCTGCCGCCCCGTAATTGAAGAAGAGTGTTTATAAAGGCTTTATAGATTACACCATTAGATCACCTACAGTTCTGTAAACATCTGGCCCCTCTTTGGACACTGTGTTAACAAACCTCCAAACAAGCTTCAATGCCATACAACACTCCTTCCGTGGCTCCAACTGCTCTAAAATGCTAGTAAAACTAAATGTATGCTCTACAATCGAACGCTGCCCGCACCTGCCTGCCTGACTAGCATCACTACTCTGGACGGGTCCGACTTAGAATATGTGGACACCTACAAATACCTAGGTGTCTGGTTAGACGGTAAACTCTCCTTCCAAACTCACATTAAGCATCTCCAATCCAAAATTATATCTATTTCGCAACAAAGCCTCCTTCACTCATGCTGCCAAACATGCCCTCGTAAAACTGACTATCCTACCGATTCATGACTTCGGCGATGTCATTTCCAAAATAGCCTCCAACACTCTACTCAGCAAATTGGATGTAATCTATCACAGTGCCATCCGTTTTGTTACCAAAGCCCCATATACTACCCATCACTGAGACCTGTATTCTCTCGTTGGCTGGCCCTCACTACATATTCGTCGGCAAATCCACTGGCTCCAGGTCATCTATAAGTCTTTATTAGGTAAATCCCTGCCTTATCTCAACTCACTGGTCACCATAGCAACACCCACCCGTAGCATGCGCTCCAGCAGGTATATTTCACTGGTCATCCCCAAAGCCAACACCTCCTTTGGCCGCCATTCCTTCCAGTTCTCTGCTGCCAATGACTGGAACGAATTGCAAAAATCATTGAAGCTAGAGGTTCCTATCTCCCTCACTAACTTTAAGCATCAGCTGTCAGAGCAGCTTACCGATCACTGCACCTGTATATAGCCCTTCTGTAAATAGCCCACACTACTACCTCATCCCCATCATCGGCACATCTATCACTCCAGTGTTAATGCTAAATTATAATTATTTCTCCACTATGGACTATTTATTGCCTTACCTTCATAATCTCACTACATTTGCACACACTGTACATAGATTTTCTATTGTGTTATTGACTGTACGTTTGTTTATTCTCATGTGTAACTCTGTGTTGTTGTTTTTTGTCGCACTGCTTTGCTTTGTCTTGGCCAGGTCGCTGTTGTAAATGAGAACTTGTTCTCAACTGGCCTACCTGGTTAAATAAAAAAATAAAAAACATGTTCTGTAGATTGATATCTAGTGGCACCTTGTTATCATGATACATACTGTATGTATTAACCTACAGCTCATACAATTTTTGTTTTTATTTAACTAGGCAAGTCAGTTAAGAACAAATTCTTATTTACTATGACGGCCTATTCCAGCCAAACCTGGACACCGCCCTATGGGAATCCTGTCAGGCTCTGGCCATAGGGAGTACCTTTTGGCCATGGTCAGAGCCTGACAGATCTAGATATTCTAGATCTATGTGTTTTTCGTTTCGTATTGAATCCCCAATTGGAGACAGCTGTGAGACGGTGTCTCTGATTGGGGATTCTATTTAAGTTGCTCAACACGTTTGTGGGTCATTGTTTGAATGTTTGTTATTACGTTGTTGTTTTGTATAGTTCGGACTGAGTTTAGTTTTCGTGTGAAATAAATAATGTCAAACTATCGCTGCGCCCTGGTCTGTCTCTACACACGATCGTGACAAATCCCAATCACGGTCAGATGTAATATAGCCTGGATTCGAACCAGGGACTGTAGTGGCGCCTCTTGCACTGAGATGCAGTGCCTTAGACCACTGCGCCACTCGGGAGCCCTACAATACTATACAAATACTACTGAAGACATTTAACCCTGTGAGACCCAAGCATAGTGTAGATCAAAATGAGGAAAACATTTCATTATTCTTCAGAAATACTTGTACTATTGCATCTGATTATGAAAATAATATTTTGTTAGAATTTCAAGTTTGTAGAACAATTTTCTGGAAACGTAAATGCAGCATTGGGCTTCAATGGTCGGAAATATGTGTGGTAAGAAAACTGGGAAATTCTAAATGGATCAAAATCATTTACATGTGATGGAAAATATTGTGTAATGATATCGAAATCTGAAATTAAGCCTGTTTGTCTGAAATAGACAAATAGATCAACTTCACAAATGTTTTTATTTTGCTATCAAAAACATATTTTTGAAAGGATGAACTATTTTATGGGTTTTCTATGTATGGAGAACATCTAACTTACTTTCAGTAATATTTGGTTATCCTCTCTGGTGTAATTTGGAGAGAGAACCTCCTATCTTACTTCTGATTCAGAGGGTTTGGGTTCCTTTTCCCTTTAACATATAATGAATGGTCATCATGGCAGTACTCTGACATCATAATCCACACATTGTTGTTATGTTGATGTGTAGAGGAGGCATCAAGGGTACTCTTTAAGTATTTGGAAGGAAAACAATCTCTCTGACTTTTCTATCAATATATTAATGTGTTCAAACCTTTCAGCCCAACGTTGTGTTTTTCCAGAACAACCTCTAGTTCAGGTTCAGATTGTTTGTTTCTCTACTAATTATTCATAATCATTATATCTTAGAGAAAACAGGAAACAAGATTTCATGGATAAAATTGCATGAATGGCTTTACAACATCTGCTTGTGTAGGGGACCAGTCTGATGTCAGATGAGTGGATATGTTTCTAATGTAGGGGACCAGTCTGATGTCAGACGAGTGGATATGTTTCTAATGTAGGGGACCAGTCTGATGTCAGACGAGTGGATATGTTTCTAATGTAGGGGACCAGTCTGATGTCAGATGAGTGGATATGTTTCTAATGTAGGGGACCAGTCTGATGTCAGATGAGTGGATATGTTTCTAATGTAGGGGACCAGTCTGATGTCAGATGAGTGGATATGTTTCTAATGTAGGGGACCAGTCTGATGTCAGATGAGTGGATATGTTTCTAATGTAGGGGACCAGTCTGATGTCAGACGAGTGGATATGTTTCTAATGTAGGGGACCAGTCTGATGTCTGACGAGTGGATATGTTTCTAATGTAGGGGACCAGTCTGATGTCAGACGAGTGGATATGTTTCTAATGTAGGGGACCAGTCTGATGTCAGATGAGTGGATATGTTTCTAATGTAGGGGACCAGTCTGATGTCAGATGAGTGGATATGTTTCTAATGTAGGGGACCAGTCTGATGTCAGATGAGTGGATATGTTTCTAATGTAGGGGACCAGTCTGATGTCAGATGAGTGGATATGTTTCTAATGTAGGGGACCAGTCTGATGTCAGATGAGTGGATATGTTTCTAATGTAGGGGACCAGTCTGATGTCAGATGAGTGGATATGTTTCTAATGTAGGGGACCAGTCTGATGTCAGATGAGTGGATATGTTTCTAATGTAGGGGACCAGTCTGATGTCAGATGAGTGGATATGTTTCTAATGTAGGGGACCAGTCTGATGTCAGATGAGTGGATATGTTTCTAATGTAGGGGACCAGTCTGATGTCAGACGAGTGGATATGTTTCTAATGTAGGGGACCAGTCTGATGTCAGATGAGTGGATATGTTTCTAATGTAGGGGACCAGTCTGATGTCAGATGAGTGGATATGTTTCTAATGTAGGGGACCAGTCTGATGTCAGATGAGTGGATATGTTTCTAATGTAGGGGACCAGTCTGATGTCAGACGAGTGGATATGTTTCTAATGTAGGGGACCAGTCTGATGTCAGATGAGTGGATATGTTTCTAATGTAGGGGACCAGTCTGATGTCAGACAAGTGGATATGTTTCTAATGTAGGGGACCAGTCTGATGTCAGACAAGTGGATATGTTTCTAATGTTTCAGAGGCTACTGATGCCACATTAATCCTACTGACAGAACAATACTACTCAGAGATACATCTGGGTCTAAAGAGGTGCACTAAGTAGCGTTGGACAAGATTTTTTCTTTTAGGACCTTTACAGGATGCAATATAGGAAGCGTGTTAAAAAATAGCAATTGTAACAAAGTGGCGTGATACCAGTGGAAGAGAAGTCTTTTTCCAAGTCCCTTTCCAGTTTCGCCTAATTTAGGGAGCCTCACGTACAATAACCAACAGTGTAGTGTGTGTCTCTATGCAAAAACAGCCTCAACTTCACCAGGAAGAGGTGTCAGCTTGTGGCTTGCAGGCAGCTGCTGTTCTGTACTGCTATAGGAGGTAGAAGAGTCTCTATGGATTTCTACTGTGTGCCAGAGCACTGCAGCCAGGCACCATTATGAGGGATGAAAATAATACAGGCTGGAAGGATGAGACACACAGACACACACACACACACACACACAGACACACACACACACACACACAGACACAGAGAACGGATGAGAGAGAGAACGGATGAGAGGCTGGGGTGTTTGACCTACATACATAATGGGACAAAAAGCCTTCCCTTCAACCTGTGGGTGAATAGAAGCTCCATTCTTCAACCCCAGAGGGAACACAGCAAATTCATTGTGATTGAATGAGGTTTGACCTCCCGAAGCCAATCAGTGTCAGGCTAGACGTGGTGTTAACGGTCTTTAGAAAGAGCCATGCTAGGACAGATTAACTAGAGCTGCAATATGCACCCTGGTAGAGGAGCACTCAGGCAGGAACACACAACAGGCATTCTCCATACACACTCACCTACGGTAGCAATCTAACACACCTTTTAAAATAGACATGAAAACAGCAGGGACACAGGAGCACACAAAAGACACACACAGACACACATTCATGCACACACACAAAGAGAAACAGTTATACACATGCACCCGTACTCACACAGACACACCGTACACACACAGACACACCGTACTAAGACACGGACACACCTACTTACACACAGACACACCTACTAACATACAGACACACCTACTAACACACAGACACACCACACTCATAAAGACACACCATACACACACACACACACACACACAGACACACCTTACACACACACAACCTTACACACACACAGACACACCGTACACACACACAGACACTCTGTACACACACACGGACACACCGTACACACACACAGACACACCGTACACACACATACACATCGTACACACACACAGACACACCGTACACACACACAGACACACTGTACACACACACAAACACACCATACACACACAAAGACACACCGTACACACACACAGACACACTGTACACACACAGACACACCGTACACACACACAGACACACCGTACACACACACAGACACACTGTACACACACACACAGAGACACACCGCACACACACACAGACACACCGTACACACACACAGACACACCGTAGACACACAGAGACACACCGTACACACACACAGACACACGGTACACACACACAGACACAAAGTACTCACACACTGTACACAGGCACACTGTACTGACACACAGACACACACACAGACACACCGTACACACACCATATTCACACACCGTACACACACACAGGCACACTGTACACACACACAGACACACCGTACACACACCATATTCACACACCGTACACACACACAGGCACACTGTACACACACACAGACACATGGTAAACACACACAAACACACCGTACACACACACAGACACACCGTACATACACACAGACACACCGTACACACACACACAAAGACACACTGTACACAGACACACTGTACACACACAGACACACCATACACACCCACAGACACACCGTACACACACACACAGACACACCGTACTCACACACACAGACACACCGTACTCACACACAGACACGCACACAGACACACTGTACTCATACACTCTACACACCCTCAGACACACCGTACAAACACTCAGTGACACCGTACACACACACAGACACATAGGCACACCGTACACACACACAGACACACTGTACACACACACAGACACACCGTACACACACAAAGACACACCGTACACACACACAGACACACCGTACTCACACACACAGACACACCATACACACCCACAGACACACCGTACACACACACACAGACACACCGTACTCACACACACAGACACACCGTACTCACACACAGACACGCACACAGACACACTGTACTCATACACTCTACACACCCTCAGACACACCGTACAATAAACTCAGTGACACCGTACACACACACAGACACACATGCACACCGTACACACACAAAGACACACCGTACACACACACAGACACACTGTACACACACAGACACACCGTACACACACAAAGACACACCGTACACACACACAGACACACTGTACACACACAGACACACCGCACACACACACAGACACACCGTACACACACCCAGACACACCGTACACACACACAGACACACCGTACACACACACAGACACACCGTAGACACACAGAGACACACCGCACACACACACAGACACACCGTACACACACACAGACACACCGTACACACACACAGACACACCGTACACACACACAGACACACCGTAGACACACAGAGACACACCGTACACACACAAAGACACACCGTACACACACACAGACACACTGTACACACACAGACACACCGCACACACACACAGACACACCGTACACACACACAGACACACCGTACACACACACAGACACACCGTAGACACACAGAGACACACCGCACACACACACAGACACACCGTACACACACACAGACACACCGTACACACACACACAGACACACCGTAGACACACAGAGACACACCGTATACACACACAGACACACGGTACACCTCTGGGGTTGAAGAATGGAGCTTCTATTCACCCACAGGCTTTTTGTCCCATTATGTATGTAGGTCAAACACCCCAGCCTCTCAGCCGTTCTCTCAGACACAAAGTACTCACACACTGTACACAGACACACTGTACTCACACACAGACACACACACAGACACACCGTATACACACCGTATTCAGACACCATACACACACACAGACACACGGTACACAAACACAAACACACCGTACACACACACAGACACACCGTACATACACACAGACACACCGTACACACACACACAAAGACACACTGTACACAGACACACTGTACACACACAGACACACCATACACACCCACAGACACACCGTACACACACACACAGACACACCGTACTCACACACAGACACACACACAGACACACCGTACACACACACAACCACACCGTACACACACACAGACACACTGTACTCATACACTCTACACACCCTCAGACACTCAGTACACACAGACACACCGTACAAACACTTAGTGACACCGTACACACACACAGACACACACAGACACATAGGCACACCGTACACACACACAGACACACACAGACACATAGGCACACCGTACACACACACAGCCACACCGTACACACATACAGACACAACGTACTCACACACAGACACACATGCACACCGTACACACAGACAGACACAACGTACACAAACACATATACACCGTACTCACACACAAACACACCATACACACACACAGACACACCATACAAACACACAGACACACCGTACACACACACAGACACACTGTACCCACACACAGACGCACCATACTCACACACACACACACACACTGTACACACACACAGACACACTGTACTCATACACCGTATACACACACAAACACAACATACAAACACAACGTACACACACACACACACACACTGTACACACACACACACATACTGTAGACACACACACACACTGTACACACACACACACATACTGTAGACACACACACACACTGTACACACACACACATACTGTAGACACACACACACACTGTACACACACACACTGTACACACACACACACTGTAGACACACACAGTAGCCTACATGTATGCTCTTACACATATAAATAATTGGTAGCATCCAGGTGACAGAACAAACCTGGTTCTGAATCCTATTCGGCAGAATGATCAAACATCCCATCCCTCCATCTCTCTCTCCCTCCATCTCTCTCTCCCTCTCCCCCTTTGAATACGTACCATTTAACAGGACAAATATTTTCCTGTCAATTCTGCCCCACCACTGACTGCACCATGATGAGCCTGTCTCTATGGCTCAGTGCTGGAAGCCCACAGAACAGACAGAGGAGGCTACTTACCAGGACCGTCATGCACAGAATTCTAATTTAAGCTGCTCCACGTTGCCAAGGAAATCCAAAATGCCTCAGAAAGAAGGGCAGAGATTGAAGAGGCCATTGATAGGAGGATTCAAAGGGATAAATGGGATTCCAGAGGTGAGATAAAAAGAGGCGAGTCCCCAGTGAGGAGCATGGGACATGTCTGGGTTCTCCAGATGCTGTAAATCCACCTCCACTGATAGGCTTGCATGTAAACACAGGCTCCGGTGGCTCAGACACTCTCACATACATGCTGCACCGAGCTGAGTGAGACAGAGAGTGGGAGAGAGGAGCTAGGGAGAGGGGAGAGAGAGAGATATAGAGGGAGGGGCCGCTGCTGAGCAAGGTGCAGGGAGGAGCTGCAGTGCATTGGAAGACAGAGAGGGAAGGAGGGAGGGATGCTCTCTGATTGCATTGGCAATATCTTATGCTGTTTACTTGAACGTCCCCATTTCCAGCTTGATTAAAATGAACTGGGGAGCTGAAGAAAGAGGGTTGTGAAAGACAGAATAATGGAATATGGGGATAGAGGATGAGAGATGGATAGAAAGAGGGAACTGGTGGGGAGACAGAGAGGGAGGGAGGGAGGTAGGGAGGTAGGGGGTGGGGAGGAAGAAAGGGAGGTAGTTGGGGAGACAGGGAGGGAGGTGGGGAGACAGGTTGGGAGGGAGGGAGGGAGGTGGGGAGACAGGGAGGGAGGGAGGTGGGGAGACAGGGAGGGAGGTAGGGGGGGGGGTGGGGAGACAGAGAGGGAGGGAGGGAGGGGGTGGGGAGACAGAGAGGGAGGGAGGGAGGGAGGTGGGGAGACAGGGAGGGAGGGAGGTGGGGAGACAGGGAGGGAGGTAGGGGGGGGTGGGGAGACAGAGAGGGAGGGAGGTAGGGGGTGGGGAGACAGAGAGGGAGGGAGGTGGGGGGTGGGGAGACAGAGAGGGAGGGAGGTGGGGGGTGGGGAGACAGAGAGGGAGGGAGGTGGGGGGTGGGGAGACAGAGAGGGAGGGAGGTGGGGAGACAGGGAGGGAGGGAGGGAGGGAGGGGGTTTGGTGCTGTCCTTAAACAGGGGCAACAACGTAACTAATGAACTTCTAAATCCCCACACTTCATCTGGTTTACTGTAGGATGTGAGAGGAGATGAGTGGGTTAATGGGTGGAATATGAGCATGTCATTGTATTAGCAGATAAAGAAAAGAGGAGAGGAGGAGATTAGTGCTCTGTCTCTGTGTTTTATTCTGTGCCCCAGACTCTTCCATCATTTCCTGTCACCAGTGGATGATGAATGCTACCTATTATACATAGAACAGTAATCATGAGGCACGCAGACCTTTGGAGTGTGACAGGAAGGAAGGCAGATCACTGGAGTGCTGCCTGAAAGGCAATGAGAAACACAAGGTTCTGGAGGATAAGGGCGGGTGGTTGTGGGTAGTTTTAGGGCACACAGACTGGTAGGGACTGGTAAAAGAGGTTCAAGGCATGTGTGTTTGTTTGAGATTAACATTCAGGTTACCAGGGGGTTGGTGGGTTGACATTGTAGGAGGAGGGTATTGGGTGCAGGGGGGTTACGGGGGAATGTTTAGGATAGTTGGTGTTGGGAGTTTGAGGTTGAGGGGTTGTGTGGGGGGTTGAATGGGGGCTTGTTGGCAGCGGTTTCGGGGGGCGGTTGGAGTTTGTAGAAAAACATAAACACGAGTGTAAACATCAACAAAAACATCAACACTAGTGTAAACATCAACACAAACATCAACACTAGTGTAAACATCAACACAAACATCAACACTAGTGTAACATCAACACAAACATCAACACTAGTATAAACATCAACACAAACATCAACACTAGTGCCAACATCAACACAAACATCAACACTAGTATAAACATCAACACAAACATCAACACTAGTGTAAACATCAACACAAACATCAACACTAGTGTAAACATCAACACAAACATCAACACTAGTGTAAACATCAACACAAACATCAACACAAACATCAACACTAGTTTAAACATCAACACAAACATCAACACTAGTGTAAACATCAACACAAACATCAACACTAGTGTAAACCAACACAAACATCAACACAAACATCAACACTAGTGTAAACATCAACACAAACATCAACACTAGTGTAAACATCAACACAAACATCAACACAAACATCAACACTAGTGTAAACATCAACACAAACATCAACACTAGTGTAAACATCAACACAAACATCAACACTAGTGTAAACATCAACACAAACATCAACAAACATCAACACTAGTGTAAACATCAACACAAACATCAACACTAGTGTAAACATCAACACAAACATCAACACTAGTATAAACATCAACACAAACATCAACACAAACATCAACACTAGTGTAAACATCAACACAAACATCAACACTAGTGTGAACATCAACACAAACATCAACACAAACATCAACACTAGTGTAAACATCAACACAAACATCAACACAAACATCAACACTAGTGTAAACATCAACACAAACATCAACACTAGTGTAAACATCAACACAAACATCAACACTAGTATAAACATCAACACAAACATCAACACTAGTATAAACATCAACACAAACATCAACACTAGTGTAAACATCAACACAAACACAAAGAAACTAAAAGTGCCAGTGTAATCGGTGGCTGATGATGGCATCAGAAGCAAATGGTGAGTTTACTCGCAGCAAGCCATCTGACCCCACAGTTCACTACAAGATATATTTCAGTTTATTTATGGAGCTACAGTGCCTTCAGAAAGTATTCAGACCGCTTGACTTTTTCCACATTTTGTTACGTTACAGCCTTATTCTAAAATGTATTAAATCGGTTTTTTTCCTTATCAATCTACACACAATACCCATAACGACAAAGCAAAAACAGGTTTTTATACATTTTTGCAAATGTATTAAAAATAAAAACAGAAATACCTTATTGTCAGGCTCTGGCCATAGAGAAGCCTATTGCTTCTCTATGTAGCCATGGTCAGAGTCTGACAGGTCTATTATTTCTGTTTCTGGTGGTGGTTTGTGTTGGATCCCTGATTAGAGGCAGCTGCAGTGCATTGTCTCTAATTAGGGATCCTAAATATGCTTGTATGTTCCACACCGGGGTGTGGGTCATTGTATATATTTACAAGTCACGTTAAGCAGTGTGAATACGTGTGTATTACGTTGTTGGTTTATTTTGTGAAGTTTGTAATTCAACATTTTGTTTCGTCTAATAAATAATGTCGAACTTCAACTGCGCTGCGCCTTGGTCTCTCACCATGCCGACGCGTGACACTTATTTACATATGGATTCAGACCCTTTACTCAGTACTTTGTTGAAGCACCTTTGGCAGTGTTTACAGCATTGAGACGTCTTGGGTATTACGCTACAAGCTTGGCACACCTGTATTTGGGGAGTTTCTCCCATTCTTCTCTGCAGATCCTGTCAAGCTCTGTCAGGTTGGATGGGGAGCGTCGCTGCACAGCTATTTTCAGGGTCTCCAGAGATGTTAGAGTGGGTTCATGTCTGGGCTCTGGCTGGGCCACTCAAGGACATTCAAAGCCACTCCTGCGTTGTCTTGGCTGTGTGCATAGGGTTGTTGTCCTGTTGGAAGGTGAACCTTCACCCCAGTCTGAGGTCCTGAGCACTCTGGAGAATGTTTTCATTAAGGATCTCTCTGTACTTTGCTTCGTTCATCTTTACCTCAATCCTGACTAGTCTCCCAGTTCCTGACGCTGAAAAACATCCCCACAGCATGATGCTGCCACCACCATGCTTCACCGTAGGGACGGTGCCAGGTTTCCTCCAGACGTGATGCTTGCCATTCAGGCCAAAGAGTTCAATCTTGGTTTCATCAGACCAGAGAATCTTGTTTCTCATGGTCTGAGAGTCCTTTAGGTGCCTTTTTGCAAACTCCAAGCGGGCTGTCATGTGCCTTTTACTGAGGAGTGGCTTCCGTCTGGCCACTCTCCCATAGAGCCCTGATTGGTGGAGTGCTGCAGAGATGGTTGTCCTTCTAGAAGGTTCTCCCATCTCCACAGAGGAACTCTGGAGCTCTGTCAGAGTGACCATCGGTTCTTGATCACCTCCCTGACCAGGCCGTTCTCCCTCGATTGCTCAGCGACCAGCTTTAGGAAGAGTCTTGGTGGTTCCAAACTTATTTCATTTAAGAATGATGGAGGCCACTGTGTTTTTGGGGAGCTTCAATGCTGCAGACATTTTTTGGGACCCTTCCCTAGATCTTTGCCTTGACGCAATCCTGTCTCGGAGCTCTACGGACAACTCCTTCGACCTAAACCTTGGTTTTTGCTCTGACATGCAGTGTCAACTGCGGGACCTTATATAGACAGGTATGTGCCTTTCCAAATCATGTCCAATCAATTTAATTTACCACAGGTGGACTCCAATCAAGTTGTAGAAACATACCAAGGATGATCAAAGAAACAGGATGCACCAGAGCCCAATAAATAAGGTATTTCTGTTTTTTATTTTTAATACATTTGCTAAAAATTCTAAAAACCTGGTATGCAGACTGTCAGAAGTCTAACGATATAAACATATCTAATCTGATGGGAATATGACTAGAGGGAGAATTGTAATCAAAATGTCATTAACATTTCAACTCCAAATTCGTTATTATAATCTAATTGACTGGTCACGTAAATAGACGTTCTGCTTTGTAAGAGACTTATATAGCTCTACTGAGTATGAGACATATACAGCGGGTGAAATAAGTATTGAACACGTCACCATCTTTCTCAGTAAATATATTTCCAAAGGTGCTATTGACATGAAAGTTTCACCAGATGTTGGTAACAACCCAAGTAATCCATACATACAAAGAAACCAAAACAAATAAGTTCCGAAATTAAGTTGTGTGTAATAATGTGAAATGACACAGGGAAAAAGTATTGAACACATGAAGAAAGGGAGGCACTTCCATATTATGGCCTCACTGGAACATTCAGAAGCCTATAACCAACAATTAGGTTGCGAAGGTCTTGAGACAGCTCTTTGCTTTTACCCATCATGAGATGTGTCTTGTGTGACACCTTGGCAATGAGACCTTTTTGTAGACCATCAGTTGGGACTGAACCAGCTGATATTAATTTGCACTGACAGGGGGCTGGATTGCTTTTTAATTACTGATAGTTTTCAGCTGTTGTCTTGGCTTTCCATGCCTTTTTGAACCTCCCTTTCTTCATGTGTTCAATACTTTTTCCCTGTGTCATTTCACATTATTACACATAACTTAATTTCGGAACTTATTTGTTTTGGTTTCTTTGTATGTATGGGTTACTTGGGTTGTTACCAACATCTGGTGAAAATTTCATGTCAATAGCACCTTTGGAAATATATTTACTGAGAAAAATGGTGACGTGTTCAATACTTATTTCACCCGCTGTATATACAGTGGGGAGAACAAGTATTTGATACACTGCCGATTTTGCAGGTTTTCCCACTTACAAAGCATGTAGAAGTCTGTAATTTGTATCATAGGTACTCTTCAACTGTGAGTGACGGAATCTAAAACAAAATCCAGAAAATCACATTGTATGATTTTTAAGTAATTAATTTGCACTTTATTGCATGACATAAGTATTTGATACATCAGAAAAGCAGAACTTAATATTTGGTACAGAAACATTTGTTTGCAATTACAGAGATCATACGTTTCCTGTAGTTCTTTACCAGGTTTGCACACACTGCAGCAGGGATTTTGGCCCACTCCTCCATACAGACCTTCTCCAGATCCTTCAGGTTTCGGGGCTGTCGCTGGGCAATACAGACTTTCAGCTCCCTCCAAAGATTAACTATTGGGTTCAGGTCTGGAGACTGGCTAGGCCACTCCAGGACCTTGAGATATTTCTTACGGAGCCACTCCTTAGTTGCCCTGGCTGTGTGTTTCGGGTCGTTGTCATGCTGGAAGACCCAGCCACGACCCATCTTCAATGGTCTTACTGAGGGAAGGAGGTTGTTGGCCAAGATCTCGCGATACATGGCCCCATCCATCCTCCCCTCAATACGGTGCAGTCGTCCTGTCCCCTTTGCAGAAAAGCATCCCCAAAGAATGATGTTTCCACCTTCATGCTTCACGGTTGGGATGGTGTTCTTGGGGTTGTACTCATCCTACTTCTTCCTCCAAACACGGCGAGTGGAGTTTAGACCAAAAAGCTCTATTTTTGTCTCATCAGACCACATGACCTTCTCCCATTCCTCCTCCTGGATCATCCAGATGGTCATTGGCAAACTTCAGACGGGCCTGGACATGCGCTGGCTTGAGCAGGGGGACCTTGCGTGCGCTGCAGGATTTTAATCCATGACGGCGTAGTGTGTTACTAATGGTTTTCTTTGAGACTGTGGTCCCAGCTCTCTTCAGGTCATTGACCAGGTCCTGCCGTGTAGTTCTGGGCTGATCCCTCACCTTCCTCATGATCATTGATGCCCCACGAGGTGAGATCTTGCATGGTGCCCCAGACCGAGGGAGATTGACCGTCGTCTTGAACTTCTTCCATTTTCTAATAATTCTCACCAAGCTGCTTGCCTATTGTCCTGTAGCCCATCCCAGCCTTGTGCAGGTCTACAATTTTAACCCTGATGTCCTTACACAGCTCTCTGGTCTTGGCCATTGTGGAGAGGTTGGAGTCTGTTTGATTGAGTGTGTGGACAGGTATCTTTTATACAGGTAACGAGTTCAAACAGGTGCAGTTAATACAGGTAATGAGTGGAGAACAGGAGGGCTTCTTAAAGAAAAACTAACAGGTCTGTGAGAGCCGGAATTCTTAATGGTTGGTAGGTGATCAAATACTTATGTCATGCAATAAAATGCAATTTAATTATTTAAAAATCATACAATGTGATTTTCTGGATTTTTGTTTTAGATTCCATCTCTCACAGTTGAAGAGTACCTATGATAAATATTACAGACTTCTACATGCTTTGTAAGTGGGAAAACCTGCAAAATCGTCAGTGTTTCAAATACTTGTTCTCCCCACTGTATATAGCTCTACTGAGACATACACTCACCGAACAGTTTAAGTACACCCACATAGTACCGGGTCAGACCCCCTTTGCCTCCAGAACAGCCTGAATACTTCAGGTCATTCTACAAGATGTCGGAAATGTTCCACAGGGATGTTGGTCCATTCTCACAAGATGACATCACGCAATTGCTGCAGATTAGACGGCGGTACATTCATGCTGCGAAGAACCCGTTCCATCTCAACTGAAAGATGCTCTATTGGGTTGAGGTCTGGGGACTGCGCAGTCCACTCAAGTAAACTGAACTAGATGTCATGTTACAAGCGTCTGCTGCAATAGCCCTCCATGACAAGGATCGACGAGTTGTGCATTCTGAGATGCCGTTCTCCACACCACTGTTGTACTGCACTGTTATTGGTCTGTTTGTGGCCTGCCTGTTAGCTTGCATGATTCTTGCCATTCTCCTTCAACCTCTCTCATCAACGAGCTGTTTTCTCCCCCAGGTCTGCTGCTGACTGGATGTTTTTTGTTTGTCTCAATAAACCCTAGACGTGCGTGTAAAGCCCAGGAGGCCGGCCGTTTCTGACATACTGGATCCAGCGTGCCTGGCACCTACGATCATACCACACTCAAAGTCGCTTAGGTCACTTGTTTTGCCAACGTTTAATCAAACAGTAACTGAATGCCTCAATACCTGTCTGCTTTATACAACAATCCACAACCACGAGACTCACTGTCTGTAGGAGCGATCCAGTTTTGTGAACGGGGTGGTGTACTAATAAACTGGCCACTGAGTGTATAGGTGTTGGAACATTGCTGCAAGAGCATCAGTGAGGTCTGGCGATTATTTTTACCAACTGACTTGTTGGAAAGGTGGTATCCTATGACAACGTTGTCACGTTGAAAGTCACTGAGCTCTCTCTTCAGTAAGGCCATTCTACTGCCAATGTTTGTCTATGGAGATTGCATGGCTGTGCGCCAGATTGTATACACCTATCAGCAACAGGTGAGCCTGAAATAGTCTAATCCACTAATTTGAAGGGGTGTCCACATAGTTTTGTATATATAGTGTATATAGCCCTACTGAGTATAACCTTTTCCGCTGTGTGAAAGTAAAAACAGGCATCAAAATAGAGTTCTCGTAACTCCAGTGAGTCTTACAAAGCCATGAATTATTGACTGCCACCTGCAGCAAATCCTGATATTTTGTCCAAACTGCCCAGGAGACGGTGGGAATCTCCAGTTTCATTTAGTAGCCTTCCCATTTCTCTCTAATAAAGCTGTGTCCTCCAAAGGCATCTTGTCCCATTGGAATAACATGACAGTTGAGCAGCTCCCATATGAGACCCAAGTCCCTGGTAACATATGTCGAACAGTTTGTTAGAGACAACACAAATGATCTTTGAGGCAGCTGTTTTTTGGGCACCCCCCAACATGGCTCCAGTCTGCTTGTCTAATGTAAATCCTGTATAATCACCATGCATAATGTTTTAGTTTCAATGTTTCTCCAGACAGTGCTTTAGGGGAAAATAATGCCGTAGTCAACTTGAATCCTTGTACATTCACTCATTCATTCTACTTGTCTGTCCATATTATTTGTTTGTGCTTTTTTTGTTCTCCTTTATTGAGATATATACGTTTTAAGCTCTATTTATTGTGTTTCTCTGAGCTAAATGAAATGAAGTCCATCAACAACTCAAACTGACAGCGTGCTGGAGGACATGGTGAGACAGAGGTGCAGACATTATTTGGGGACAGATGACAACGGAGCATTAATTTCTGCAATGTGTGTTTGTTTTTGTGTGTTGTGTATGATGTATATGGTGTGTTGTGTATGGTGTATGGTGTGTTGTGTATGGGGTGTATGGTGTGTTGTGTATGGGGTGTATGGTGTGTTGTGTATGGGGTGTATGGTGTGTTGTGTATGGTGTGTTGTGTATGGTGTGTATGGTGTGTTGTGTATGGTGTTTATGGTGTGTTGTGTTGTGTATGGAGTGTATGGTGTGTTGTGTATGGTGTGTATGGTGTGTTGTGTTGTGTATGGTGTGTATGGTGTGTTGTGTATGGAGTGTATGGTGTGTTGTGTATGGTGTGTTGTGTATTGTGTGTATGGTGTTTTGTGTATGGTGTGTATGGTGTGTATGGTGTGTTGTGTATTGTGTGTATGGTGTTTTGTGTATGGTGTGTATGGTGTGTATGGTGTGTTGTGTATTGTGTGTATGGTGTTTTGTGTACGGTGTGTTGTGTATAGTGTGTATGGTGTGTTGTGTATGGTGTGTATGGTGTGTTGTGTATAGTGTGTATGGTGTGTTGTGTATGGTGTGTATGGTGTATATGGTGTGTTGTTTATGGTGTATTGTGTGTGGTGTGTATGGTGTGTATGGTGTGTTACGTATGGTGTGTATGGTGTGTTGTGTATAGTGTGTATGGTATGTATGGTGTGTTGTGTGTGTTGTGTGTGTGGTCTGTATGGTGCGTATGGTGTGTTGTGTGTGGTGTGTATGGTGTGTTGTGTATGTTGTGTTGTGTGTGGTGTGTATGGTGATTATGGTGTGTTGTGTATGGTGTGTATGGTGTGTTGTGTATGGTGTGTATGGTGTGTTGTGTATGGTGTGTGGTGTAGTTCTGTGTAGCTCAGTTGGTAGAGCATGGCCAGGGTTGTGGGTTTGATTCCCACGGGGGACCAATATGTATGGTGTGTTGTGTATGGTGTGTATGGTGTGTATTGTGTGTATGGTGTGTTGTATGTGGTGTGTATGATGTGTTGTGTGTGGTGTGTATGGTGTGTTGTGTATGGTGTGTTGTGTATGGTGTGTATGGTGTGTATTGTGTGTATGGTGTGTTGTATGTGGTGTGTATGATGTGTTGTGTGTGGTGTGTATGATGTGTTGTGTGTGGTGTGTATGGTGTGTTGTGTATGGTGTGTATGGTGTGTATGGTGTGTATGGTGTGTATGGTGTGTTGTGTATGGTGTGTATGGTGTGTATGGTGTGTATGGTGTGTATGGTGTGTATGGTGTGTTGTGTGTGGTGTGTATGGTGTGTTGTGTATGGTGTGTATGGTGTGTATGGTGTGTATGGTGTGTATGGTGTGTTGTGTATGGTGTGTATGGTGTGTATTGTGTGTATGGTGTGTTGTATGTGGTGTGTATGATGTGTTGTGTGTGGTGTGTATGATGTGTTGTGTGTGGTGTGTATGGTGTGTTGTGTATGGTGTGTATGGTGTGTATGGTGTGTATGGTGTGTATGGTGTGTTGTGTATGGTGTGTATGGTGTGTATGGTGTGTATGGTGTGTTGTGTATGGTGTGTATGGTGTGTATGGTGTGTTGTATGTGGTGTGTTGTATGTGGTGTGTATGATGTGTTGTGTATGTTGTGTATGGTGTGTATTGTGTGTATGGTGTGTTGTGTATGGTGTGTGGTGTAGTCCTGTGTAGCTCAGTTGGTAGAGCATGGCCAGGGTTGTGGGTTTGATTCCCACGGGGGACCAATATGAAAAAATGATGAAAATGTATGCACTCACTACTGTAAGCCTATCTGGATAAGAGCGTCTACTAAAATGTGTGATTGTATGGTGTGTTGTGTTGCGTATGTTGTGTTGCGTATGTTGTGTATGGTGTGTTGTGTATGGTGTGTTGTGTATGGTGTGTTGTGTTGCGTATGTTGTGTGACTCAGGCAGTCTTTGCCGGCAGCCACCTTTAGTTTCCAAACCCCAGTGCATCAAAGCGAAATGAATGACCTCATTACAGGGTGGATGCAATCTCTGTATCACAGCCAAGGTGGAACAGCAAATTGAATCACAGGGAACAGCCTGCCCAGGCCATTGTCTGTGCTCAAGTACTGCCAAGATTAAACAACACTGGGATTTCTGATAGATACTGACCCTGGCCTGATCCTGGTGAAGGATGACTTTGACACCAGCAGGTGTGAAGTAAAGGGGGAATGCTATACAAACCTACTCTTATAATGGTCCAAGAGAGAAATGTACTGTTATGAGACAGGGTACACATTGAGAAATGATCAGGGATTGATATACACTACCAGTCATTCAAGGGTTTTTCTATATTTTTACTATATTCTACATTCTAGAATAATAGCGTAGACATCAAAACTAGTAAAAAACACATATGGAATCATGTAGTAACCCAAAAAGTGTTAAACAAATCAAAAGTAGCCACTGTTTGCCTTGATGACAGCTTTGCACACTCTTGGCATTCTCTCAACCAGTTTCACCTGGAATGCTTTTCCAACAGTCTTGAAGGAGTTCCCACATATGCTGAGCACTTGTTGGCTGCTTTTCCTTCACTCTGAGGTCCAACTCATCCCTAACCATCTCAATTGAGTTGAGGTCGGGTAATTGTGGAGGCCAGGTCATCTGATGCAGCACTCCATCACTCTCCTTCTTGGTCAAATAGCCCTTACACAGCCTGGAGGTGTGTTGGGTCATTGTCCTGTGTGATAGTCCCACTAAGTGATAGTTTTACTAAGCACAAACCAGAAGGGATGGCATATCGCTGCAGAATGCTGTGGTAGCCATGCTGGTTAAGTGTGCCTTGAATTCTAAATAAATCACTGGCAGTGTCACCAGCAAAGCACCCCCACACCATCACACCCCCTCCTCCACGCTTCACAGTGGGAACCATCAGTTCACCTACTCAGCGTCTCACAAAGACACGGCGGTTGGAACCAAGAATCTCAAATTTGGACTCATCAGTCCAAAAGACAGATTTCCACCGGTCAAATGTCCATTGCTAGTGTTTTTTGGCCCAAGCAAGTCTCTTCTTATTATTGGTGTCCTTTAGTAGTGGTTTCTTTGCAGCAATTCGACCATGAAGGCCTGATTCACACAGTCTCCTCTGAACAGTTGATGTTGAGATGTGTCTGTTAACTCTAATGAACTTATCCTCTGCAGCAGAGGGAACTCTGGGTCTTCCTTTCCTGTGGCGGTCCTCATGAGAGACAGTTTCATCATAGCACTTGATGGTTGTTGCGACTGCACTTGACATTTTCTGTATTGACTGACCTTCATGTCTTAAAGTAATGATGGACTGTCGTTTCTCTTTGCTTATTTGAGCTGTTCTTGCACTGATATGGACTTGGTCTTTTTACCAAATCTTCTGTATACCAACCCTACCTTGTCACAACACTTGAAGATTTTGTTTTAGAAATGCATTCCAAGGTTTGCTCTAATGTACACAACTTTTTATAATGGAATAAATTGGATGACAGAGAAACTGATGATCATATCACCCAGACACTGTGGAGATCAGGTCATCTCTCTTAACTGATGATCATATCACCCAGACACTGTGGAGATCAGGTCATCTCTCCTAATTGATGATCATATCACCCAGACACTGTGGAGATCAGGTCATCTCTCCTAACTGATGATCATATCACCCAGACACTGTGGAGATCAGGTCATCTCTCCTAACTGATGATCATATCACCCAGACACTGTGGAGATCAGGTCATCTCTCCTAACTGATGATCATATCACCCAGACACTATGGAGATCAGGTCATCTCTCCTAACTGATGATCATATCACCCAGACACTGTGGAGATCAGGTCATCTCTCCTAACTGATGATCTTATCACCCAGACACTGTGGAGATCAGGTCATCTCTCCTAACTGATGATCATATCACCCAGACACTATGGAGATCAGGTCATCTCTCCTAATTGATGATCATATCACCCAGACACCGTGGAGATCAGGTCATCTCTCCTAACTGATGATCATATCACCCAGACACTGTGGAGATCAGGTCATCTCTCCTAACTGATTATCATATCACCCAGACACTGTGGAGATCAGGTCATCTCTCCTAACTGATGATCATATCACCCAGACACTATGGAGATCAGGTCATCTCTCCTAACTGAGCTGCTAGAGAAGAATGAAACTGTACAATAAAATGCTTCTACTTTCACTAGACACTATTTTCCCCACACCCACAGATGTTATGGAAATGTCCGTAAGGCCTATTGTATTGGGAATCATTGGAACCATTATATTTAAAGAGCTCAAAATGATACCAGCGCAACAGCACTGACAAGTACTGTCATTTGACATTTAACAAGTGGAACTGCTTTACACACCAAATTTTAAATCCAGAGTTTATTACTGCATGTCCAGTAGATCATTTGTGTGATCAGCTCAGTTGTAAATGTCAAATGCATAGTAAATGTCACAGAGACCTCTATGTACTGGGACTATTCCATGTATATGTTTTATCAACATCAGTGACTGGGAGGCAAAACATTTAGCGGACTTACTAATAAGCCTAAATGAGAACATCCTCTGGCAACTTACCCCAAGGTGGAGCCTACATTTACCCCCAGGTGGAGGCTACATTTACCCCCAGGTGGAGGCTACATTTACCCCCAGGTGGAGGCTACATTTACCCCCAGGTGGAGGCTACATTTACCCCCAGGTGGAGGCTACATTTACCCCCAGGTGGAGGCTACATTTACCCCCAGGTGGAGGCCACATTTACCCCCAGGTGGAGGCTACATTTACCCCCAGGTGGAGGCTACATTTACCCCCAGGTGGAGGCTACATTTACCCCCAGGTGGAAGCTACATTTCTTTCAACAAGACTACTGATCAAGAATAAAGCAAATAAGACTTATCTTTCCATGGCAGTGTACGGCACACCAACCCATGGCAGTGTACGGCACACCAACCCATGGCAGCATATGGCACACCAACCCATGGCAGTATACGGCACACCAACCCATGGCAGTATATGGCACACCTATCCATGTCTCCCCGCAGCGCAGTATACGGCACACCTATCCATGGCAGTATACAGCAGACCTACCCATGGCAGTATTTGACACACCTATCCATGGCAGTATTTGACACACCAACCCATGGCAGTATACAACACACCAACCCATGGCAGTAGGGGTAATGTAATCCCTGTATGACTACACAACAGAGTTAATGTTTTATTTCCTATGGGTAATGTAATCCCTGTTGCTCTATCCAGACAATGGCATGTGGCCAAGTCCTTTTTGACGACTCATCTGCATAGCCTTGTGTGTGTTATTAGTATGATGTTGCTTAGCAATCAGGTCAGACTGAGGAAGGGGAGAGAATTGGGACAGCAGGTGGAGACAGACTATGCTATGTTTGCATGAAATTATATTAGTTTAATTTGTAAATATCTTATATAAAAATGCTCACTTCATCCAAAACAGTGTATGTTAAAGTGTAGTAGACAGCACACTAAATGAGAAATTTGTCATCATGTCACCTTGGACTGGTTTAAGCCTGGATACATGAAGGCATATTTAACATTCCTGTTAGTAATTAATCTGTATATTCATATACATTTCTAACGGCAGTAGTTGTTTGTAATGAATTCAAAAGCTCTAAGTAGAGCAGTAATAGTTTATATGAGTTGTGCTGCGAGGAGACATCTAAGTTCAGCCCATGGCTATGTATCATCAGTCTTCTGAAGCTTCTTTTTCAAAGTGGAAAGCCACAACAGAAAATATGTCAGGACCTTAGCAGTGTACTAGTGCAGTGCTTTTCTGTTTCCGGGTGTGGATTATGACAGTATTTGATGTACATACATTCACCTGTCAAGGCATAACTGCCAGGCTTCTACTAGACACAGAGAAAATACCTAAGTAAATGTACTGGTATTATAATTAAAGAGCTCCATCTTCTGGGTTAGAACAGTTATGGCAGTTGGGCTGACAGATCAAAACAAAGTTTATTGATTATGTACACTGTTTATCAGATGTTACAGCGGGTGCAGCGAAATGCTTGTGTTAGTAGTTCCTAACAGTGCAGCAAAAAATGTCAAACAAGTAAACACATATTAATCCACTGATGACATACTTTTATTTTGTTTTGGTATATATTGTCAGGCTCTGGCCATAGAAGCTTTGCTTCTCTATATTTCTATGGTCAGAGTCTGGCAGATCTATTATTTCTACGTCTGTGTGGTGTTGTGTGTGGGATCCCTAATTAGAGGCAGCTGCTAGGCATTACCTCTAATTAGGGATCTTACTTATATTTCTGTGTTCCACTCCGTTGGCGTGGTTCATTGTTATTGTTATGTTGTATATTGTCCCGTGTTCGTGCTACGTGTGTTTTACTTTCCTTATGGTATTTGTTATTTTGTATAGTTCGCATCCTGTCTAGTTTATTTAGTTCAATAAACGATGTCGAACTATCGCTACGCTGCGCCTTGGTCTCTCTACACACCCGAACGTGACAGAATGAACCACCACCCGACCAAGCAGCGTAATACTGGAGCAAAGGAGAAGAGAGGAAAACGACGTTATCGAGGTAAAGGAGCCCGTAGTCAACCCCAGGAAAATTTCGGGGGGGGGGGCTATGGGGATGGTCTGGCCAGGAAGAGGACGCGCCAGTACCACTCTCCATGTGGGATACACTGTGCCCGACATATAAATGGGGGGCGTAAAGTGTTGAAGAGGAGGAGTATTTGGAGAGACATTTTGGAGACGTTTTGGAGGAGATGTGGGAGATAGCGGAAGAGGTAGAACGGGAAATGTCGGAATGGAATAATCCGTGTCCAGTCGCCTACTCCACTCCCGTGAAAGAGCAGTCCGCTTTACCGGTGCCCAGTCTGGGTCCGGCCGTCTGCTCTACTCCAGTGCCAGAACAGTTCGCTCCACCGGTGCCCAGTCTGGGTCCGGCCGTCTGCTACACTCCAGTGCCAGAGCAGTCCGCTCCACCGGTGCCCAGTCTGGGTTCGGCTGTCTGCTACACTCCAGTGCGCCTCTCCAGTCCGATACGTCCTGTGCCTGCTCCCCGCACTCGCCCTGAGGTGCGTGTCATCAGTCCGGTGCCATCAGTGCCGACTCCACGCACCAGGCTTCCAGTGCGCGTCTCCAGTCAGGTACGTCCTGTGCCTGCTCCCCGCACTCGCCCTGAGGTGCGTGTCATCATCCCGGTGCCATCAGTGCCGACTCCACGCACCAGGCTTCCAGTGCGCGTCTCCAGTCAGGTACGTCCTGTGCCTGCTCCCCGCACTCGCCCTGAAGTGCGTGTCACTAGTTCGGTGCCACATGTGCCGACTCCACGCACCAGGCTTCCAGTGCGCGTCTCCAGTCAGGTACGTCCCGTGCCGACTCCCCTTCGACCTCCAGTGCGTGTGCCCAGCCAGGTTCCTCCAGTGCCGGCTCCACGCACCAGGCCTCCAGTGCGCCTCTCCAGTCCGGTACGTCCCGTGCCGACTCCCCGCACTCGACCTCCAGTGCGTGTGCCCAGCCAGGTTCCTCCAGTGCCGGCTCCACGCACCAGGCCTCCAGTGCGCCTCTCCAGTCCGGTACGTCCAGTGCCGACTCCCCGCACTCGACCTCCAGTGCGTGTGCCCAGCCAGGTACCTCCAGTGCCGGCTCCACGCACCAGACCGTCGGTGTGCCTCATCAGCCCGGAGCCTCCCGTGACGGTCGACAGCCCGGAGCCTCCCGTGACGGTCGACAGCCCGGAGCCTCCCGTGACGCTCGACAGCCCGGAGCCTCCCGTGACGCTCGACAGCCCGGAGCCTCCCGTGATGATTGAAAGGCCGGAGTCGCCTGCCACACCGGTACTCAGTCCTGGCCCGGTTATTTGCCCCGCTCCATGGCCTGAGCCTTTTGCCCCACCATGGTCATTTCCAGGACCGGTGGGTTGCCCCTTTAAATGGCCTGAATCGCCAGCCACACCGGGCCCAGTCCGGGCCCAGTAGAAATGAGGAGGAAGACATCCACTTCGCCGGGGCCGGAACCGCCACCGGCGATAGTTAATGTTTGATGTTTTTCCCTCCCTGACCCTTCCCTCATGTTTTTGTGTTTTTTTCTTGCGGCCGGGAGTCCGCGCCTTTGGGGGGGGGGTACTGTCAGGCTCTGGCCATAGAGAAGCTTTGCTTCTCTATATTTCTATGGTCAGAGTCTGGCAGATCTATTATTTCTACGTCTGTGTGGTGTTGTGTGTGGGATCCCTAATTAGAGGCAGCTGCTAGGCATTACCTCTAATTAGGGATCTTACTTCTATGTTTGTGTTCCACTCCGTTGGCGTGGGTTATTGTTATGTTGCATATTGTCCCGTGTTCGTGCTACGTGTGTTTTACTTTCCTTATGGTATTTGTTATTTTGTATAGTTCGCATCCTGTCTAGTTTATTTAGTTCAATAAACGATGTCGAACTATCGCTACGCTGCGCCTTGGTCTCTATACACACCCGAACGTGACATATATGCTGTTTTACATATTTATAACAACATGTAACCTTAGCAATAAAAAACAAGCAACAACAAAGGAATAACTTCTACATGTTAAATGGAAAATATCCATCAAAATAGCTGGACTAGCCTTATTTCTGTGTCTGGGCAACCGGCCCTTAAGTATGATCTTTCAACTGTCACTAATCATACTATTGAAATGTGTCAGCCTCTAGGCTGTTAGTGTCCATATTAGGACAGCCTCACCTGTCCATGGAAGTTGTCCTAAAAATGGACACTGTACTCCTGCCAATCACCCAGAAAAACATCTCCACAAAACAAAAAAGATTTATTTTAAAACCCGGAGACCAAAAGCCATAGCTCAGTTCAAAACACATCGCTAGCAGCTCAAAAGAATTGAACGCAAGAAAAGATAGTGGGTGTACTGTAAGCTCTGACTGAGAATGTTCACGGCCATTTTGTCCCTCACTCTCCACATTTCACAACAACTACCACAGTGCATTAAGGCACCAGCCCTTTGAAATGAGCTGAGAGTAACCTTAATGTAACCAGTACATGGCAGCATGGGTCTGTGGGCTAGCATGCAACACACAACTTAAAATGACA
The DNA here is from genome assembly GCA_023634145.1 of Thymallus thymallus. Classification (NCBI taxonomy): domain Eukaryota; kingdom Metazoa; phylum Chordata; class Actinopteri; order Salmoniformes; family Salmonidae; genus Thymallus; species Thymallus thymallus. The sequence continues at coordinate 3,509,383 of CM042380.1, read as the reverse complement.
AAAACACCCCTAGAATCATTCCTATACACCCTCTTATTTTGTTAATACAATATGGTTTTTAAACCCATTCTAAAATACTAACACAGAATATCATCCGAGTAAGCCTATGGAAGTTCAAGTTGAGGTTTTCAGGTAGGGAAAAACAATTATTACGCCAAGGCATTTGCATCCGGCTGAAATACGGCCAGAATGTCGAGCATGGCCTGTTTGATGTGGTTTCCAAAACGATGAGAGTCCTATTGGACAGAGAGGAAACAATTTAGAATGGACACGTTTCTAAGGCAAGCTGATACAAAATAACCTGTATGGAGAGGTAGTTGGTATCAATAGTGGCTGGTCAGCAATGAAATTCAGGTCTGTATGTTACCCAGGCGATAGCGATGTCTTTGTTTCAAGTGAGGACAGCTGATTGAAAGAAACATTCAAGATAGGCCATGTGGATTAGCCAACTCACCGTCTCAGGACTGGAGTGCTTGCTGGAGATGTGGAAGTTAATGAGGTTTTCTCCCAAGATGATGTAAGACACACCATATCCATCATCTGCCACCTGACACACAGAGAGAAACACAAACAGCATTTGTAAAACAGGATTACCCGGCAGAACAGAGATAATTACACACAATATCCTACTGTATTTTCAATTGCTAAATTAGAGAAAACTTGGGCCCCTTTAAAATGTATTTTTTACAGTTTTTCCCCCACTATTTCTCTGATTTTACTGAGTTACAGAACATATAAGGAAATCTGTTAATTGGAATAAATTAGGCCCTAATCCATGGATTTCACATGATTGGGAATACAGATATGCATCTGTTGGTCAAAGATGCCTTGACAAAAAAGGTAGGGGTGTGGATCAGAAAACCAGTCAGTATCTGGTGACCACCATTTGCCTCATGCAGTGCGACACATCTCCTTTGCATAGATTTGATCAGGCTGTTGATTGTGGCCTGTGGAACGTTGTCCCACTCCTCTTCAATGGCTGTGCGAAGCTGCTGGATATGGGCGGGAACTGGAACATGCTGTCATACACGTCCATCCAGAGCATCCCAAACATGTTCAATGGGTGATATGTCTGGTGAGTATTTTCAGTTTCCAGGAATTGTGTACAGGGCTTTGCTACCTGGGGCCGTGCATTATCATACTGAAACCTCAGATGATGGCGGCGGATGAATGGCACGACAATGGGCCTCAGGATCTCTTCACGGTATCTCTGTCCATTCAAATTGCCATCGATAAAATGCAATTGTGTTCATTGTCGGTAGCTTATACCTGCCCGTACCATGACCCCACCTCCACCATGGGGCACAAAGTTCACAACGTTGACATCAGCAAACCGCTTCCAAATAACGTTGGAGGCGGCTTATGGTAGATAAATGAACAATCAATTCTCTGGAAACAGCTCTGGTGGACATTCCTGCAGTCAGGATGCCAATTGCACGCTCCCTCAAAACTGGAGACATCTGTGGCATTGTGTAACTGCACATTTTAGTGGCTTTTTATTGTCCCCAGCACAAGGTGCACCTGTGTAATGATCATTCTGTTTAATCAGCTTCTTGATATGCCACACCTGTCAGGTGGATGGATTATCTTGGCAAAGGAGAAATGCTCACTAACAGGGATGTAAACAAATTTGTGCACAACATTTTAGAGAAATAAGCTTTTTGTGTTTACACAATCTTTTATTTCAGCTCATGAACATGTGACCAACACTTTACATGTTGTGTTTATATTTTGTTCAGTGTTCTTGTTTTACATATCGATTTTTTGAGCACCAGGATGAAGAACAGACAATAAGATTGTGCAACTAGGTTTTAAGGCAGCATTCCACTCCCAAATATGGTGTGAAAACATTAGACAATATTTAATGTTACTTTAATGTAATGTTCCTTTAATGGCTGATTCAAGGGCCCTTTTGAGGTCAGGCAGGGAACTCACCGGACCAAAGCCTCCTCCGCTAGACACTAACTCTGGGTGTCTGGCCAGGTCAAACAGCTCTACCTGCTGGAGGGCAGCCTCCACGGCTCTGACAGCATCTACGGGAGGACACACACACACACACACACACACACACACACAAACACACACACAAACACACACACAAACACACAAACACAAACACACACAAACACACACACACACACACACACACACACACACACACAAACACACACACACACTTTAACATACAAAACTCTCAAAGGAAAACACACTGTTTAAAAATGAAAACAAAGATCCCCATTCCACTTTAAAGATGAATAGTACATCCACGATGAAAATGCTGCATGTGACCTCTTTGAGGAAGGCTGAGTCCTCCCCCAGGTACTTGGAGACCACGTAGAGACAGAAGAGGTGACGGTCGATCCCTCCTCCAGTCCTGGCCAGCCGGTAGAGCTGCTGGTGTCTCGTCGCAGCTTCCTTCAACAGCTTCAGTCGCAGCTCTCTCTACAGATAAGACAAGGAATGATTGGAAGAGACAAGGAGACAATATGAAATAATGAAAGGGGAGACTTAGTCAGTGCACAACTGAACGCATTCAACCGAAATGTGTCATCCACATTCAACCCAACCCCTCTGTAACAGAGCAGTGCAGGGGTAACAGGTAAAATCTGTCTCTTTTGGCCAATCACATCCAGATATCACTAACCATTCTCCCATGAGTAATAATATAAAGATGATTGGATGGAGCATTTTTATTAATTTGTTATATATTGAATGAAGACTGACCCACAAATGTTCAGTCCCTGCAATGCTCACAGATCCAACATCAAAGTTGAAACAGGATCCTTACCGGGGTGTCTTCCACCATGGACCTGACGAAGGCACAGGTCTCCAGTGTGCAGGAACGCACAGTCTCTGTGCGCCGCTCTCGGAACATGCGCGTCATGGACGCTTCATACGTTAGACAGAACCTCCCCTTGTCCTGGAAGACAAATTCAATCCATTTTTTATTTATTTATCCACTCAGGGGTGATTAAGGAAAGTCAGGTTCACATTTTCATAAATGTGCCGTTCCTGAACACGATGAGGTTGAAGGACTTATCAAACCATCTCATGGAGTAAGATACAAACTCCAGTATTTAATTATTTATTAATTAACATGTATTATATAGGCATTTAAAAGTGATTTAATTCACAAGCATTCATAACATTTATGAAAATGTCTAAACAATTTATAAGCATTCAGTAACATTCAAAAGTAGTTATAACGGCTTATTCTTGAAAGTTTTTGTAAAGTGTAAACTGTTGAACAAAAGAGGACTCAGGTAGATAATTATTATATTTAATTTGTAGAGAGCGTTTCCCACACTCAATGTGCATAATATGAAAGGTTGGAGCATTTCCCACACTCAATGTGCATAATATGAAGGGTTGGAGCATTTCCCACACTCAATGTGCATAATATGAAGGGTTGGAGCATTTCCCACACTCAATGTGCATAATATGAAGGGTTGGAGCATCTCCCACACTCAATGTGCATAATATGAAGGGTTGGAGCATCTCCCACACTCAATGTACATAATATGAAGGGTTGGAGCATTTCCCACACTCAATGTGCATAATATGAAGGGTTGGAGCATTTACCACACTCAATGTGCATAATATGAAGGGTTGTAGCCCTCTGTCTCACCTGTCGTAACATTTGCCGTGCAGCAGGGACTTGGCATAGCTGTCCAGGGAGCGGACAGGATCGTCAGCCTTGTAACGCTGCTCTGTGTCATCCAGGGTCACAAAGAAGGCAGCCTTCTCCACAGTGTCCAGGGCCTGCTGGTTCCTGCCCTGTCTCAGGTAGGCCTCGCGGGCTTCTGCCCAGGGCACCCTGCCAAGTGGGGTGAACATACCATTGGGGAAACTTTTTGATAAAATATTGTATTATCACAGAGTGGATTTTTACATCACCTTCCATATTTGGGTTGATCCAATTCAATCTGCTTCAAGGTTTGTTCAAGGATTGTTAAATTACTTTAGTTCTGTCAAGTCACCATAGGGTTTTCTACCCTTTTGAGGGCGGAGCCTCCTCTTAGATTACATTACTTTTGGCCAATCGGCGTGATTTTAAACTATTTCAGCCAAATAGCAAGGGACAGAGAAAATCCCATGATACCGATGTGATGTTGAGGGGGCAATTTAGAAGAAACTGCCATTATGCACCTTTAAAGCTTGTATCTGGGTCGTGTTCATTAGGCACCAAATGGAAGAAAATGGACTGAAACCGGGAGGGACTACCTGTACTCATCCAATGAGAAACACTCAGTTTTCCATTGCATGCTCTTACAAACAGGACCCTGGAAGTGTATTTTCTGTACCAGTGTAGAATATATCCTGGGTCGTTCCATGTTATTTGAGCAAGCCATGACACCCACCATCTCAAATTGTTTCGAAATCATCTGTAGAGTTAGAAACAGATAAGATAAGCATTCCTGCAACATTATACAGTAATTTGATCTCTGAGAAATTAAGTTAGTTGATTGCACCCAAATTGGCCATTTTAAAATCCTATAATTCATATAATATTCAATAAATCTACGACATAACATCCGAATTGGAAACCCAAAAATTCTAACAATGAGTAAGACATGAGGATTTCAAAGAAATTATCAAAAGCCACCCACGTACCCCCCCACACTCCACACCAATCCCAACCCAACAAGAATACAATATCAGTTTTCTTTTTTTAACCAGTAGTATGGAGCTGCTGCTTTGAGTTTTGTTTCTTCATACTATGTAATGTATTCTCAGGGAATATGGGGATATTTTTCCCTCCCTGTTCAGAGAAATTAGTCATTGAAGTAATTTATGTCCCCTCATGTCCCCTCCTGATATTACCAGGTTCTGACCACTAGACCACTGTTCTTGCAATTTGTTAAGAATCCCATCCCCCCTCCTCCCCCATCAATGTTAAAGGGATAGTTTGCACAAATTATAATGGTTTCGTTAACCTGTAAGCAATCTATGGTACGACACTAACCCATGCTTTGGTTTTGTTGACCTGGCCCTTGTTTCCTGGCCACTGATTCACAGCGCCTCATATCCCTCTCAAGTAACATAATTGAGTTACACAATACAATTTTACATTGGGGGGGGTGGGGGGGATCCTCAAATCCAAATCAGATGTTATGTTCTAGATTTATTGAATATTATATGAATCCTATAATATAAACATTTCTAATATCAGTGCAATCAATTAACTTAATTTCTCAGAAATTATTTCACAACAATCTGAGATGGTGGGTGCTTTTTTAGGGTGACTCAGTTGGTAGAGCATGGAGCTTGTAACGCCAGGATGGTCAGTTCCATCCTAGCTGGGGATACCCATAGGAAAATGTGTGCACACAAGTCGCTTTAGATAAAAGCGTTTGCTAAATGGCATACATTACTTTACATTATATGTGTAGCGTTAGCTTACCTGTCCCCAGCAGTGAGGGCGGCCAGGGTCTTCTCCCCCGGCTGGGGTTCAGAGGGGTCAGCCAGTATGCGCTCCATCTGCTACTCTACGGCCCTGGGCGACAGCACCTGACCGTTGTAGGTGCTGGACAAGCACAAGGGTAGGGAGGGACAACAACATCTAAAATATGAGTATGGCTTAAAGGAGGTGGAAACTGCAGTACTACACTATGTCTAAAAAGGTGGAAACTGCAGTACTACACTGTCTAAAAAGGTGGAAACTGCAGTACTACACTATGTCTAAAAAGGTGGAAACTGCAGTACTACACTGTCTAAAAAGGTGGAAACTGCAGTACTACACTGTCTAAAAAGGTGGAAACTGCAGTACTACACTGTCTAAAAAGGTGGAAACTGCAGTACTACACTATGTCTAAAAAGGTGGAAACTGCAGTACTACACTATGTCTAAAAAGGTGGAAACTGCAGTACTACACTATGTCTAAAAAGGTGGAAACTGCAGTACTACACTGTCTAAAAAGGTGGAAACTGCAGTACTACACTGTCTAAAAAGGTGGAAACTGCAGTACTACACTGTCTAAAAAGGTGGAAACTGCAGTACTACACTGTCTAAAAAGGTGGAAACTGCAGTACTACACTATGTCTAAAAAGGTGGAAACTGCAGTACTACACTATGTCTAAAAAGGTGGAAACTGCAGTACTACACTATGTCTAAAAAGGTGGAAACTGCAGTACTACACTATGTCTAAAAAGGTGGAAACTGCAGTACTACACTGTCTAAAAAGGTGGAAACTGCAGTACTACACTGTCTAAAAAGGTGGAAACTGCAGTACTACACTGTCTAAAAAGGTGGAAACTGCAGTACTACACTGTCTAAAAAGGTGGAAACTGCAGTACTACACTATGTCTAAAAAGGTGGAAACTGCAGTACTACACTATGTCTAAAAAGGTGGAAACTGCAGTACTACACTATGTCTAAAAAGGTGGAAACTGCAGTACTACACTATGTCTAAAAAGGTGGAAACTGCAGTACTACACTGTCTAAAAAGGTGGAAACTGCAGTACTACACTGTCTAAAAAGGTGGAAACTGCAGTACTACACTGTCTAAAAAGGTGGAAACTGCAGTACTACAGCGCAAAACAGTTATGAACGCAGGCCAAATGGGGGATACATGAGTTTGTTTTTATGGAACATGCTGGTGAAACAGGCATGGCTGGTGCATAATTCCATCGGGACAGGAAAGGGGGGGGATAAGGGTCAGGGTGAGGTATGCCGGATCCAAAGCTGGTCTGTGACAATAACGCTTCCTCCTCTTACCCCATTCCAGGCCTGGAAGGCGGGACGTATTGAACAAGCGCTCCCATTGAGCAAAGAGGAACTCTTTTATCCAGTGCAAAGAGCTGCACCAGAGAGAATATCCCGTCCGCAAGGATGAAACAGAGACAACCATATTTATGTCATTTGGTGTTAAAAACAGAGGGAAGAGGAACTTTAGGGTCATAACGCAAATAGATGAGAAGCAGTGACCGACAGTGAAGGCTCTTTACCGGTTTGATCTGTGCTTGGTCCAGCATTCTCCTGTACAGCATGATGGCATGGATAGCATTGCCTGCCCGAGCGGCCTGCAGACTGGTGGGAAACACATACAGGAAGTCCTAAGAGAGAGGGAGTGAGAATTGAGAAAAAGCTGACAATCACTGAATTAATACAAAAAATCTACAATGGATAAAGAGAAATATTGACAAGAGAATCTGCCAAATTGGTAAACATCCATAAACACATAATATGAATAACACATAATATTATCAAAGACAGTACAGTATGAAACTGTACTGTCTTTAAACTGCTTCTCCAATAGAAATCCCTGATCACACTTGTAGGCGATGACATGGAGCCATTGGCTAGCTAAGCTCATGCGTAGAAGCATGTCATCAGATCTAACGGTCGTCGCGCACTGAACTGCACATGTGCAGGCTGTCAAATTAAAAGGCACTCCTTCGCCATTCTCGCATCTCTGACGCTCGTCGGATGTGGCAGAGCTTCTCAGTGACACAAGCCTACCAGATAGGCTAAATGCCTTTTATGCTCACTTCGAGGCAAGTAACACTGAAGCATGTATGAGAGCACCAGCTGTTCCGGACGACTGTGTGATTACGCTCTCCGTAGCCGATATGAGCAAGACTTTTAAACAAGTCAACATTCACAAGGCCGGAGGGCCAGGTGGATTACCCGGCCGTGTACTCAGAGCATGCACGGACCTGGCAAGTTTCTTCACTGACATTTTCAATCTCTCCCTGACTGAGTCTGTAATACCTACATGTTTCAAGCAGACCACCATAGTCCCTGTGCCCAAGAATGCAAAGGTAACCTGCCTAAATTACTACAGCCCCGTAGCACTCACGTCGGTAGCCATGAAGTCGGTAGCCATGAAGTGCTTTGAAAGGCTGGTCATGGCTCACATCAACATCATCATCCCGGAAACCCTAGATCCACTCCAATTCGCAAACTGACGCAACAGATCCACAGATGACGAAATCTCAATCGCACTCCACACTGCCCTTTCCCACCTGGACATTTTTTTTTATTTAACTAGGCAAGTCAGTTAAGAACAAATTCTTATTTACAATGACGGCCTACCAAAAGACAAAAGGCCTCCTGCGGGGACAGGGGCTGGGATAAAAAATATATAAATTCAATAAAAATATAGGACAAAACACACATCACGACAAGAGAGACAACACTACATAAAGAGAGACCTAAGCCAAAAACATAGCATGGCAGCAACTAGGGATGGGAACCGAAACCCTGTATTAAACGGGTACGGGGCTAAATTATGAAATACTGTAGCATCGATAAACTCTGACATTATCGGTTCTGCTTTTGGTACTGGAGAAATTAAGAAAATGCATTTCCTATTTATTATTGTTACATAAACATTACCTTGCACATTTTATTTCACCAACCATTTCTACATTTGCAATAAGATTAAGACATTCGTCTATGACGCATTTTCACTATTCCCAATGCAGAAGAGAGATCTCTCTCGCGCAGAGCCTGTGTCTCTCACAAGCTACAGCACACAAACACAAGAAAGACCGTGCTCTTAATTAGTGACGATGGCGGAGAGAACTAAACGGTCAAAAGTGTAGTTACACTTCACCAAAGTCGATGCTGACTATGCTCGTTGCCACAAGTGCAACAAGACGAGCAAGAAGACGTTTGTAAAAAAAGTGCATCATGTACAGGCAGAGAAATGCACAGTTTGACTACCTAGCTCGAAGTTCATCTCTAGTTACCCCACCTACGTTAGGTATGTATGCTAGCAGCCTACAGCCCACACACAGAGTTAACTAAATTATGCAAACATGGGTTCATGATCAAAAGTAACCAACACCATCATTACGTTACGTTTGCTGACGACAACAGTGGTAGGCCTCATCACCGACAACGATGAGACAGCCTATAGGGAGGAGGTCAGAGACCTGGCAGTGTGCTGCCAGGATAACAACCTCTCCCTCAATGTTCCAAACACACCAAGACAGTCTTGTAGTGCATATGGCCCTATACATCACTGGGGCCAAGCTTAGCCTCATTACTAACCTGTACCCCCTGTATATAGCCTCATTACTAACCTGTACCCCCTGTATATAGCCTCATTACTAACCTGTACTCCCTGTATATAGCCTCATTATTAACCTGTACCCCCTGTATATAGCCTCATTACTATCCTGTACCCCCTGTATATAGCCTCATTACTAACCTGTACCCCCTGTATATAGCCTCATTATTAACCTGTACCCCCTGTATATAGCCTCATTACTATCCTGTACCACCTGTATATAGCCTCATTACTATCCTGTACCCCCTGTATATAGCCTCATTACTAACCTGTACCCCCTGTATATAGCCTCATTACTAACCTGTACCCCCTGTATATAGCCTCATTACTAACCTGTACTCCCTGTATATAGCCTCATTATTAACCTGTACTCCCTGTATATAGCCTCATTATTAACCTGTACTCCCTGTATATAGCCTCATTACTATCCTGTACTCCCTGTATATAGCCTCATTACTAACCTGTACTCCCTGTATATAGCCTCATTACTAACCTGTACTCCCTGTATATAGCCTCATTACTATCCTGTACCACCTGTATATAGCCTCATTACTAACCTGTACTCCCTGTATATAGCCTCATTACTAACCTGTACTCCCTGTATATAGCCTCATTACTATCCTGTACTCCCTGTATATAGCCTCATTACTATCCTGTACCCCCTGTATATAGCCTCATTACTAACCTGTACTCCCTGTATATAGCCTCATTATTAACCTGTACCCCCTGTATATAGCCTCATTACTAACCTGTACTCCCTGTATATAGCCTCATTATTAACCTGTACCCCCTGTATATAGCCTCATTACTAACCTGTACTCCCTGTATATAGCCTCATTATTAACCTGTACCCCCTGTATATAGCCTCATTACTAACCTGTACCCCCTGTATATAGCCTCATTACTAACCTGTACTCCCTGTATATAGCCTCATTACTATCCTGTACCCCCTGTATATAGCCTCATTACTAACCTCTGTAGCCCCACCTCTACCCGGCATTTGTTTCCCACGAGGCAACACGTGAAATGGTTATTTGCAGTCGACTCACCAGCCAGATGCGTGTCCTCCATGGCACGATGCCGTGACTGGCATACATCCATCCATGCCAGGAGAGCAGCCACTTGAGTGCAGTTTGCATGGTGAAGAAGATAGCCACCCAGAGCCCTGTGCCAACTAACATCCCGCCAACCACCTGCTGGTTCTCAAAGGACATGTAGCGACTGCAAGGAGAGAGGTAAAGCATCACTTACTGGCCATAAACATCCTTCATTTAATTTTATCTATGTGATTCTATATTTTCAAAGTTTAGTCAGCATCATAGGCTATTGAGTGAGTGAGTTGAGACTTTACCTAACAGGCAGGTGAGCACCCACTTTGGTAAACAGTGCCAAGGAAGGGTCAGCTTGGACGCACTTTGCCCTCCCCATGTACAGCCCCACCACTAACATCAGGCCGGTGGGACTGCCAGGGTACACACCGGTCATCACCCCATTCTGTAGAGGAAATTATATTCAGCTGTTAAACACATCAACGTCACTGTTGGTTGCATTTATGTCATCTGCTGTTGTTGTATGTCTGATATAACTTGGTATTGGTATGCCTGGTGGCAATTTCCCTTGAGACAAACGTTATTGAATACAATTTAAGTGTTGGAGCACCTTGAAGCGATAAACTTTTTCTTCCAGGAGTGCAGGCCAGACAGGTAGATTAATCTCAGGGCCTCGTGGCTCAGCTGCAGATCAATGCCGTCTAGAGAGACGGTGAACTGGAACGCAACAGCCTGGTGAGCTTCTGCCATGACTCTACCAGAGGTTCTCTACAGTCGAAAACACATGACAAAACATCACTAAAACACACACACTCTTCATCACAAGATAAAAAGAAGCACACAGGCTACTAGAATCAAATGACCTCACATAAGCTACTTAGCTAGAAAGGACCCACTCACTCATGAGCTACTTAGAAAGGACCTTCTTTCAAACAGATGTGACAAGTGGGTGGGAAGCATTTGTTCCATTCAGTGAGCCAAAATCTAGTAAAGGTATGGGTAAAGTTTGGTGATGGCGTGATAAAGCCGGGCTATTTAAATTTGACCACTGACAGATGCGCAGCATGACTGCATAAAAGACAGCCTGAAACGCAACCACACTATCAACGGAACCATGGTCTCCAAGCAAGAGGTCAGCACAGACAGAAGGGGTTAGTTATACATATCTTTGATGTCAGCTAACGCAGAGTCAACTTTGTGAATTCCAAGGCAGAAAGATAACCAGTTGCCTTGTTTGGTTAATAGAGCTAGTTGTTGTGAAATTCATCCGTTAACTAACTAACTAGGTAGGTAGCTAACGTTAGCAAGCTAGCAGCAAATTCTGGGAAGCGCTGGCTAGTTAGCTATGTCAACATTAGTTAGCTCAATAGCGCTAGTCAGACAGTTAGCTAGGTAAAGCGTTTGATACCAGGTGAAATCAACAATCAAACTCGCATAGTATCTTCAAATGACTCCTTTCAAATATATTTTAGTTGAAGAACATTTCAGCTGTGATTCAACTACACCAAGTTAGCTAGCTACTACACGCTGGATAGTAGGCTACGTCGGACGCTCTGGCACGTTCCAGGTTGCATGGTTGGGCATATTCAAGGCTGACTGTAGCGGGGCCAGGGTTCCGTTCTAGAAGCCTCGGGTTCCGTTCTAGAAGCCTCGGGTTCCGTTCTAGAAGCACGGGTTTGACTGATCCTACAGTTTAGCTTCGGTCCTGCAGTTTAACTCACACCCGGCCCAGAAAGACAATTTCCATACACGACCACATAGAGAAGTCATTTGAAAATTCCTAATAAAGACACTTTGGCAGTGTTTGACTTGGGCAGGAGCTCACTGGAGCTGAGTACCAGCACCTCACTTTTTCTACTGCTTGAGCTCCTGTTCCTCTTATAGAATATTAGATCAAATTAGTACCGGAGCTTATTTCAGTCAAGCACTGCACTTCAGTTATCACCTTTGTGCACAAAACATCTATTGAATTATTCAAATAATTGTCACTGAGGCAGATATGTATTTTCTTTTATCACTCACAGCAAAAGATATTAACATGTTATATTCATCCAATATATGCCATGTTTTTGGATGACGTAGTCGCTGCTCACGCTGCTCCCTCTGGCTAGCGCCTGCCTATCCTTTCTTTGGATTCATTATTGTAATACTTTTTTGAATATTTGTTAAGGGTTGTTGACAACAACCGCCTGTATTCAATGGAGAGAGATGGTATGCTAAGATAGATAGGTAGGTACTTTATTGATCCCAGAGGGGAAATTACTTTATCAAGCAACTTCGAAAAAACACAGGGCAGGTGCAAAATGCCAAAACGAAATACACAAAAGACAGATACACGATACATGATACATAGTGCGGCAGTATGGAAAAAGTATAAAACTAAGTATAAATACACAGTCTGGAGTGCAAAAAGAATGTGTGTATGATATAAGTGAGGGTAATAATAGTTTACTTAATTTACAGTCTGGGTAAATGTACTGGTAAATTAATATTTGCATGGTTAAATTAACTGTACAGGTAAATGACAGGAAGAGAAACTTAAATAGCTAAATGTGTGTATGATATAATTTAGGTTAATAATAGTAATTCCCTTAAAATACAGTCCTTAGTGCGCAGGGTTTAATTACAGATGAATGCACGTATTGCACATTCGATATACTAAACGCAATGAAAAAAAAGATACTACTGACAGGATACTAATATGCATTCCTGAGTGAATGACTATGCAAGTTCAGTCCAAGAATGACTTACAATATTGCATGTGATATGATATATATGATATAACAACTGTACATGAATATGTACATACAGTCCTGAATGAATGAGTGCTGAATGAATAAGTGAATGAGTGATTACAGACCAGAGGCCTAATTGTTAAACTAGGTCCTAACACCCCAACAGTTCCAGGTCTATGTTGCAGACGGCACGGCACCCCGGTGAGGCAATAAATAGTCTTGATAGCTGCCGGGAAGAAGGACCTCCTGTGGCGCTCTCTGGCACACCGTGGTGGGATCAGTCTGTGACTGAAGGTGCTCCTCTACATCATAACCATGGCATGCAGAGGGTGGGTGACGTTGTCCATGATGGCCAGGATCCTTCTCTCCACCAACTCTAGTGTCAAGGTTAATCCCCAAAACAGAGCTAGCCTTCCTGATCAGCTTATTTACCAGAGAAGCATCACCAGCCTTTATGTTGGCGCCCCAGCATACCACTGCACAAAAGATGCAACCACAGACTGGTAGAAAGTAACAGTAGTTTTCTGCACACGTTGAAGTACCTGAGCCTCCTCAGAAAGTAGAGTCGGCTCTGGCCCTTTTTGTACAGAGCCCCGGTGTTACCAGCCCATTCCAGCCTGTTGTCCATATGGACTCCCAGGAACTTGTATGACCCAACCATTTCCACATCCATCCCCTGTATAGGGACTGCAGTCGGTTGGGCCTTGGTTCTCCCTAAGTCCACCACCATCTCTTTTGTTTTGCTGATGTTGAGCTGAAGGTGGTTCTGCTCACACCACACCACAAAGTCATTGATTGTGCTCCTGTACTCCTCCTCCTGCCCACCCCTGATGCACCCTACAATTGATGAGTCATCCGAGAACTTCTGTAGGTGGCATGTTTCAGAGTTATATCTGAAGTCCGAGGTGTAGAGGGTGAACAGGAAGGGGGACAGGACCGTTCCCTGGGGGGCCCCTGTGTTGCTCACTGCCCGTTCTGACACACAGCTCTGTAGCCACACAAATTGTGGCCTACCGTTCAGGTAGTCCGTGACCCAGGAGACTAAGGGTGCTTCCACTTTCATCTTCTCACCAAGTAGCAGGGGCTGAATGGTGTTGAAGCACTGGAGAAGTCAAAAAACATAACCCTCACAGTGCAATCTGCGTTGTCCAGGTGAGAGTAGGCCCTCTGCAGAAGGTAGATGATTGAATCATCCACCCCGATGTTGCGCTGCTATGCAAACTTTTCTTTTTTACCTTCTATTTAACTAGGCAAGTCAGTTAAGAACAAATTCTTATTTACAATGACGGCCAACCTAATCATTGCTATAAACGCTAAGAAGCCAATCTTAAGCATATGCCACTCGTTGGCCTATCCATATGTACTAATCTCACCACTCCTCTCAGGATCCCTCCCCCTCTGTTCTAGTATATATCTACTACTCTCACATCTCCTCTCAGGATCCTCCCCCTCTGTTCTGGTATATATCTACTACTCTCACCACTCCTCTCAGGATCCTCCCCCTCTGTTCTGGTATATATCTACTACTCTCACCACTCCTCTCAGGATCCCTCCCCCTCTGTTCTGGTATATATCTACTACTCTCACCACTCCTCTCAGGATCCCTCCCCCTCTGTTCTGGTATATATCTACTACTCTCACCACTCCTCTCAGGATCCTCCCCCTCTGTTCTGGTATATATCTACTACTCTCACCACTCCTCTCAGGATCCTCCCCCTCTGTTCTGGTATATATCTACTACTCTCACCACTCCTCTCAGGATCCCTCCCCCTCTGCTCTGGTATATATCTACTACTCTCACCACTCCTCTCAGGATCCCTCCCCCTCTGTTCTGGTATATATCTACTACTCTCACCACTCCTCTCAGGATCCCTCCCCCTCTGTTCTGGTATATATCTACTACTCTCACCACTCCTCTCAGGATCCCTCCCCCTCTGTTCTGGTATATATCTACTACTCTCACCACTCCTCTCAGGATCCTCCCCCTCTGTTCTGGTATATATCTACTACTCTCACCACTCCTCTCAGGATCCTCCCCCTCTGTTCTGGTATATATCTACTACTCTCACCACTCTACTACTCTCACCCCTTGACCCATCTTCCTCTACTTTCTTCACTGCCTCAGCATACGACACCCTCTGCACTACTCTAACCCTGGAAACCTCAACCAGCCTCTCTCGCACCGGACACTTCTGATCCCCAGCACCATGGACACCCCTACAATTAACACATACCATGTCTTTACCTATATTGCACATTCCTTTGTCTCATGCCCTTTTACACACCTAGGACCCTCCCTCCTACACACTGCTGCCACATGCCCATAAGCTTGACACCTGTAAAAACATAATGGATTCGGCACAAAATCTTGTACGGGATAACTGAAATATCCTAACATCACTTTGTTGGACAAAGACTCCACTTCAAAAATCAAAAGAACAGACAATGACTCTTCGCCACCCTGTCTGGTCGCAAACGACGAGCATCACAAACACCGGGAATCTTCCCCTTCATCTGATCCGCCTTCACATTTACCGCTACCCCAGTAATCACTCCTTTCAATGGCGCCCTGTTCTTGAGAGAAAAACAAGTCACAGCTCTTGTCCTCATTCGTGTGACGTGGAGCACCGACTCCCTCTGACCAACAGAAATACAAACCATTATCACAAGCCCACCTTCACCGACTCCCTCTGACCAACAGAAATACAAACCATTATCACAAGCCCACCTTCACCGACTCCCTCTGACCAACAGAAATACAAACCATTATCACAAGCCCACCTTCACCGACTCCCTCTGACCAACAGAAATACAAACCATTATCACAAGCCCACCTTCACCGACTCCCTCTGACCAACAGAAATACAAACCATTATCACAAGCCCACCTTCACCGACTCCTCAGCACCCAACTCCGTTTTCACACACCCTGAAACCACATATGAATCAGCCAAAAGGCAAGGGGTCCACTTTCTCCAAAAATGTCACTCCTACCGTAATAGACTCATCTTTATCCTGACCATCGGTGCAAGGCTCGGGCTCCAAGAACCTCACCAAACCTGCCACCTCTGGTGATTCACCCTAATTCCCTTCCATTTCGCCTGTTTGCACTTTCCACAAGCTTTCTTCGACCTACCATCTCCCTTTTTGTTCCACCATCATCAACATATTCAATCCCACGCTCTGCCTCCGTCTCTTTTCAACCTCTGCCTCTCTCTTTCCTTCCATTCTTCCTCTGTCTCCTTGTGATAATATTGCACTTCTCTTAACATACATCTCGTTCTTGCCCTTTCAAGGGACACCATTTCCTCCTTCCTTGATCAAAGTCGCTATGACCGGAACTCTATGCTAGTGCAAATGTGATGTTGGTCCTTATAACCCGGATATAGACGGTCCATGGATCAGAGTATGCGAACATGAGTAGATTACCTTAAACTTAGGTTGGACATATTGGACGCAGACTCTGGTTGTTATTATACCTCAGTGGTCTAGGCTGGGCAGATGAACCCGTATGGATGTAAATCATTGACATAATGATTTGAGCGTGTAGAATAGATTTGTAGTTGTAAACACAATTTGCAAGTGTTGATTAGTTGTGAACATGAAGGGGAAAAAAAGTGTAGTTGTAATCGCATTCACAAACTTGTAAGTTAATATTTGCGAGCAAGAATTGTATCTGTACACCTGTGCATGTCAATTTCGCACACTCAGACAGTACTTTAGTGACAAAAAATATTTGTAGATGTGCAAGTAAGGAGAGAGAGCAGAAGCTCTGGGAGGTGGGACATGTTTCTTCTAACTAATTTAGATTTGGTTTTCATAGAGCAGCATACTCTACACTGGTTGGTCGGTGACAGCTCACATGGGCTGTGTTGTCTAGCGCAACCACCTGTCAATCATGACGTGCGTCACCAGTTTACTACAGACCACCAATGAGTCTCAGCTGTTAGCTGTCAGAGTGGGTAAGTTTAAATGTCTTTCGTTTATAGCTAGGTAGTACGGTTTTTTTCTTCTTCTTTGTAATACGTTTTTGGAAGCTATTGTCCAAGTCATTGTTATTAAGAGTTTGTAACTAAAGTTGTAGTCTGATACTAGCTATCAAAATCAATTAGGTAAAAGTTATTTTGCAAGCTATTTTTATCCTATCAAACGCTAGCTTGATTCTGTATGGCACCATAGCTAGCTAGCAATTTTTTTAACCTTTATTTAACTAGGCAAGTCAATTAAGAACAAATTCTTATTTACAATGACGGCCTACACCAGCCAAACTCAGACGACGCTGGGCCAATTGTGTGCCACCCTATGGGAGTACAGACGTACTTTTGTAAGTATTAATTGAGGAACCAGGTGAGGAGGGACACAATTTTGTTGGCCCTCGGATTCTCTGCTGCCAGTTCCTCTGGCTGGGTCACTCAAGGACATTCAGAGACTTGTCCCAAAGCCACTGCTGCGTTGTCTTGGCTATGTGCTTAGGGTCGTTGTCCTGTTGGAAGGTGAACTTTTGCACCAGTCTGAGGTCTTGAGCATCAAGGATCTCTCTGCACTTTACTCCGTTCACCTTTCCATCGATCCTGACTAGTATCCCAGTCCCTGTCACTGAAATTTGCAAAAAAAACTATTTTTACTTTGTCACTTTCCGAATGCACTGTATACTGATGATTCGACCATATACACTACCGTTCAAAAGTTTGGGGTCACTTAGATATGTCCTTGTTTTATGAAAGAAAAGCAAAAAAAAATGTGTCCATTTAAAACAACATCAAATTGATCAGAAATACAGTGTAGACATGTTGATGTTGTAAATGACTATGTTAATGTTGTAAATGACTATTGTAGCTGGAAATGGCAGATTTTCTTTTTAAATGGAATATCTTGAGGCCCATTATCAGCAACCATCCCTCCTGTGTTCCAATGGCACGTTGTTTTAGCTAATCCAAGTTTATCATTTTAAAAGTCTAATTGATCATTAGAAAACCCTTTAACAATTATGTTAGCACAGCTGAAAACTGTTGTGCTGATTAAAGAAGCAATAAAACTGTCCTTCTTTAGACTAGTTGAGTATCTGGAGCATCAGCATTTGTGGGTTCAATTACAGGCTCAAAATGACCAGAAACAAATAACTTTATTCTGAAACTCGTCAGTCTATTCTTGTTCTGAGAAGTGAAGCCTATTCCATGCGTGAAATTGCCAAGAAACTGAAGATCTCGTACAACGCTGTGTACTACTCCCTTCACAGAACAGCGCAAACTGGCTCTAACCAGAATAGAAAGAGGAGTGAGAGGCCCGGGTGCACAACTGAGCAAGAGAACAAGTACATTAGAGTGTCTAGTTAGAGAAACAGACGCCTCACAAGTCCTCAACTGGCAGCTTCATTAAATAATACAAAACACCAGTCTCAACGTCAACAGTGGAGAGGCGACTCCGGGATGCTGGCCTTCTAGGCAGAGTTGCAAAGAAAAAGCCATATCTTCCTCTGTCCAGTGTCTTTGTTCTTTCCTTTAAAAAGGAAACATCAGTATACATACAATAAGTATACAAACAGACAGTGATAACTAACGCTAGGGGGAACAACAAATTAGAGATTATACAAAGACCTTAAAGGATACACACGTATTGATTGTTTTAACAGCTTTATTGGAAGAATGTAGAATGGTCTTTATGTACCGCTCGAATTCTTGTTTTT
Organism: Thymallus thymallus; assembly: GCA_023634145.1. Classification (NCBI taxonomy): domain Eukaryota; kingdom Metazoa; phylum Chordata; class Actinopteri; order Salmoniformes; family Salmonidae; genus Thymallus; species Thymallus thymallus. The sequence goes on along the minus strand of CM042380.1, from coordinate 3,490,898 downwards.
TATTAGTGAATTTACATTTATGACATTTTGACATTAGCACAATTAGATTTGAGGTAAAATTGTTTTTCTTTATTCTTATTATAGTTAAAGAAACCGAGCGGCACATTCTCCCAAATCATTTCCTTTCCTTCTGAGCCGGCATTCGCGTAATCCCATTTCCTCGTGTAATTGGTTGAGCTTTGTGGCTGTGGTAACTAGTGACGGCCAATAAACGAACGGGAGGTAACGCGGATGTTTGGAGTAAACGGTCATTGGTCGAGAGTCTACGTCCGGGCACGTTATTGTTGCATCAGAAATTGCAGACTGGTGAGATGTCAAGCTCGGGAGAGTTAGGTAAGGATTGTAATCGATGAATGTTTTTTATGTTTCCAATTATCAGCAGCGGCTATTGAAGGCAAATGCGTTTATTGAAGGCGCGTTTCAGACTTTAAATTATTGCAGTATATTGAATGTTGGCTTTGGTAAGGCTAGCTATTTCAATAGTCAATTAAATGAGTGCCATTGTACACAACTACAGCGTAATTGTGAAAAATGGTACGCAGCATCATCTGGAGATGTGTACAACGAAAGTTAAAACATTCACCTTCTGCTACCATTTCTGTGAAGCCATCTACGCATACAATCTGATCAATCCAACGTATTCACCACAGAACGCACTGCAACGCTATGCTGTAAGACAAACGCATCGGTCCATTAAACATTAATATACTTCTGGTATTTAAATTAAAGCCCGTTACAATGTCAAATGTAGTACCATCTACTTAGTAGTATTGTTCATGGTTATACTACCGTATTCCTGGAAAATGCTGAATCAAGCTTTCACAGTGTCCAGAACACGAGTCATGACAAACGCTGGACAGTGACCGTAAATGAAATAGTCGTGACCGGTATCCGTACTCCGGTCACGACTATTTTAACAGAAGACTCATAGCTACTGTTTCCATCGCTTGTCATGAGTCATGTAATGAAAAAACAAATGTTGTATTGTCACATTAATTGTGAATGCGAAAGCTCGATTCAACCCTTTCCAGGAATATGGTAGTATAACCATAAATGGTACTAGCTAGCTAGTTGGCGTGTGAAAATACATCATTGTTTATGTTGCCATTTAAGTAGTTGTAATTAAACAATGAATCTCATCTCATTGCATCCTGTACCTCTATTTATTCATTTGACAGGTTAGACTCCCATCCCCCAGTTCACCAAACTAAGTGACAGAGTCAGGTTGTTGAAATGATAGCTTGGCCCTTTAAGTTAAACAAAATCAGATGAAATAGCCAAATCTCCTAGCCAGCTGTCAGCTTTCAGATGGTATTTATCAGCAATAGTGTTGATTTAACAAAGGAAGCAGCAAAAGGTTACTGGGCATCAATTCTTTGCCATGTCTTCACACTGAAACCAATCACAATTAGTTTGTGTTTTTCCTATGGTGTATTGTTTGTGTGGGTGAATGTTTGTCATCTTGTTTTCTACAGCCTTTGATTATGGCTTCTTGCTGCGCACAAGTGAGGAGGCCACCGCCACCGTGGCCCTGAATGAGTACCTGAGCTCCCGCAGCTACCTGGCTGGGTTCAGCCCCTCTCGGGTGGACCAGGAGGCCTTTGAGCTCCTGCACAGGCCCCCGGCCCCGCAGCACGTGCACGCTCTGCGCTGGTACAGGCACATAGCAGCCCTGCAGCGGGACACCCCCAGCCCACATAGCAACAGTGAGTAGAGTCCAAGGCCCATTGCCAGGACAGGATAGAGTAGCCCACTGCATAAGGGCAGTCATGGCATCCCCCCCCTAGACTAGACCAATAGTGCATGGTCACTTTGGAATGTCGGCTACAGTAAAGCTAACTATTTCAATAGTCAATGAAATTAGTAATTTAAATCAGTTTACCTTTATTTAACCAGGCAAGTCAGTTAAGAACAAATTCTTATTTACAATGACGGCCTACACCGGCCAAACCCGGACAACGCTGGGCCAGTAGTGCGCCACCCTATGGGACTCCAAATCACAGCCGGTTTTCAGTCTGGATTCGAACCAGGTTGTCTGTAGTGTCTTAGACCACTGCGCCACTTGGGATGGGCTCCTTTTGATGGGGGTCTGGGCCACTATGGGTCCATATTGAACAGGGACTTAAACAATATCTGACACTACAAGTCCATATTGAACATGGACTTGGGCATTATGCCCAGCCCCCTGTTCAATATGGACTCGTAGTGTCAGATATTTCCCAAGCCCCTGTTCAATATGGACTCGTAGTGTCAGATAATGCCCAAGCCCCTGTTCAATATGGACTCGTAGTGTCAGATATTGCCCAGGCCCCTGTTCAATATGGACTCATAGTGTCAGATATTGCCCAGGCCCCTGTTCAATATGGACTCGTAGTGTCAGATAATGCCCAGGCCCCTGTTCAATATGGACTCGTAGTGTCAGATATTGTTTAAGTCCCTGTTCAATATGGACCCATAGTGTCAGATTTTTCCCAAGCCCCTGTTCAATATGGACTCGTAGTGTCAGATATTGCCCAAGCCCCTGTTCAATATGGACCCATAGTGTCAGATATTGCCCAAGCCCCTGTTCAATATGGACTCGTAGTGTCAGATAATGCCCAAGCCCCTGTTCAATATGGACTCATAGTGTCAGATATTGCCCAAGCCCCTGTTCAATATGGACTCGTAGTGTCAGATAATGCCCAAGCCCCTGTTCAATATGGACTCATAGTGTCAGATATTGCCCAAGCCCCTGTTCAATATGGACTCGTAGTGTCAGATAATGCCCAAGCCCCTGTTCAATATGGACTCGTAGTGTCAGATATTTCCCAAGCCCCTGTTCAATATGGACTCGTAGTGTCAGATATTGCCCAAGCCCCTGTTCAATATGGACTCGTAGTGTCAGATAATGCCCAAGCCCCTGTTCAATATGGACTCGTAGTGTCAGATAATGCCCAAGCCCCTGTTCAATATGGACTCATAGTGTCAGATATTGCCCAAGCCCCTGTTCAATATGGACTCGTAGTGTCAGATAATGCCCAAGCCCCTGTTCAATATGGACTCGTAGTGTCAGATAATGCCCAAGCCCCTGTTCAATATGGACTCGTAGTGTCAGATAATGCCCAAGCCCCTGTTCAATATGGACTCGTAGTGTCAGATAATGCCCAAGCCCCTGTTCAATATGGACTCGTAGTGTCAGATATTTCCCAAGCCCCTGTTCAATATGGACTCGTAGTGTCAGATAATGCCCAAGCCCCTGTTCAATATGGACTCGTAGTGTCAGATAATGCCCAAGCCCCTGTTCAATATGGACTCGTAGTGTCAGATAATGCCCAGCCCCCTGTTCAGTATGGACTCATAGTGTCAGATAATGCCCAAGTCCCTGTTCAATATGGACTCGTAGTGTCAGATAATGCCCAGCCCCCTGTTCAGTATGGACTCATAGTGTCAGATATTGCCCAAGTCCCTGTTCAATATGGACTCGTAGTGTTAGATAATGCCCAAGTCCCGGTTCAATATGGACTCGTAGTGTCAGATATTGCCCAAGCCCCTGTTCAATATGGACTCGTAGTGTCAGATATTTCCCAAGCCCCTGTTCAATATGGACTCGTAGTGTCAGATATTTACCAAGCCCTTGTTCAATATGGACCCATAGTGTCAGATATTGCCCAAGCCCCTGTTCAATATGGACCCGTAGTGTCAGAAGTTGCCCAAGCCCCTGTTCAATATGGACCCATAGTGTCAGATATTGCCCAAGCTCCTGTTCAATATGGACCCATAGTGTCAGATATTGCCCAGGCCCCTGTTCAATATGGACTCGTAGTGTCAGATATTGCCCAAGCCCCTGTTCAATATGGACCCATAGTGTCAGATATTGCCCAAGCTCCTGTTCAATATGGACCCGTAGTGTCAGATATTGCCCAAGTCCCGGTTCAATATGGACTCGTAGTGTCAGATATTTCCCAAGCCCCTGTTCAATATGGACTCGTAGTGTCAGATATTTCCCAAGCCCCTGTTCAATATGTACTCGTAGTGTCAGATAATTACCAAGCCCTTGTTCAATATGGACCCATAGTGTCAGATATTGCCCAAGCCCCTGTTCAATACTGGCTCGTAGTGTCAGATATTTCCCAAGCCCCTGTTCAATATGGACTCGTAGTGTCAGATATTGCCCAAGCCCCTGTTCAATATGGACTCGTAGTGTCAGATATTGCCCAAGCCCCTGTTCAATATGGACCCGTAGTGTCAGATATTTAAGTCCCCGTTCAACATGGACCCATTATAACATTGGCATGATTAGCATTTAATCATTGAAATCTGTAGCTTTTTTAGTCCTGTATTCTTTTGTCAACAGTGTTAAAGGCTATCGGCAGGAGGACCACCGTTTGGTTGATTCATTTGATCACCTGTGTTCCTGTGTTATTTTTTGTTACTTATCTTAACACTTATTTTTCTTAAAACTGCATTGTTGGTTAAGGGCTTGTAAGTAAGGATTTCATCTGTTGTATTCCGCGCATGTGACAAATAACATTGATTTGATTCCTGTGTGGGTTTTGTGTTGTTTGTGACACGCACATTGAGGGCTAGCTAGTGTGTTGCTTCCCCCTCGCTAACTAAGACTACTGATAGCAGGCCTGCAGCTTTGATGAAGTCCCACAGACTGCATGGTGTGCTCTGGAGACCAGGGGTGGTTGTCATCAGACTGCATGGTGTGCTCTGGAGACCAGGGGTGGTTGTCATCAGACTGCATGGTGTGCTCTGGAGACCAGGGGTGGTTGTCATCAGACTGCATGGTGTGCTCTGGAGACCAGGGGTGGTTGTCATCAGACTGCATGGTGTGCTCTGGAGACCAGGGGTGGTTGTCATCAGACTGCATGGTGTGCTCTGGAGACCAGGGGTGGTTGTCATCAGACTGCATGGTGTGCTCTGGAGACCAGGGGTGGTTGTCATCAGACTGCATGGTGTGCTCTGGAGACCAGGGGTGGTTGTCATCAGACTGCATGGTGTGCTCTGGAGACCAGGGGTGGTTGTCATCAGACTGCATGGTGTGCTCTGGAGACCAGGGGTGGTTGTCATCAGAATAGAGCGTTGTCTTGCATACCCTCAGACAGTTGCCCGCTCAAATCAATTTCTCCAATGTTTTAATTGGGGAATCCAGAGATTTTAGATTCAATTTAATAATTTGCCTAACCTTAAATGTGACACCATTTAACAGCTTGCCGTCTTCAGAGAAAAGTTTGACCAATGTTCTTATTAAATGTGTCCTGTGTGTTTTAGTAAAGGGAAAGAGGGTCCAGCCCCCCTGGTCGGCCCCAGCCGGGTCAAACCTGCCAGAGCTGCGACTCTACAACAGCCTCACACGCACCAAGGTGACATTCTTACCTTATTTGGTTTTGTTTGTTTGAGAGCCCTTTTGGATGGCTGAATCCATATGATCAAATGGGAAAGAATCATACTGAATGTCAATGTACCATAAAGATTTCGATTTTGATCCTATCTCTGTAGCTCAGTTGGTAGAACATGGCACTTGTGACGCCAGGGTAGTGGATTCGATTCCAAGGACCACCAATATGTAAAATGTATGCAGCATGACTGTAAGTTGCTTTGGATAAAAGTGCTGCTAAATGCATTTACTATTATTAATAACAGACTGTTATTGCAGGAGCTGTTTGTTCCCCAGAATGGAAACAAGGTGTTGTGGTACTGCTGCGGACCCACTGTCTATGATGCCTCTCACATGGGACATGCCAGGTAAAGTTCACTTCAGGAAGTAACAAGACTATCAGTTTGTGACATCCACACCTCACCCCAAATAGCTGTTTAGTCCCATAGTAACAAATAGAAGAAGAAACCAGATATATGTCAAGAAAATACAGGTGAGGTGGAAACCCTAATAAGGGCTTACCTGGCATTTCAATTACTTTAAAGGTTCAATATGTAACCTTTTGGGCGACCCAACCAAATTCACATAGAAATGTGATTATATATTATCATTATCATTGAAAGCCTGTTCTTAAGTTTAGTTTTTGCATCTTTTACTTTTGAACTCCAGCTTCAAACAGCTGAACATACTATATTTTCTGTTATGTAAAATATATTTCACAGTGGTTTGGATGGTACAATGATTCTCTGCACTATACTATCTTGTTTTGTCACTTAATCTGATATTAGACTAACTATTTGAATTTTAGCAACCAGTAGATGGAGGAGTGATTTCTGCATAGTGCATCTTTAATGATAAAGGGTTATACTTTCCTGACTCATAACTGTTCTTGAAAGTAATAGTCTAGAACTAAGACTATTTCCTGCTGTAGAACATTCTAATCCGTTTAAATTTGAATGTTGAGATTGAGTGGGTTCAAATCAAATGATTGATTCCTTTGTTTTCCAGATCGTACATATCTTTTGATATCCTCCGAAGGATACTGATGAACTATTTCAAATATGACGTCTTCTACTGTATGAACATTACTGACATAGATGACAAGGTAACCAGCAATGAAGTAGTGACTGTACAAAACAACATGTTGTGCAAACTGAATGGTTGGCTGACCGGTTAGTGATAATGTCTGTCTGTCTGTCAGATCATCCGGCGGGCCAGACAGAATTACCTCCTGGAACAGTACAGGGAGAAGAAGCCAGCGGCTGCCCAGATTCTGCATGATGTCCTTAGTGCCAGAGTGGTAGGACATCAAACTGTTATAGTGTCTATAAAGTTAATGACAAATGAATCGGTCATTATTTACAGGTGTGGCTGCATGATTGGTCATCTGTTGAACAGTGTTTGGCATGTCCTGGGCATACTTTCAGGTTCTAAAGTTTGTGGGGTGGGTGGGAATGAACCAGTCCCATATATATAGAGAGAGAGTGGTGAACTACCACCTCTAACATTCCATTCACTCCATATATATATATATATATAATTTGCAGCCCTTCCGGGCCAAGCTGGCCGAGACCACAGACCCAGACAAGAAACAGATGCTGGAGAGGCTGGACTCTGCAGTCTCTGTTGCCCTGGGACCCCTTCAGGGGGCGGTGGAGAGCAAGGCTGGGGAGGCTGACATACAACGCCTGGCTCAGGTAAGATTTCCTCCCTAATGAACAACATGGATCTCTATGGCTCCTGACAAGTCAAATACACTTGCAGAGGACAAGTCATATTTTATTGCCTCGACACAATCCAGTGGAGGCTGCTGAGGGACGGCTCATAATAATGGAATAGTATCCTAACACCTGGAAACCATATGTTTGATGTACTTGATACCACTAAAGTACCTATCTATCTATCTATCTATCTATCTATCTCCACTGATTCCGCTCCAGTCATTGCCACCAACCTCCTGTGCAACACACTTTACGAAAATAAAAAGAGAGACAACAGAGAAGTTAATGTATTTGTACTTTTTGAAGGTGTTACTGGAGAAGGCCAAAGACCTGCTGTCTGATTGGTTGGATGCTCAGTTTGGCAGTCAGGTGACCGAGAACTCCATCTTCTCTCTTCTCCCTAAGTTCTGGGAAGGGGAGTACCACAAGGACATGGAGGCATTGAATGTAGGTGGAAACACACAGCACATATATTATCACTAATATAACATTTAAGCAAAAAAGGCCTGAGGGGGTGTGGTATATAGCCAATACACCATGGCTAAGAGCTGTTCTTACGCACAACGCAATTCAGATTGCTCGATACAGCCCTGAGCCGTGGTATATTGGCCATATATCACAAACCCCCATGGTGCCTTATTGCTATTATAAACTGGTTACCAACATAATTAGAGCTGTAAAAATGTGTTTTTTCATACCTCTGATATACCACGGCTGTCAGCCAATCAGCATTCTTGGCTCGAACCACCCAGTTAATAATTAATTGTTAATCGTATTTTACTATGAACTTTTCTAGTGTCAATGCTCCTTATCAGAGTAATCTTGGATGTAGGTGGAAGTACACAACTATCATGTCACGTTACCTGATTTTTTTTTTTTAACCTTTTTTATTTAAAGTGTTTTCAACAAACGGCTCCTTTTCTTTTTATGTCAGACGGTCCAGCCCCATCCTCAGATAAAATACAGTATCAAGTCTCATGTCAGACAGTCCAGCCCCATCCTCAGATAAAACACAGTATCAAGTCTCATGTCAGACAGTCCAGCCCCATCCTCAGATAAAACACAGGATCAAGTCTCATGTCAGATGGTCCAGCCCCATCCTCAGATAAAATACAGTATCAAGTCTCATGTCAGACAGTCCAGCCCCATCCTCAGATAAAACACAGTATCAAGTCTCATGTCAGACGGTCCAGCCCCATCCTCAGATAAAACACAGGATCAAGTCTCATGTCAGACGGTCCAGCCCCATCCTCAGTTAAAACACAGGATCAAGTCTCATGTCAGACGGTCCAGCCCCATCCTCAGATAAAACACAGGATCAAGTCTCATGTCAGACGGTCCAGCCCCATCCTCAGATAAAACACAGGATCAAGTCTCATGTCAGACGGTCCAGCCCCATCCTCAGTTAAAACACAGGATCAAGTCTCATGTCACATGATTGTGCAAAAAACGGGGCCCTATGACATAACCCATATTTTAGCAGTAATATAACATTAATATTTCCAATTTGTTAATCATATTTTACTATTAAAATGGCTACTTTTCTAGTGCCAATCTGATGATGGTTGTGAAATGACCGATTTCCCCACCTATTCTGTGTGCAACCCCCAGGTCCTTCCCCCAGACGTACTCACCCGGGTCAGCGAGTACTGCCCAGAGATCGTGGACTTTGTGAAGAAGATCCTAGACAATGGCTTCGGGTAAGGGAGAGATGGTATCTGTTATCACTCAAACCCCCTCTCTATATAGTTTTTTAAAACAAGTTTGTTCATCTCTCTCTCTCTCTCTCTCTGTCGGGTTCTTTTTATTTTTCGTCGGCAGGTACGAATCCAACGGTTCAGTTTATTTTGACACAGCCAAGTTTGCCACCAGCCAGAAGCATGCGTACGGCAAGCTGGTACCTGAAGCGGTCGGTGACATGAAAGCTTTGCAGGAGGGAGAGGGTTATTATTCTTCTTATTCTTATTATTGTAATCATCATCATCCATCATCATAATTTATAATGCGCTTAAAAAATAAAATAAAAAAGTGCTACAATGTATGTGAGTCATTGGTTGTCCATTGTCCTGCAGGAGATCTGAGTGACTCGGCAGACCAGCTCAGTGAGAAGAGGTCAAAGAATGACTTTGCCCTGTGGAAGGCCTCCAAGCCGGGGGAGCCATCCTGGGACTCACCCTGGGGAAAGGGAAGGCCAGGCTGGCATATCGAATGTTCCGCTATGGCTGGTTCCATCTTGGGAGAGTCTATGGACATCCACGGGGGAGGGTTTGACCTCCGATTCCCCCATCACGATAATGAGTTGGCTCAGTCCGAGGTAAGAGTTTAGTCTCAAGTGATCTGTTTCTTTGACATGGACGGTGGTCCGAATATGCACTTGTTCACTCCCCCTCTAGGATTTGAAAGCATTGGAAGGTGTGAGCATGGGCTATAGTAGCAGTATATTTCTTACACCAGTTAGTTTGTAATAAGTCACAAGGGCAAGTGAACGAGTGCACACTTCGGGGAGAAGGGTAGGGTATTGGAACGTAACCTTAATATTCAAGTGATTGGAATAACTAGCATGGTACTTGTCCACGCAGGCCTACTTTGAGAATGACCACTGGGTTCGCTACTTCCTGCACACTGGTCACCTGACCATCGCAGGCTGCAAGATGTCCAAATCTCTCAAGAACTTCATCACCATCAAGGATGCCCTGGCGAAGAACACAGGTGAAGCAACTTCTCAGTAGCCACAAAAACAATGGCTTCATGTTATGTGAATGTGGGTGTCAGGAGTGTGCGTGGGTGGCGTCTGCGTGCAAGCTAACAACCGTTCTCTGTGTTCCCCTCAGCTCGGCAGCTCCGTCTTGCCTTCCTGATGCATTCCTGGAAAGACACCCTGGATTACTCCTCCAACACCATGGAGTCAGCTGTCCACTACGAGAAATTCCTGAATGTAAGTGATATAGCCCAGGGGTGCAGATCTATCGTCTTAAAGGGGTAGTTTGACATTTTGGCAGCTAAGTCCTTTTATGTCTCTGTGTGCGGTTTGAAGGTAGTTTCTGGAGCCCAGGGCCGGCCTTAGGGGGCCTGTATCAGGACCTGCGTTATGGGCTGGTCTTAGGGGGACTGTATCAGGGCCTGCGTTATGGGCTGGTCTTAGGGGGACTGTATCAGGGCCTGCGTTATGGGCTGGTCTTAGGGGGACTGTATCAGGGCCTGCGTTATGGGCTGGTCTTAGGGGGACTGTATCAGGGCCTGCGTTATGGGCTGGTCTTAGGGGGCCTGTATCAGGGCCTGCATTATGGGCGGGTCTTAAAGGGCCTGGCCTGCCCTACCATACCTCCTTACCCGTCTAAATAAAATAGGGGCGCTGTTTTCCTTGCTCGGCTGCTTGTTTGCGCGAGTCTGTCAAATAAATTGTGGCCTGTCCAACGGATTCATTCTGGCGCCGGCCCTGATGGAGCCATTGCCAACTAGCGTTAGCGCAATTACTGGAAGTCTACAGAAGCAGCTAGCATGTTAGTGTAGGAGTGTTTATTTTCAAAGTGCACCTGTTTGAGTGTACTGACCACAAGGGGACTTTATTTTTAATTTGGTCTTCTTCCTCTCCTCACAGGAGTTTTTCCTCAACGTCAAAGACATTCTCCGAGCTCCCTGTGGCATCACTGGACAGTTTGAGAAGTGGGGGGCAGCAGAGATGGAGCTCAACAAGAGGTGAGAGGAGAAACATTACAAGCCTGGTGTTAATGATCAATAAAACTTTATTTGAAGGTTTGATAATAATGCCTTCGTTATGTGGTCATTAAAGTCACCTGGCCTGGAATTACCTTCTTTTACACGTCACACTAAAATCTAAACATCTGAAAGTTTCAGTGTTTCAAACTTCATAACTGAATTTTGGTAAAGAGCGCTGATGTGACCTTTGTTGTTTGTCATTCCATGCAATGTCATGTTTTATGACAACCCTGTGTTGCAGGTCTGAGGATGTACTCAAACAAGGTAGCACTTAATAATCTGCTCTGAATTACTGCCCCCTGTAGGCAGCTCACTGTGTATACGAGAGGAAACCCCACTCCTCCATTGTCCCTGTCTGTAGTTTCTGAGAGTAAACCCCGCCCACTCACATTGTCCCTGTCTGTAGTTTCTATGAGAGGAAGGCAGCAGTCCATGAGGCGCTATGTGACAACGTGGACACGCGCAGCACCATGGAGGAGATGAGGGGGCTGGTGACCCAGAGCAACACCTACATAGCCAGCAGAAAGAGCTCCAAGCTGCAGCCCAACCGCATGCTTATGGAGAGCATCGCTCTCTACCTGACTGACATGCTCAAGGTGAGGGAGAGCTTATGCAGCATACCAGGGGGTGTATTCATTAATTGCACACCATGGCTAAATGTTTTTTCACCATAGCAAAACGTTTTGCATTGAAAAATGAATTTCTATTGGACAAATTCAGTCCCTCCCTGTTTCGTAACATTTGCTTTTGTTTGGTTCCGTTTGGTTCCTAGTGAGTACACCCCAGTATTACACTCACAAGACTAGAGCTGAAGTCGGCTGTTCCAAATAAACCCAGTTGAATGAGCCATCTCATGACAAAACAACGTTGCCATCACATAAATCTAGTGAATACATTCAGTATTAAAAATGAGAAGCGATGTAGAAAGGTATGGTATTCACACCACTATAGCTAAGCGGTTTGATAGAAACACCACATTCTTTGTTCTGATGGTTTTCTCCAACCCTGTCTGTTGTAGACCTTTGGGGCCATTAAAGGTTCCCAGCCTATTGGGTTCCCAGCGGGAGGAGATGGTCACCATGTGGATGTAAGTATTGAGCTGGAGATACCAGGTTGCTTCTTCTTTGTTATTATTATATCAGTGTTCTCGTAGACGTTGCGATTCTGTGCAAGTTTCCACTCAAGCTAACTGAGGCGCCTTGCAGATGGAGAACACAGTGATGCCCTATCTGAAGGTGCTGTCAGACTTCAGAGAATCTGTTCGTAAAATTGCCAGAGAACAGAATGGTAAATGCTTTCTCCCTAGATATATATATATATATATATATATATATAAAAAAAAAATGACATAAATCACGGTTGCTTGCTGCTGGAGATGTGAGGCTTGTAGACATGGTCACTGACTTTTCAGTGTTTTCAGTGACAGAGGTGCTACAGCTGTGTGATGTGGTTCGTGATGACACCTTACCTGAGCTGGGGGTGCGTCTAGAAGACCATGAAGGTAAATGCACTGACCACTATGAACACACACCTTATAGATCAGCCACAATCATGACTGTCTGTATTGTCTTGTCATTGTTAGGCCTTCCCACTGTGGTGAAGCTGGTGGATAAAGAGACACTTCTGAGGGAGAGGAATGAGAAAAAGAAGATGGAGGACGAGAAGAAGAAGAAGAAAGAGGAGGCTGCCAAGAAGAAGCAGGAGCAGGAGGTTAGTAGGACCATAGAGATAGATACTCTTATTTGGTGGAAGCCCTCAATGGCAATGTCCATGCTAAAACGAGTTATGTCCATCTAGAGTCCTTTATCTATCTCTATGGTAGGACCACTGTCTTCCAAGCCCTCCACTAACTGATCTGAGAGCAGTAATAATGTCTAGATATAGTTATATTGATGTGTCCCCTCTGCTAACTGATCTGAGAGCAGAGCAGTAATAATATTACCAGCCTTATGTCTAGATGTAGTTTTATTGATGTATCTCTCTGTTCATGGTTGTTTCATCACAGTTGGCCAAACTGGCAAAGATGAAAATCTCCCCGTGCGATATGTTCCGCTCTGAAACAGACAAGTATTCCGGCTTTGATGAAACGGTAAATATACACCAGTTGTATACCTCCTTGATATCTTGAGAGGCTGCAAGGCTTTATTGAATATCAAGTGTTTTAACAGTCACGTTCTGCTCCTCCAACAGGGTTTCCCCACACTTGATGTGGAGGGGAAGGATCTCAGTAAGGGACAGGCCAAGAAGCTGCGCAAACTCTACGAGGCCCAGGAGAAACTGCACCAAGAGTATCTCCAGACCAATCAGAGTGGCTGCTGAGAGTCCTGGACGTTCAGTTGCCAAACGTTCTCAGCCGTTGCAGATAGTAATGCCACTACTGGAGCTGACATGATTCCTTAATCTATACGTCAGAGAAGCATGTTTGTTCTACACAGCGTATTTCTATCTGAACGCTCCAAACTGTTGCGTCCTGCTGAACGCGCCTCTGGAGGACGCAGCTCCGCCCCTGCCCCTGCTCCGCCCTTCCCCCTGCTCCGCCCATAGCGACAGTTCTGTCCTCATTTGCTGGTATTCGGTTCCTCCAAATTTTTTGCTAAAGCAACAATTTCCTGCATATTATGTGAGGGCTTGTAAATGTGATCAATCACTGCACTATTTCTGCATAAAGCAGTCAAATCATCCCAATATTATCGCATCAAATTTACAAATCACCAACAGTACAAAAAGAGCGCTCGCAATTACAACCAATCATTTCATATTTACCGCATAACATGGTTCAATCAAGCCACACGTCAAAAAACAATTTCCCTCGTCAGCTCATTTTCGCGACAAATTGGACAAAATCATTGTATATTGCCATGAAAAATGCCAGAATTGCAGTAGCAAAATAAAGCTTTTTACTCCAGCAAATACCACAAAAAAATCACTGCGAATTCCTGGAGGGGCTGACTATTGGTGATGCTGAGGCTAGAGAGACACTGGGTGTGTTTCAATAGTCTAAACCAGGGCTGTCCAACCCTGTTCCTGGAGAACTACCCTCCTGTAGGTGTTCACTCCAACCCCAGTTGTAACCAACCTGATTCAGCTTTTCAAGCAGCTAATTATTAGAATAAGGTGTGCTAGATGAGGGTTGGAATGAAAACCTCCAGGATGTTAGCTCTCCAGGAACAGGGTTGGAGTATGAACCTCCAGGATGTTAGCTCTCCAGGAACAGGGTTGGAGTATGAACCTCCAGGATGTTAGCTCTCCAGGAACAGGGTTGGAGTGTGAACCTCCAGGATGTTAGCTCTCCAGGAACAGGGTTGGAGTGTGAACCTCCAGGATGTTAGCTCTCCAGGAACAGGGTTGGAGTGTGAACCTCCAAGATGTTAGCTCTCCAGGAACAGGGTTGGAGTGAAAACCTACAGGATGTATTTGCTCTCCAGGAACAGGGTTTGAGTGTGAACCTCCAGGATGTATTTGCTCTCCAGGAACAGGGTTTGAGTGTGAACCTCCAGGATGTTAGCTCTCCAGGAACAGGGTTGGAGTGTGAACCTCCAGGATGTTAGCTCTCCAGGAACAGGGTTGGAGTGTGAACCTCCAGGATGTTAGCTCTCCAGGAACAGGGTTGGACCGCCCTGGTCTAAACAATGATCTCCTCACCTTTTATCTCTTAGTCTCTTATCCTGAGTTGATAAAGCAGGATGATGGAGGGGGATTCCTTTCTCTTTTACATTAACACAGGTGAAAGGTGAGGAGAAGATACCAGACTACTGAGGTGCATCCACTCTCCCAGTGTTTAAGACCTTGGGACTAAACCTGTGTTCCTTTGCACTGCTCTCCATGGGGACATTTTAAAGAGTTGGTTAATTCAAAATCCGTAAAAAAAAATGTGTGATTGACCACAACTACCGTTCGGATTCAGTTACGTTCCTACAGCTACCACCGGCTAAGATTGGTACTGATAACGTCAGTTTCACCTGTTTAGGTGTAACTAAATTGCGGTTAATAATAACCTGCTATTTGTAGTTGTAGTCACTCCCCAGCCCGACGACAACCTGCAAGCTGAAAACATTCGGACATTTGGGTGAACTATCCCAGTAGGCAACAGTTTATCTATTGAAGGGGAATGTGAGACCACTGAAACCATTTGTTGGCCTCAGCTTCCATGTGCTGTAGGTTAACAAAGTGATCGTTTTAGTTCTCCACTGTGAAGTGCTATTCACAGTGCTGTTATTGGTTGGCAGCGTGTCAGACAGCCGTCCATTGAGGTTCCATTTCTTCTCCCCATCGTGACTGCATATCATTCCTTTTTTATTCTGATATTATGACTAGGAGGACAGTTAAAGCACAATTTCAATGCAGATGATTAAAGAAAATTTTTACAGAGACCTACAGATGCCTTCTTGGGGTTTTTGGCCTTTTATGTGACAAAATAACATGCTTTGAGCAGGTGTTAGGCTTGTTGCAACAATGGCTAGCAGAGGGATGAGATCTTTATAGGAATGTGTGAGACCTTGAAATAAAAAATGGATTTTATTTTGCATCTTCAGTCTTTGAAATGGTTGAACAAATATTAAATTGAGATTCCGTAGAGCTAACACAACTACAGCAGTGACATCAACTAGTTACTAAAAGATGGATTTATTGAACCTCACCCCCCACACACACCTTCTGCACAAAAATCACATCAGAATCAACAAAGGATTTAATATTTAAGTTGCATCTCCAGTAAACCACTGTTCTTTGAACATCAAATCACAAGTACAATATTCAGATATACAATATACTGTATATTTTACATTTTAAAGACTAAAGCAGTCGACAATATACACTGAATAAAAATATAAACGCAACATGTAAAGTGTTGGTCCCATGTTTCATGAGCTAAAGCAATTTGATTTGCTGTTCAGATGTTGTGGCTTGGGGGTAGAAGCTGTTAAGAAGCCTTCTGGACCTAGACTTGGCGCTCAACGATACCGTAACGAGATCCTGAGGCCCATTGTTGTGCCATTCATCTGCCGCCATCACCTCATGTTTCAGCATGATAATGCGCGGACCCATGTCACAAGTTGTTTGGGATTGAGCATGTTTGGGATTCTCTGGATCGACGTATACGACTGTGTTCCAGTTCCCAGACAATATCCTGAAACTTTGCACAGCCATTGAAGAGGAGTGGGACAACATTCCACAGGCCACAATCAACAGCCTGATTGATCAACTATGTGAGGGAATGTGTGGCGCTGCATGAGGCAAATGGTGGTCACACCAGATAGTGACTAGTTTTCTGATCCACGCTCCCTACCTTTTTTTTTAAGGTATCTGTGACCAACAGATTCATATCTGTATTCCCCAGCATGTGAAATCCATAGATTACAGCCTAATTAATTTAATTAAATTGACTGATTTCCTTAAATGAACTGTAACTCAGTAAAATCTTTGAAATTGTTGCATGTTGCAGTTATATTTTTGTTCAGTAAACTAATTTAATTCTCTGATAATACAATATTTAGGTCACTTTAAATGCCCTGTGTATTGGAGTCTGTGGGATGTCATTCTTTGTGCTTATCTTTGCTGTTAGTCATGTTTCTAAGTAGAAACACAAACACTACCATGTTCACAACAAACTGGATGAAGCCAAAAGAGGCCACTCCGTAGTTCTGGTACAAGAAGCCTCCAATCGTGGGCCCGATGGTGCGAAGCAGAGACTGCACAGAGGCACACAGACCCAGCATCGTGCCTGCGGAAGAGTGAAGAGAACCAATCAGAAAAATGTCTAGGGCAAAGAGACAGAAGATGCATTTAAATGCTAAACTGTTTCTTTCAGAATGTTACGACAACACCAGTGTGATTCTCTCAGAAGGTGCCAAAGTTTATTATTATATATTTTTTATGTTAGGCAATGATTTACTGTTTAACTGATGCCCCCTTTCACATTTATCAAAATATGTGTTTGAAACACTTAATTGTCTCACCGGTGTCGGAGGAAGGCACAGTCTTTGTCAGCATGCTGTCAGTGATGACGTTGAACACGCTGAGAGAGAACATCATGGGGAGGACGATGAAGCAGAACTGGAACACGTTCGCCATGAAGGCCTGCCAAAGAGAGAACACAACCTTAACCTTAAGAACAAGATCAAAGGTTTACAACAGGGTCATATTCATTAGGCACCAAATGGAAGAAAATCAACTGGCACGGAGGGACTGTGAACCTGCTTGGGTTTTTTAGTTTTTCTACGGTGCACCCTAATGAATATATACAACCCTGTATTTATCACAAGACTAAATGAGTCCTCTGTACCTGAGCCAGGCCCACCAGACTTGACAAGCCGATGGAGAGGAGAAGCAGTGAGTTCTCAGAATACTTTGCTGTTAGCCGGCCAATCACTCCTCCTTGGATTACCTGGAAAAATGAGACCAAAGAAGTTAATTTCTCAGTTGCCATATAAAATCCTGTTCCCACAATCTTGGAGAATTTAGCCATCTAAACTTTTAATTACTGTAAATACATCCTGTTGTCCTAACCAGGAATATAGTGGTCAAATAATGTTGTAAACACTGACCACCAGTTAAGCTGACACACAAACAACGGCATCGCAAATTTTTCATCATAGGTGCAAAATACCACAAAATATAAAGGTACTAGGGACACAATGAGCGTATCAAAGAAACTAACTCACACTTGCCTTTTCCTACTAGCACTGACTGTGAAAAATGTACTTACTATGACTATATGTGGTTGTCCCACCTAGCTACCTTAAGATGGATGCACTAACTGTAAGTGTCTCTGAATAAGAGTGTCTATTAAATGGAACTGAATTATCTCTGGATAAGAGCGTCTGCTAAATATAATGGAAGTGTCTCTAGATAAGAGTGTCTACTAAATGACTAAATATAATGGAAGTGTCTCTGGATAAGTGTGTCTGCTAAATGACTAAATATAATGGAAGTGTCTCTAGATAAGTGTGTCTGCTAAATGACTAAATATAATGGGAGTGTCTCTAGATAAGAGTGTCTGCTAAATGACTAAATATAATGGAAGTGTCTCTGGATAAGAGTGTCTGCTAAATGACTAAATATAATGGAAGTGTCTCTAGATAAGAGTGTCTGCTAAATGACTAAATATAATGGAAGTGTCTCTAGATAAGAGTGTCTGCTATATGACTAAATATAATGGAAGTGTCTCTAGATAAGAGTGTCTGCTAAATGGCTAAATATAATGGAAGTGTCTCTAGATAAGAGTGTCTGCTATATGACTAAATATAATGGAAGTGTCTCTAGATAAGAGTGTCTGCTATATGACTAAATATAATGTGTCTCTGGATAAGAGTGTCTACTAAATATAATGGAAGTGTCTCTGGATAAGAGTGTCTGCTAAATATAATGGAAGTGTCTCTGGATAAGAGTGTCTACTAAATATAATGGAAGTGTCTCTGGATAAGAGTGTCTGCTATATGACTAAATATAATGGAAGTGTCTCTGGATAAGAGTGTCTGCTATATGACTAAATATAATGGAAGTGTCTCTAGATAGGAGTGTCTGCTAAATGACTAAATATAATGGAATTGTCTCTGGATAAGAGTGTCTGCTATATGACTAAATGTAATGGAAGTGTCTCTAGATAAGAGTGTCTGCTATATGACTAAATATAATGGAAGTGTCTCTAGATAAGTGTCTGCTATATGACTAAATATAATGGAAGTGTCTCTGGATAAGAGTGTCTGCTATATGACTAAATATAATGGAAGTGTATCTGGATAAGAGTGTCTGCTATATGACTAAATATAATGGAAGTGTCTCTGGATAAGAGTGTCTACTATATGACTAAATATAATGGAAGTGTCTCTGGATAAGAGTGTCTACTAAATATAATGGAAGTGTCTCTGGATAAGAGTGTCTGCTATATGACTAAATATAATGGAAGTGTCTCTGGATAAGAGTGTCTACTAAATATAATGGAAGTGTCTCTGGATAAGAGTGTCTGCTATATGACTAAATATAATGGAAGTGTCTCTGGATAAGAGTGTCTACTAAATATAATGGAAGTGTCTCTGGATAAGAGTGTCTGCTATATGACTAAATATAATGGAAGTGTCTCTGGATAAGAGTGTCTGCTATATGACTAAATATAATGGAAGTGTCTCTGGATAAGAGTGTCTGCTATATGACTAAATATAATGGAAGTGTCTCTGGATAAGAGTGTCTGCTATATGACTAAATATAATGGAAGTGTCTCTAGATAAGAGTGTCTGCTATATGACTAAATATAATGGAAGTGTCTCTGGATAAGAGTGTCTGCTATATGACTAAATATAATGGAAGTGTCTCTGGATAAGAGTGTCTGCTATATGACTAAATATAATGGAAGTGTCTCTGGATAAGAGTGTCTGCTATATGACTAAATATAATGGAAGTGTCTCTAGATAAGAGTGTCTGCTATATGACTAAATATAATGGAAGTGTCTCTGGATAAGAGTGTCTGCTATATGACTAAATATAATGGAAGTGTCTCTGGATAAGAGTGTCTGCTATATGACTAAATATAATGGAAGTGTCTCTGGATAAGAGTGTCTACTAAATATAATGGAAGTGTCTCTAGATAAGAGTGTCTGCTATATGACTAAATATAATGGAAGTGTCTCTAGATAAGAGTGTCTGCTATATGACTAAATATAATGGAAGTGTCTCTAGATAAGAGTGTCTGCTATATGACTAAATATAATGGAAGTGTCTCTAGATAAGAGTGTCTGCTAAATGACTAAATATAATGGAAGTGTCTCTGGATAAGAGTGTCTGCTAAATGACTAAATATAATGGAAGTGTCTCTGGATAAGAGTGTCTGCTATATGACTAAATATAATGGAAGTGTCTCTAGATAAGAGTGTCTGCTATATGACTAAATATAATGTGTCTCTGGATAAGAGTGTCTGCTAAATGACTAAATATAATGTGTCTCTGGATAAGAGTGTCTGCTATATGACTAAATATAATGGAAGTGTCTCTGGATAAGAGTGTCTGCTATATGACTAAATATAATGGAAGTGTCTCTGGATAAGAGTGTCTGCTATATGACTAAATATAATGGAAGTGTCTCTAGATAAGAGTGTCTGCTATATGACTAAATATAATGGAAGTGTCTCTGGATAAGAGTGTCTGCTATATGACTAAATATAATGGAAGTGTCTCTGGATAAGAGTGTCTGCTATATGACTAAATATAATGGAAGTGTCTCTGGATAAGAGTGTCTACTAAATATAATGGAAGTGTCTCTAGATAAGAGTGTCTGCTATATGACTAAATATAATGGAAGTGTCTCTAGATAAGAGTGTCTGCTATATGACTAAATATAATGGAAGTGTCTCTAGATAAGAGTGTCTGCTATATGACTAAATATAATGGAAGTGTCTCTAGATAAGAGTGTCTGCTAAATGACTAAATATAATGGAAGTGTCTCTGGATAAGAGTGTCTGCTAAATGACTAAATATAATGGAAGTGTCTCTGGATAAGAGTGTCTGCTATATGACTAAATATAATGGAAGTGTCTCTAGATAAGAGTGTCTGCTATATGACTAAATATAATGTGTCTCTGGATAAGAGTGTCTGCTATATGACTAAATATAATGGAAGTGTCTCTAGATAAGAGTGTCTGCTAAATGACTAAATATAAGTGTAGTAAGCATCCTGTACAGTTAATTTAAACATGTAAAATATTCACTTCCCTGTTCATTTAACCAGTCTGTCTATTAAGTAAACTATTATTACCCTCACTTATATCATACGCACTTTTAGCCATTGAAGTATTTCTCTGCCATCGACCTGTATAGTATAGTTAACCATCCAACATCCACCAATGTATAGTGTACATATTCAGCCAACCACTCATACTATGCAATGTCCTTTTATAGCTTTTTTGCACTCCAGATATCTTGTATTTCTATACCTTTTCATACTGCCGCTCTATGTATCATGTATCGTGTATCTGTCTTTAGTATATTTTCGTTCTGGCATTTAGCAGTTAGCTACTTGACAAAGAAATTTCCCCTCAGGGATCAATAAAGTATCCATCCATCCATCAATCCCTCCCTCCCTCCCTCCCTCCCTCCCTCCCTCCCTCCCCCATACCATTGACACGATCCCAAAGTAGGCCATCAGGTATCCATTCTGCTCTGGCTCCAGCTGGAAGAAGTCCATGGCAATGACAGAGAACATGACCTGAAAGATACCTGAGACAGAATCCCTAGAGGTTGTTGGAAAGGACTCGATGCAAACACAGACAGACACACTAAAATTACAATAACGGGTTAAACACTGAACATTGGTTGCGATGGGGTGTTGAAGTTTTTATTAAGATTGTTAAACGTTGAACATTGGTTTGCGTAAAGCGTGTATAAATGCTACTCCCCCCCAAAATCTGTTACATGGTTTAACCCTTCACTACACCACTGGTTCCAGTTCTACACCGACACCGTCATGCTAAGTGATTAGTTGTCCCTCAGATGAGTCTAAACTAAGACATCCTCACAGGTGGAGAATAAAGTACTCTTATATGTAATAGTGGAGGACACCCACCTGATGGCAAACCTGACATGATCTTGACCATGAAGGTTTTGGCCACACCAGGGAACTTCATCAGTCTGGTGATCTCACCCAGGTCAAAGACTGACTTGCCATTGCTCTTCTCTGCAGAACCAGGAAAATACATCACACGCAACTCACATATGAATGTCAAATACCACACATCCATGGATGTCTGTGTTGTCACAGGCCATAATAAGTGTCAGATAAAGCATAAAAAAATGTATTTTGTGTACCGCAAACACACACACACAAACCCTTTATAGACTGAATAGAGTGTTGTGATGTAGGTGTAGAGTCTTACTGTCTGTGTTGTCCTGTGGAGCTTGTATTTTAGTGTGTTTGGGAATAAACGTCCAAACCAACAGTAAACTGGTGAAGCTCCCACCAGCAGCTACACAAGCAGCAAATGTCTCCCTGGGAAAGCATATCAGGGATTACACAGCTAGATTCCAGCTCTCGGATTGGACTAGAATCGGTGAGCATTGAGGTGCTTCACTCACCCATAGCGTGTGCTGAGTGTACCGCCCAAGGTGGAGCCGGCAACCATGCCAATGCCAAAACATAGGCCCAGCTTGCCAAGGGCATCTGCCCGCCTGTCAGGCTCTGTCAGGTCAGCCACTACCATCTGGGCTCCTGGTGAGGAGGAGAGAGGACCACAACAAGAGAGACTTTAGTAACGTTGGAGCATATGGGGAATAGAGACACATATGGATCTGTTAAAGGGCTGTCTAGTACAGGAGGTCCTATAGGATCTGTTAGAGTGCTGTCTAGTACAGGAGGTCCTATAGGATCTGTTAAAGGGCTGTCTAGTACAGGAGGTCATATAGGATCTGTTAAAGGGCTGTCTAGTACAGGAGGTCCTATAGGATCTGTTAGAGTGCTGTCTAGTACAGGAGGTCATATAGGATCTGTTAGAGTGCTGTCTAGTACAGGAGGTCCTATAGGATCTGTTAAAGGGCTGTCTAGTACAGGAGGTCCTATAGGATCTGTTAGAGTGCTGTCTAGTACAGGAGGTCATATAGGATCTGTTAGAGTGCTGTCTAGTACAGGAGGTCCTATAGGATCTGTTAGAGTGCTGTCTAGTACAGGAGGTCCTATAGGATCTGTTAGAGTGCTGTCTAGTACAGGAGGTCCTATAGGATCTGTTAGAGTGCTGTCTAGTACAGGAGGTCCTATAGGATCTGTTAAAGGGCTGTCTAGTACAGGAGGTCCTATAGGATCTGTTAGAGTGCGGTCTAGTACAGGAGGTCCTATAGGATCTGTTAAAGGGCTGTCTAGTACAGGAGGTCATATAGGATCTGTTAAAGGGCTGTCTAGTACAGGAGGTCCTATAGGATCTGTTAAAGGGCTGTCTAGTACAGGAGGTCCTATAGGATCTGTTAGAGTGCTGTCTAGTACAGGAGGTCCTATAGGATCTGTTAGAGTGCTGTCTAGTACAGGAGGTCCTATAGGATCTGTTAGAGTGCTGTCTAGTACAGGAGGTCCTATAGGATCTGTTAGAGTGCTGTCTAGTACAGGAGGTCCTATAGGATCTGTTAAAGGGCTGTCTAGTACAGGAGGTCCTATAGGATCTGTTAGAGTGCTGTCTAGTACAGGAGGTCCTATAGGATCTGTTAAAGGGCTGTCTAGTACAGGAGGTCATATAGGATCTGTTAAAGGGCTGTCTAGTACAGGAGGTCCTATAGGATCTGTTAAAGGGCTGTCTAGTACAGGAGGTCCTATAGGATCTGTTAGAGTGCTGTCTAGTACAGGAGGTCCTATAGGATCTGTTAGAGTGCTGTCTAGTACAGGAGGTCCTATAGGATCTGTTAAAGGGCTGTCTAGTACAGGAGGTCCTATAGGATCTGTTAAAGGGCTGTCTAGTACAGGAGGTCCTATAGGATCTGTTAGAGTGCTGTCTAGTACAGGAGGTCCTATAGGATCTGTTAGAGTGCTGTCTAGTACAGGAGGTCCTATAGGATCTGTTAGAGTGCTGTCTAGTACAGGAGGTCCTATAGGATCTGTTAGAGTGCTGTCTAGTACAGGAGGTCCTATAGGATCTGTTAGAGTGCTGTCTAGTACAGGAGGTCCTATAGGATCTGTTAAAGGGCTGTCTAGTACAGGAGGTCCTATAGGATCTGTTAGAGTGCTGTCTAGTACAGGAGGTCCTATAGGATCTGTTAGAGTGCTGTCTAGTACAGGAGGTCCTATAGGATCTGTTAAAGGGCTGTCTAGTACAGGAGGTCCTATAGGATCTGTTAGAGTGCTGTCTAGTACAGGAGGTCCTATAGGATCTGTTAGAGTGCTGTCTAGTACAGGAGGTCCTATAGGATCTGTTAGAGTGCTGTCTAGTACAGGAGGTCCTATAGGATCTGTTAGAGTGCTGTCTAGTACAGGAGGTCCTATAGGATCTGTTAAAGGGCTGTCTAGTACAGGAGGTCCTATAGGATCTGTTAGAGTGCTGTCTAGTACAGGAGGTCCTATAGGATCTGTTAGAGTGCTGTCTAGTACAGGAGGTCCTATAGGATCTGTTAAAGGGCTGTCTAGTACAGGAGGTCCTATAGGATCTGTTAGAGTGCTGTCTAGTACAGGAGGTCCTATAGGATCTGTTAGAGTGCTGTCTAGTACAGGAGGTCCTATAGGATCTGTTAGAGTGCTGTCTAGTACAGGAGGTCCTATAGGATCTGTTAGAGTGCTGTCTAGTACAGGAGGTCCTATAGGATCTGTTAAAGGGCTGTCTAGTACAGGAGGTCCTATAGGATCTGTTAGAGTGCTGTCTAGTACAGGAGGTCCTATAGGATCTGTTAGAGTGCTGTCTAGTACAGGAGGTCCTATAGGATCTGTTAGAGTGCTGTCTAGTACAGGAGGTCCTATAGGATCTGTTAGAGTGCTGTCTAGTACAGGAGGTCCTATAGGATCTGTTAAAGGGCTGTCTAGTACAGGAGGTCCTATAGGATCTGTTAGAGTGCTGTCTAGTACAGGAGGTCCTATAGGATCTGTTAGAGTGCTGTCTAGTACAGGAGGTCCTAGGCACGGTACGTACACTGGGCCCTTATCTGGGAGTTTGAGTGTGAAGGGAACAACAGGTAGTATCTGTGTCTCTAACTGTGTCTATGTGTCTCTAACTGTGTCTATGTGTCTCTAACTGTGTATATGTGTCTCTAACTGTTTTCTCTGTGTCTCTAACTGTGTCTATAACTGTGTCTCTAACTGTGTATCTGTGTCTCTAACTGTTTTCTCTGTGTCTCTAACTGTGTCTCTAACTGTGTCTATAACTGTGTCTCTAACTGTGTATCTGTGTCTCTAACTGTGTCTATGTGTCTCTAACTGTGTCTATGTGTCTCTAACTGTGTATATGTGTCTCTAACTGTTTTCTCTGTGTCTCTAACTGTGTCTCTAACTGTGTCTCTAACTGTGTATCTGTGTCTCTAACTGTGTATCTGTGTCTCTAACTGTGTCTCTAACTGTGTATCTGTGTCTCTAACTGTGCCTCTGTGTCTCTAACTATGTCTCTGTGTCTCTAACTGTGTCTCTAACTGTGTATCTGTGTCTCTAACTGTGTATCTGTGTCTCCTACTGTGTCTCTGTGTCTCTAACTGTGTCTCTAATTGTGTCTATAACTGTGTCTCTAACTGTGTATCTGTGTCTCTAACTGTGTCTCTAACTGTGTATCTGTATCTCTAACTGTGTCTCTGTGTCTCTAACTGTGTCTAACTGTGTCTAACTGTGTCTATGTGTATCTAACTGTGTCTCTAACTGTGTCTCTAACTGTGTCTCTAACTGTGTATCTGTGTCTCTAACTGTGTATCTGTGTCTCTAACTGTGTCTCTGTGTCTCTAACTGTGTCTCTAACTGTGTCTATAACTGTGTATCTGTGTCTCTAACTGTGTATCTAACTGTGTCTCTAACTGTGTATCTGTGTCTCTAACTGTGTCTAACTGTGTCTCTGTGTCTCTAACTGTGTATCTGTGTATCTAACTGTGTCTCTAACTGTGTCTCTAACTGTGTATCTGTGTCTCTAACTGTGTCTCTAACTGTGTCTCTGTGTCTCTAACTGTGTCTCTAACTGTGTATCTGTGTCTCTAACTGTGTCTCTGTGTCTCTAACTGTGTCTCTAACTGTGTATCTGTGTCTCTAACTGTGTCTCTGTGTCTCTAACTGTGTCTCTGTGTCTCTAACTGTGTCTCTAACTGTGTCTCTGTGTCTCTAACTGTGTATCTGTGTCTCTAACTGTGTCTCTGTGTCTCTAACTGTGTCTCTAACTGTGTATATGTGTCTCTAACTGTGTCTCTAACTGTGTCTCTAACTGTGTCTCTAACTGTGTATCTGTGTCTCTAACTGTGTCTCTGTGTCTCTAATTGTGTCTCTAACTGTGTATCTGTGTCTCTAACTGTGTATCTGTGTCTCTAACTGTGTCTCTGTGTCTCTAACTGTGTCTCTAAGTCTCTAACTGTGTCTCTAACTGTGTCTATAACTGTGTCTCTAACTGTGTATCTGTGTCTCTAACTGTGTCTCTAACTGTGTATCTGTATCTCTAACTGTGTCTCTGTGTCTCTAACTGTGTCTAACTGTGTCTCTAACTGTGTCTCTAACTGTGTATCTGTGTCTCTAACTGTGTATATGTGTTTCTAACTGTGTATCTGTGTCTCTAACTGTGTCTCTGTGTCTCTAACTGTGTCTCTAACTGTGTCTATAACTGTGTCTCTAACTGTGTATCTGTGTCTCTAACTGTGTATCTAACTGTGTCTCTAACTGTGTCTCTAACTGTGTATCTGTGTCTCTAACTGTGTCTAACTGTGTCTCTAACTGTGTATCTAACTGTGTCTCTAACTGTGTCTCTAACTGTGTATCTGTGTCTCTAACTGTGTCTCTAACTGTGTCTCTGTGTCTCTAACTGTGTCTCTAACTGTGTATCTGTGTCTCTAACTGTGTCTCTGTGTCTCTAACTGTGTCTCTAACTGTGTATCTGTGTCTCTAACTGTGTATCTGTGTCTCTAACTGTGTCTCTGGTTCTCTAACTGTGTCTCTAACTGTGTCTCTGTGTCTCTAACTGTGTCTCTAACTGTGTATCTGTGTCTCTAACTGTGTCTCTGTGTCTCTAACTGTGTCTCTAACTGTGTATATGTGTCTCTAACTGTGTCTCTAACTGTGTCTCTGTGTCTCTAACTGTGTCTCTAACTGTGTATCTAACTGTGTCTCTAACTGTGTAATTGCTGCTGATCTTGTCATGCAGGGCTCCCTTGAAAAAGAGACATTGATCTCAATGGGACTCCCTGCTAAAATAAAGTTTAAATAAATAACAGGCAGTGTAGCACTTACCAGGCAAGCCATGCATCAAGACAGCGGGGAGTTTGTGGATGAAGAGCATGAGAGGACTGTCGGCTATCGCTAGTAACCCATAGTAGACCACAGATGCAGCACAGGATAGACACATTGCTGCCCTGGCCCCAAAAAGGTCTGCAAACCTACCGACAATAGAAAAATAACACTGATCTAAATTGAAATCTGCCAACATATGGTCACCAACACATAACAGTTGTCTCCTAACACAAGCGATATTGTGTCTGGACTCAGGTCTGATAACCCCTCTCTGTATGGTTCGTTGCCCCAAAGTCATTGAACCATAACTCAATAAGATTCAAGTGACAGCACTTTAAATCTCAATTTGCCTGCAGTAAATTGTGCATCTTTGACTAGGGTTGGAGATTGAAGCTGCAGACTGTGGTAACACTATGTAACAGATTAGATATTTAACAGAGTTTGCTCACCTGCCAAATATCGGACCTCCCAACAATTGAACGACACCAACCATGGTTTGCAAATAGCCAATCCATAGGGTGTCAAATCCCAGCTTTTTCGCCAAATACTGAATGGAGAGAGGTCACTAACTTAAATTCATATACATATTTGTATTATTATTATAATAATTAAGATTAAATTGTCATAGGTAAATTGCTTTCAAAGCGCAGTCACAACCATCTATCAAAAACGACGGTGCCCTCAAGAAGGCCCAGGTTAGGTCAACATTTTTCTCAATATATTTTTAGATGTAAGACTATGTCAAATATGTCAACAATCCCAAGGCCATTCAACCCTATTAGCAAATGGCAAATATCTACAATATATTTGAATAACAGCAAATGAATGCATAGCAAACAGGTAGCCTACTTTTTGTATCCATTCTGATATCGAAAGTATTGAAATAAACTGTATCGATTTGTTTCTCATCTCTATAAATATAGGCTAATCATATAACAACAAAACAACCGCTTTTGTAGCGTTGGTACTAGAATAGACATTAAAATACAAATACTTACAGGAGTGATGGAAAACTGTAAAAACATCCATGTGATATCCAGGGCAGCTATGAGGTAAGTAACGTAAATGACTCTCTGTATCTTTGAGCCTGTAGGTAAATCGGTAACGGCGGCCGGTGGGTCTGATTTAACTCGCGTCATTCTTACTGTAGCCTAAACCCAATTCGGTTCACCCTCTTGCATACAATAGACTCCTGGAAAACCTGGAACAAGGAGAAATAAATGATGAAATAACAAACAACAGCATAAGACAATATAGTGTCGACACTGTTGCTGTCAAGTATGGAGATTAAAGGCATTTACCTTTGTTTATCTGAAGACGAAGTTCTTATAAATGCATAATACATCCGTCCAAAGTGTTCCTGCCGTCAGGCTACTACCGATGCAGATGTTGATTTCACACTATGAGCGCACCAACGCAATAGAAAGGTGACTCCTACGTTCATTCAATAATGCAATTCCTAACCATTAACTTCAGGAAATATTTCTCACGCATAATATTTCCCTATGTTCTTGTACTTTGATCTTTAGAGGATGTAATATGTTTGCTGGCAGCACAAAAACGGAACTTCCTGTTTTCAGGCTTCAAAATAAAAGCTCTCATTATCTCCTGCTGTTCTGCCCTTGAGCAAGGCACTTAACCCCTTAAACGCTGCAGGGGCGCTGATCCTGTGCTATTCCTCCAACCTCCCCGTCAGTGAGTGTGTGTGTGTGTGTGTGTAGATATATATATAATAGATAATATAGATATATATATAATAGATAATATACCTTCTTAGTCATGATGCATTCATTGCAGTTTAATTAATTACCATATTGTGTAAATATATTACATTCTTAATAAAAACACAGTTGCTTCAGTTGGGAACCTTGCTCTGTATTTCTTCTGAAATTGTTCATTTTCCTCTAGTTTCAGTAGTGGACTTTTATTCTGACTTCCCAACCAGAAGTAAATTGGTGAAACAGCTTGGAGCCCTAGAAACGTTCCTCCCAGGTGGGCTTCAAGTCATGTATGGATAACATGTTGTATATGTCAGCCTTATGTCTTAATTATAATAAAGCTGATAAAATACAGTTGAAGTCGGAAGTTTACATACACTTAGATTGAAGTCATTAAAACTCATTTTTCAACCACTCCACAGATTTCAGGTTAACAAACGATAGTTTTGGCAAGTCGGTTAGGACATCTAAATTGGGCATAACACAATTAATTCTTCCAACAATTGTTTACAGACAGATTATTTCACTTATAACTCACTATATCCACAAGTGGTTCAGAAGTTTACATACACTAAATTCACTGTGCCTTTCAACAGCTTGGAAAATTCCAGAAAATGATGTCATGGCTTTAGAAGCTTCTGATAGGCTAATTGACATCATTTGAGTCAATTGGAGGTGTACCTGTGGATGTATTTCAAGGCCTACCTTCAAACTCAGTGCCTCTTTGAGCGACATCATGGGAAAATCTAAATAAATCAGCCAAGACCTACAACATTTTTTTATTGTAGAACTCCACAAGTCTGGTTCATCCTTGGGTGCAATTTCCAAACACCTGAAGGTACCACGTTCATCCGTCATACCGCTCAGGAAGGAGACGCGTTCTGTCTCCTAGAGATGAATGTACTTTTGTGCAAAAAGTGCAAATCAATCCCAGAACAACAGCAAAGGACCTTGTGAATATGCTGGAGGAAACAGGTACGAAAGTATCTATATCCACAGTAAAACGAGTCCTATATCGGCATAATCTTAAAGGCCGCTCAGCAAGGAGGAAGCCACTGCTCCAACACCGCCATAAAACTGCACATGGGGACAAAGATCGTACTTTTTGGAGAAATGTTCTCTGGTCTGATGAAACAAAAATAGAACTGTTTGGCCATAATGACCATTGTTATGTTTGGAGGAAAAAGGGGGAGGCTTGCAAGCCGAAGAACACCATTCCAACCTTGAAACACGGGGGTGGCAGCATCATGTTGTGGGGGTGCTTTGCTGCAGGAGGGACTGGTGCACTTCACAAAATAAATGGCATCATGAAGAAGGAAAATTATGTGGATATATTGAAGCAACATCTCAAGACATCAGTCAGGAAGTTAAAGCTTGGTCGAAAATGTGTCTTCCAAATGGACAATGACCCCAAGCATACTTCCAAAGTTGTGGCAAAATGGCTTCAGAACAACAAAGTCAAGGTATTGGAGTGGCCATCACAAAGCCCTGACCTCAATACAAAATTTGTGGGCAGAACTGAAATAGCGTGTGCGAGCAAGGAGGCCTACAAACCTGACTCAGTTACACCAGTTCTGTCAGGTGGAATGGGCCAAAATTCACCGAACTTATTGTGAGAAGCTTGTGGAAGGTTACCTAAAAAGTTTGACCCAAGTTAAGCAATTTGAATGCAATGCTACCAAATACTAATTGAGTGTATGTAAACTCCTGACCCACTGAGAATGTGATGAAAGAAATAAATCATTCTCTCTACTATTATTCTGACATTTCACATTCTTAAAATAAAGTGGTGATACTAACTGACCTAAGACAGGGAAGTTTTACTAGGATTAAATGTCAGGAATTGTAAAAAACTGAGTTTAAATGTATTTGGCTAAGGTGTATGTAAACTTCTGACTTCAACTGTATGTTATGTTTGGCTGTATCAACATATCAATTGATTTAAAATGGTTGGTAAATAGTGAGGCCCCCAAAAGGCTCTGTGTGGGTATGGATTTGGGTACATAGACCCGCGAGCCACTGCGCCCCTCATGATGATTTCAGATTTTTTGTGGCCCCCACCCCCATCAAAGTATACCTGGTCTAGCTCGTCCCCTCGCACATCCTGTGTAGGTCACTTCGATCCAGACAGCTCAGCAGCCCTTCGCGCCCAGGACCCGGTAACAATTCACTGTAATAATTCACAGAAGTAAGTCAATGTTCCCTTTTACAGCACAGCGTGTTTTATTGTGACAGAATACATGGAGAAGATCTTTACTGACTGAGGATGTATATCCTGAGCAGTATTTGTTAGATTGTCAGAGTAACCATATTTGAGAAGAAGCAATATAATTAACAGCCTACATTATGAACATAGTCATCCTCAACAATTATGAAGATCACTTTTTTTCAGATATTGAACAATGTTGGTCACCGCCTTTCAGTGTGTTGCATTATGTGTATATTAACTTGACAAAACCATGTGATCAAAGGTCAAGCCGTTTTTTTATGAAGTCGCTTCTCACCAACCAGTCATCACCTGCATTGTGGCAGGCACTGTTAACCAATCATTGGGGTGTTTTGTTTGACCCAAGCGAACGTGGTCAGAGACCTGACAACAGGAAACAACTTTACGGCAATTCTAAAGCTACAGGGAATACAAATTAATGTTATATTTGAGTCTTCACTGTAATCAATTCATTGTAGTGTGTGATATGGAGGTATACAAACGTTTATTTAGACATTTATACAGAAAAATGTAGCAGCTATGTTGGCACTACCATGTTGATCTGAGCCTTGCTGTTGTAAAACCACTACAGTGTCCGACTGGTGGCTGTAGCAGATGCACTTCCCTCGCCGACTTTAGTCTACAGTCTGCTTCGCTAGGTTTACTGCTCAAACCCTGGTCTGTTCTCTCCCCAGGTTTAGTTTAATAAGTGACACTAAATCTCTGAGCCGGCGGGAGAGGGCAGAGGTGAGGAGGAGAGCCTTCTGTATTACCTGCTCCGCTCACCTTTCAACAGATTCTCTGAGTAAGTAGAATCAGAACTACAACAGATTCTCTAAGTAGAATCAGCACTACAACAGATTCTCTAAGTAGAATCAGAACTACAACAGATTCTCTAAGTAGAATCAGAACTACAACAGATTCTCTAAGTAGAATCAGAACTACAACAGATTCTCTAAGTAGAATCAGAACTACAACAGATTCTCTGAGTAGAATCAGAACTACAACAGATTCTCTGAGTAGAATCAGAACTACAACAGATTCTCTAAGTAGAATCAGAACTACAACAGATTCTCTGAGTAGAATCAGAACTACAACAGATTCTCTGAGTAGAATCAGAACTACAATAGATTCTCTGAGTAGAATCAGAACTACAACAGATTCTCTGAGTAGAATCAGAACTACAATAGATTCTCTGAGTAGAATCAGAACTACAATAGATTCTCTGAGTAGAATCAGAACTACAATAGATTCTCTGAGTTAGTAGAATTTAGAACTACAATAGATTCTCTGAGTTAGTAGAATTTAGAACTACAACAGAAAACTAAATGTATGCTGTTTTCTAATTCTCGTAGAAATATTTGATGGCTTGCATTGGATGGTTCTTTCATCAAGCAGTTAAGAAGAAATAGATCATGCCTCTCCCTAAACAGCAAGAAGCAGATTGTACAGTCAACTTTCCTTGACTGTGGTGACACCATTTATTGGAATACTGCAGCCACTACTCTTAAACCTTTTGATGCTGTCTACCACAGGTAACAGTTTTAATACGCATCACTGCATCCCGTAGATTACTCCCTTTTTTGTTTACAAAGCTTTACTACACAAGCTTCCGACCTACTTCACCTCACTGTTAAACCCGTTCACAGGAATTGTTAACTCTCGAGGTTCCAGGACACCATTGTAAACTAAAAGTATTCAGACCCCTTGACTTTTTCCACATTTTGTTACGTTACAGCCTTATTCTAAAATGTATTAAATCATTTTTTCCCCTCATCAATCTACACACAATACCCATAACAACAAAGCAAAAACAGGTTTTCAATTTTTCGGAAATATCACATTTTCAGTACTTTGTTGAAGCACCTTTGTTGAAGCAGCGATTACAGCCTTGAGTCTTCTTGGGGATGACGCTAGAAGATTGGCACACCTGTATTTGGGTTGGATCCTCTCAAGCTCTGTCAGGTTGGATGGGGAGCGTTGCTGCACAGCTATTTTCAGGTCTCTTCAGAGATGTTCTATCGGGTTCAAGTCCAGGCTCTTGCTGGGCCACTCGAGGACATTCAGAGACTTGTCCCGAAGCCTCTACTGCGTTGTCTTGGCTGTGTGCTTAGGGTTGTTGTCCTGTTGGAAGGTGAACCTTCTCCCCAGTCTGAGGTCCTGAGCGCTCTGGAGCAGGTTTTCATCAACTACTTTGCTCCGTTCATCTTTACCTCAATCCTGACTAGTCTCCCAGTCCCTGCCGCTGAAAAACATCCCCACAGCAGGATGCTGCCACCACCATGCTTCACTGTAAGGATGGTGCCAGGTTTCCTCCAGACGTGACGCTTGGCATTCAGGCCAAAGAGTTCGAACTCCAAGTGGACTGTCATGTGCCTTTTACTGAGGAGTGGCTTCCGTCTGGCCACTCTACCATAACGGCCTGATTGGTGGAGTGCCGCAGAGATGGTTGTCCTTCTGGAAGGTTCTTCCATCTCTACAGAGGAACTCTAGAGCTCTGTCAGAGTGACCATCAGGTTCTTGGTCACCTCCCTAACCAAGCCCTTCTCCCCCGATTGCTCAGTTTGGCCGAGCAGCCAGCTCTAGGAAGAGTCTTGGTCGTTCCTAACTTCTTCCATTTAAGAATGATGGAGGCCACTGTGTCCTTGGGGACCTTCAATGCTGCATACATTTTTTGGTACCCTTCCCCAGATCTGCGCCTCAACACAATCCTGTCTCGGAGCTGTACGGACAATTCCTTCGACCTCATGGCTTGGCTTTTGCTCTTACATGCACTGTCTATACAGGTGTGTGCCTTTCCAAATTATGTCCAATCAATTTAATTTACCACAGGTGGACTCCAATCAAATTGTAGAAACATCTCAAGGATGATCAATGGAAACAGGATGCACCTGAGCTCAATTTCGAGTCTCATAGCAAAGGGTCAGAATACTTATGTAAATACGTTTTTTTACAAATGTTTTAGATTTTTTTTATAAATATGCAAACATATCTAAACCTGTTTTTGGGGTATTTTGTGTAGATTGCTGAGGATATATATATAATTTTAATCCATTTTAGAATAAGGCTTTAACGTAACAAAGTGGAAAAAGTCAAGTGGTCTGGATACTTTCCAAAGGAAATGTATAATCAAAACTTTTTTATTTTATATTTTAATTTTAATTTTATATAACCAGGCAAGTCAGTAGAGAACAAATTCTTATTTACAATGACGGCCTACACTGGCCAAACTCGGCCTACGCTGGGCCAATTGTGCGCCGCCCTATGGGACTCCCAATCATGGTTGGTTGTGATACAGTCTGGATTCGAATCAGGTTGTCTGTTGTGACGCCTCTAGCACTGAGATGCAGTGTCTTAGACCACTGGAGCCCTGACTAGAGAAATCTTTACCATAATGACCATTGGAAAATGGCATATTTACTCTCAAATATGTGCTGCTTTTTAAACCTTTCAATATTGTTTCACGTAGGACAAAGATCCTGTTCCTACTCCGATTTCTGGCAGACTACGTTCCTGGTGTCGGGCTGGTTGCTCGTAAGTGTTTACTTTTATAGAAACCAAGTATCTGAAAATGGCATGGGATGCATTTTTTCCATTGTTTACCTTTTTGTTGGTGGTCTGCTGACATGAAATGTGGCTTCCAAGTTCTGTCAGTCTGCATCTTGTCAGTTTGTGTGTGCATTGACCTGATTGGCTTAACCTTATCCTCCACTTGTCCTTCCAGGCCCTCTAATGGATAACCTACCCGTCTGGCAGAAGATCTACTTCTATAACTAGGGCTGAGGGCAGGAGGTCGGAGGTCGTTGAAGGTCACGTGGCCAGCTTGATAGAGGTCGACACTAAAGAGGGAGACTCTCAGTAAAATACTATACAGAGCCAGAGACATAGGGACTCTATTTCAGCTGGGACCCTCAAATAAGATCAACATGCTGTTCTGTTGCTGGGGCATGCAGGAGTACCTTACGGATCCTTCCGTTCTGTTGCTAGGGCGTGCCAAAGTACCTTACGGATCCTTCCGTTCTGTTGCTAGGGCGTGCCAAAGTACCTTACGGATCCTTCCGTTCTGTTGCTAGGGCGTGCCAAAGTACCTTACGGATCCTTCCGTTCTGTTGCTAGGGCATGCCAAAGTACCTTATGGATCCTTCCGTTCTGTTACTAAGGCGTGCCAAAGTACCTTACGGATACTTCCGTTCTGTTGCTGGGGCGTGCAGGAGTACCTTACAGATCCTTCCGTTCTTTTGCGTGCAGGAGTACCTTACAGATCCTTATGTTCTGTTGCTGGGGCGTGCAGGAGTATGTTACAGATCCTTCCGTTCTGTTGCGTGCAGGAGTACCTTACAGATCCTTACGTTCTGTTGCGTGCAGGAGTACCTTACAGATCCTTACGTTCTGTTGCTGGGGCGTGCAGGAGTACCTTACAGATCCTTACGTTCTGTTGCTGGGGCGTGCAGGAGTACCTTACAGATCTTTCCGTTCTGTTGCTGGGGCGTGCAGGAGTACCTTACAGATCTTTCCGTTCTGTTGCTGGGGCGTGCAGGAGTACCTTACAGATCCTTCCGTTCTGTTGCTGGGGCGTGCAGGAGTACCTTACAGATCCTTACGTTCTGTTGCTGGGGCGTGCAGGAGTACCTTACAGATCTTTCCGTTCTGTTGCTGGGGCGTGCAGGAGTACCTTACAGATCCTTACGTTCTGTTGCTGGGGCGTGCAGGAGTACCTTACAGATCCTTGCCTTTTGCATCCTCTCCTTGTTATTTATTTTGGTAATTTGAGTAATTTCTGTCATATCTTCCACCTGACTGATCTTGAATGAATATGATGAATTGATGCTAATTGTGTGATTTAGTTTTCTCCTTTTGTAAACTATACATTACCCAGTGGCATTATTGATCGAGTGGTATGAGATATCTTTTGCACCAATGGTGATCATCACCCTCTTGTCAGTCAGTTTTGCTCTTTATCACTGGGAACAACGCACTGCTGCAGCTAGCCCTGATTGGCTCTTTGCGGTTGGACCTACAGCATTATTGAAATACTTTGAGGCTGATTGAAGTTCTCTCTATGGGGGCGTCCCAATATCTCCCTTCTGAAGTGTGCACTTGTTCACTCCTTCCCACAAATTTAAAAGCATTAGATTGGCATTTGACAGAGGCATGGGCTAGTGGGAGTTTCCACCATATTTCGTATGTACTAGTCACTACCTTTCAAATCTGTGAAGGGATGTTAAATGCACAAGGAGAGATGATTGGACCATAGCCTACGTTCCCCTTCAGTAGTAAGGAGATGATTGGGCCATAGCCTACCTTTCCCTTCAGGAGGAAGGAGATGATTGGACCATAGCCTACCTTCCCCTTCAGGAGGAAGGAGATGATTGGACCATAGCCTACCTTCCCCTTCAGGAGGAAGGAGATGATTGGACCATAGCCTACCTTCCCCTTCAGGAGATGATTGGACCATAGCCTACCTTCCCCTTCTGTTTGTCACACTGGCACAGTGGGTTAAAAAAAAACAACATGAAATATAGGCTGTATTCTCAATGATATTAACTACCCAATTGTGTTCCTAATAGATTGTTACTTAATAGGGGGTGAGAATTAAGAACCCAGTCATTGTGTTATCTTAGGTAGGTTTTCCTAGTTAACTTATTACCATGTTATTACTAGTAGTACAAATATGATAGTTTTTTCACTAATTGGTATTTTGATCAATGAGATCAGCTCTTTGTATAAACGCAACCCTTTTCATGCAGACAATTAGGATGAAGTCCAGGAACTAAAATGCGCCACAGTGAAGAATTTCAATCTTTATTGACACAAATCTAATACTCTCTTTTTGTAGCCTACAATAAATAATTGTATTCTGTTTTCATGGGTCATTTGGATAGTCATTCCTCAGGCTTTATTCATCACTAGTGGGACATCCAGGGACAGACCTGGCCACATGAGGGCATGGGTGAAAACACTCAAACCTATACCCATCGTGACAATCATGCCTCAATTAAAAATAATAATGAAAAAATGTAAACAGGTCAGTGGTGGTATAGCCCAGGGTTTCCCAAACCCCCCCCCCCCAATACTGAACTGGTGGACCGTGCGTCGGATCCGGACCCAGAACATGGTCAATACAGAACTGTCACGATTCAAACTCTGGTGTCATATGAACACACAAGACGTGGCACAATGTGTAGTACTGCAGGAAATTAACTTTAAAACTGCAAAATGTTCTCTCCACCAACAAGAGGGGTGTGGACCAGTTTGGGATATCATGGGATGCAAGGTGGGGTTTAACTGACAATATCCATTCAGATATTTTCTTTGCCACATTAGAAATGTGTGACCGGACCATCTCCAATAGTACTGGAGTACCCTTGTTCTAGACGTTACACATTACTGAATTTACACTCCTGGTTCCATTTGACCAAGGGTGGTAGGCTCTTACCCATTCTTTAATTTTGATAGGCTGATCACCAGAAATTAACATAAAACGACGAGGGATTGAGTGAGCCAGACGCTGTCCAGTCAAAGTTTTTACAATCTGATGAGCATCTATGCATGACTTCTGTTGATCATTGCTTCTGCCATTCAACAACAGTACAGAATGAGGGTACAAACTCCCATTCAGAATAAAACATTTTTTAAAAGTCTGAATTTCAGAAAAGAATAGAGGACTATGCAGAAACACAGTTGAGTTGTGTTTTCTCCCCGTGTCTAAGTAGCTTATATTGGGGTAGAAACAAAGACCGTATGTGTAAACTCAGATCCATGTGTTTCCCAAAGCTCCAATGGTGTGATTCTGTAAACCCAGTGACTGGACATGCATGGACTGAAGGAGACCACCATCCACATCCTTAACAGCATCGCCATTCAGTCAAAGCACCAAATTATTCCTAATAAAACAAACACACACTGTCTGTGGAAAAAGGCTGAAAACAAACCTTTCATCTGACCTGACTGAAAACCTTTCAGACCCTGGTGAAGAACTCCTATTGCACCTCAATATCAGCTAGGTCATTGCGTTTGTAAAATATACATCCCGCGTCCACCTCCTGATCTTTGTGGATTTCGTCACTCAGTCAGAGAGTAGAGGTGTTGTGTTTGATTCATGCTGTGTGGAGTTCAGTTAAAATATCCTTAGAATTTCACAGATATTTAACTTTGTGTGATTCACTCCAATCGACCAGAGAATGTAATCCATTGTCATGGTAACTAAAATGAAAACATAATCAACCATATCGGACTACTGCTTCCCTTTGCTGATCGAAATGCTGAATGGTTAAACGTATACTCTGTCTGTTGAAATAGTGAGAAACGGTTGAAAAACACACAGTAAAAACAATGTCAATAAGCATAGTTCAACTTAAAGATAGGTTTGGTTATCATATAATTCTTAGAGAATACTTTAAATCAATAATATTTTTTGAAATCAGAGACCAAAACCGTATAGAAAACAAGACTTGTTAGAACAGAAAAAAATACTTTCTACACCTTCAAGAGCTTTCTTTGCGGAAAATAAAATGTTTAAAAAATTACTCTCACTCTAAAAAGTGTATGGACAGAAACGAGCGGGGGGAAGTCCCCCTCCAGTCATGCAATCTCTCTTCCTTTCTCTCTAATCTCACTACAGATATCAGTCAGTGATTTGCTCTGCCCACCCCCCTCTCCCCCTCTCCTCTCTGTCAGTATGACATCATCGCTCCGTTGGTCGTCCTGGTCTCTTCAGTAGGCGCCATAGCGATCCTAACACAAACACAAGAAGATGGGTTAGAAGATTAGGAACCATCTAGTGGGATTTTCCTTCCAATACTAGAGAAGAGATTGGTGATCATAAGGCACCAAACTGAAGAACACTGACTGAAACAGGAAGAGACTTCAATACAAAAGCTCCATTTTCATTTTCAGTTGCAAAACACTTTTCCGTTGTGTGTCCTACTAGATAGTAAACAGGCATGTGTAATTGTATTGTGGTGAGGTGTCTCTGGTCCTGTCACCTGTATGGTGTTCATAACTCCGTTGGCCAGCACGGCCATCTTGCCCGCCACAGTCTTCACCCCCTGTTTGAACTGAGCAATGTCTGGCCCCGTTGGCAGCACACTGTCATAACCTGCCCCTCCTACAGAGACAGAGAGAGAAAGAGAGAGATCAAACACACACCCACCCACACTACCAAAAACTCAAACACACACCATGAACCCTTACCTGTGTCACGGTCACTCCCGTCCCCAAACAGGTCAGCAGAGCTGATGGACGTGTTGCCAGACAGGCTCTCCAGACGAGTCTTGGCCTCATACTGGGGAATGACAGAACAACATCATCTTGTTAGACAACACCCTCTCATTAGCTAGACAACACCAACAACACCATCTGATTATACTAGACAACACCATCTCATTAAACTAGACAACACCCTCTCATTAGCTAGACTAGTCAACACCAACACCACCATCTCATTAGACAACACCACCATCTCATTAAACTAGACAACAACACCATCTCATTAAACTAGACAACACCATCTCATTAAACTAGACAACACCATCTCATTAAACTAGACAACACCATCTCATTAAACTAGACAACACCCTCTCATTAGACAACACCACCATCTCATTAGACAACACCACCATCTCATTAGCTAGACTAGTCAACACCAACAACACCATCTCATTAAACTAGACAACACCCTCTCATTAGACAACACCACCATCTCATTAGCTAGACTAGTCAACACCAACAACACCATCTCATTAAACTAGACAACACCATCTCATTAGACAACACCATCTCATTAAACTAGACAACACCATCTCATTAAACTAGACAACACCCTCTCATTAGACAACACCACCATCTCATTAGACTAGACAACAACACCATCTCATTAGACAACACCACCATCCCATTAGACTAGACAACAACACCATCTCATTAGACAACACCACCATCCCATTAGCTAGACTAGTCAACACCAACAACACCATCTCATTAAACTAGACAACACCATCTCATTAGACAACACCATCTCATTAGACTAGACAACACCATCTCATTAGACTAGACAACACCATCTCATTAGACTAGACAACACCATCTCATTAGACAACACCACCATCTCATTAAACTAGACAACACCATCTCATTAAACTAGACAACACCATCTCATTAGACAACAACACCATCTCATTAGACTAGTCAACACCATATTAAGACTAGACTAGTGGCCCACTGTTGTCTTATTGAATGTGGCCTGCCTTTATCTAGAGGCTGCAGTTGAGTTGACAGATGGCTTGGTATTGGTTGGTATTACAGTGGTGTAACTTTACCTCAGCATTGCTCTCGCGGCCAAAGAACATGTCGGAAGAGATGGCCTTGGCGTTGGCAAACTTATGCCGGGCCTCACTCGACTCGGCCACGGGCGCTGCCGCCTCCGCCTTCCGCCGACTGGGCCGTTCTCCGATAGGCTGAATGCTGGAGATGGTCACCTCCTCTTTAGGCTCCTCCTTCTCCAGGGCCCAGGAGGAGGTGAAGGAGGCCACACCCCCCTCAGAGTCCCACCGTGAGCCGAAGCCATCGCCTGCTGTGAACGGGTTGTCCTTGTACCTGTCCCAACAAAACACACAAACACACACATGCAGGGATAGACCCAATGTGTTGTTCAGGTATGGTTACACAAGTACACATTCACAATGGATTAGATCTGAGGAAACAGAGGTAGATGAAGGGATGCATTGTCTATTCCAAATCTACCCCTAACCCATAGACCCAAGGCTCTACCCCTAACCTATAGACCCAAGGCTCTACCCCTAACCTATAGACCCAAGGCTCTACCCCTAACCTATAGACCCAAGGCTCTACCCCTAACCCATAGACCCAAGGCTCTACCCCTAACCCATAGACCCAAGGCTCTACCCCTAACCTATAGACCCAAGGCTCTACCCCTAACCCATAGACCCAAGGCTCTACCCCTAACCTATAGACCCAAGGCTCTACCCCTAACCCATAGACCCAAGGCTCTACC
The DNA here is from genome assembly GCA_023634145.1 of Thymallus thymallus. Classification (NCBI taxonomy): domain Eukaryota; kingdom Metazoa; phylum Chordata; class Actinopteri; order Salmoniformes; family Salmonidae; genus Thymallus; species Thymallus thymallus. The sequence continues at coordinate 3,450,306 of CM042380.1, read as the reverse complement.
CCTAACCCATAGACCCAAGGCTCTACCCCTAACCCATAGACCCAAGGCTCTACCCCTAACCCATAGACCCAAGGCTCTTGGATAGATAGATGAAATGATTGTATAGGTGTGTTAGCAAGATGAAGACAATTTTATATAGCCTATCTGAGGGCAAGTTGGAGCCATTACCACATTGTTAATACCAATCCAAACCTTTCAGCTGTCCCAGTGCCTGGGAGGTAGCTAGCTAGGGTTGAAAGGCCATTTGGAGTTAGACAGAAACCAGTTTTTACACTACTCCTTAGGAGAAGACTTTCTGATCTGTCTGGGATGTGACGTACTTAGGGGGTCCGGAGGAGAAACCCGGCTCATCAAACATGTCCAGTTTGGAGCGAGGCGAGGACTTGGCCCCCACGGGCGTCTCCTGCTCAATCACCTGCATCTCTGACATCACAGAGTGAGATATGGTGCTGGAATATGCAGAATACACACACACTTAGTCATGTCCACACACACATAAATAATGTGCTGCAATGCAACACAGACACTATAAACACAAACACCACTGAAGATAGATAAATGGCTCCATCTGACTCTGGGTCAGTAGATAAAGGGCCTCCATCTGACTCTGGGTCAGTAGATAAAGGGCCTCCATCTGACTCTGGGTCAGTAGATAAAGGGCCTCCATCTGACTCTGGGTCAGTAGATAAAGGGCCTCCATCTGACTCTGGGTCAGTAGATAAAGGGCCTCCATCTGACTCTGGGTCAGTAGATAAAGGGCCTCCATCTGACTCTGGGTCAGTAGATAAAGGGCCTCCATCTGACTCTGGGTCAGTAGATAAAGGGCCTCCATCTGACTCTGGGTCAGTAGATAAAGGGCCTCCATCTGACTCTGGGTCAGTAGATAAAGGGCCTCATTGACAAAATCCCGAAGTATCCTTTAAGCAAATGCAATAGTATACATTAACACATGCAAAAAGGCAGCACTTTATTGCTATTTGTAGTGCTCAAGGAATGCTTATTCCATGAGAGAAATATTACTGTTCTTTGAAAACTTTATTACCTGCGGTTGCCGAAGCCCATGCCCAGTCTCTCAGCCTGCTCTCTCTTCTTACCCTCCATGTTCTGCATCTTCTTGTCTTCCATTTTCCTGTCAATCTCCAGCTCCTTGTAGGCCAGGCGCATGGAGGCCACACTGCAAAAACATACATTTTTGAATTGTACCCCATTCCTTTGCAACAATTTTGCCTGCTTGGAACTGTAGGAAATTAAGCTTCTCCTCCGACCATGCTGTTCTCCTTGTAAAATGATTCATAACTTCACCCTCTTCGTGCATAAAATATATTAAGACAATTATTTTATATTATAGTCCATAATTGTCGATTAAACGATAATACAATTATTGCACCAGCCCTAATGCTGACGTGATGTCACTGCTCGCTGTCCTCAAGAAACCCTTCTATTCACTTTTTTTATGCGAACGTAGGCTGCATTATTTGCAGCAGGATTTATCTGACCTCTGAACAGTTCGTCCAAGACAAGACCGCAAATATTAATTTAGCTTAAACACTAAACTGCATGAAGGGCAGAATGTGGGGCGGAGGTGTTTCCATGCTCTCTGACTGTCAAACTGTGGTTCACTCACATGGACTCCTCTGCCTGTTTCTTAGCCTCAGCTGCTTGCTCCTCCCTCAGCTTCTCAGCTACCAGGGCCTGTTTCTCCACCTCCGAGAAGCTCTTACTGCTCACTTTCTGGGCCCCCAGGCCCTTCTTAGCACCCAGCTGGAGGGGAGAGGAGCACAGAGGAGATGGTTACACACAGCTGGGGACAGAGGAACTGACTGCCCCCGGTGGACAAGTGGTAGTATTACATCCAGGTTTGGTGGTTCTGATTTGGGACATTCGTTTTTAATGTTAATGTGACTTATCCAGGAATAACACTGAGCCCTAACTACATTCTAGAACTACGGCCCCAAGTGTTTCCTAGTCAGGTCACGTGGACTACTCCCTCATGCAGAGCACCCTGTCTGAGTGCTGAAGGGGGTGTTTCTTACCCCTTTCTTGGTAGTGGTGGGCTTCTTCTTCCCAATGATGGATTGCTTCACATCTGTAACACAAAGCTCATCATTAGAACCCAGGTGGACACTGACAGGCCAGGGTTCCCGATTTGTAATCGCTCTGCACAAAGGAATGCATAGCCGGGTCCCATGTGTGAGAAAGCACAAACAGTTGTATGTTTCCCTCTGTTAAAAGGTGCAAACATTCAGCACCCTTAGCAGACGCTATGCAAACAACACATCAACACACTCAGATGAGAAACAATATGCCAACAGTCCTTTTATCCTCTCAAAGCAGCTTCAAGACAAACTTTGCCATGTGCTGCAGCCAGCAGTGTTATAGCATTGCAGCTGAAGGACAGCACAATTTTCATATACACGACAGAAAGAGTTACATTTGGTTAAGTTATTCTAAAAAGTTATGGGACTTTCACATTTTGTTACAAAGTGGGATTGAAATGATCCGCACAAAATCATTGATCCACACCAAATACTCCATGTCAAAGTGAAAAGAAAATGATATAAAAGTTCACGAATAAATACAAAAATAACTCAAATATCTTGATTGTTTAAAAATACAGGCAAGCCTAAATTAGTTCAGCAGAAAACATTTGCGTAGCAAATCACACAACAAGTTGCATGGCCTCACTATGTGAAATAATATGGGTTACCATGACTTGAATGACTACCCCGTTCTTGTTACCCCCAAACATACAACATTTGGCATTGGTCCTCAGATCCTCAAAAAGTTCTACAGCTGCAGAGCATCCTGACTGGTTGCATCACCGCCTGGTATGGAACCTGATCGGCATCAGACCGCAAGGCGCTACAGAGGGTAGTACGAACGGCCCAGTACATCACTGGGGCCAAGCTTCCTGCCACCCAGGATCTCTGTACAAGGCGGTGTCAGAGGAAGGCCCTAAAAATGGTCAAAGACTCCAGACACCCAAGTCAGACTGTTCTCTCTGCTACCGCATGGCAAGCGGTACCGGAGCACCAAGTCTAGGTCCAAAAGGCTTCTTAACAGCTTCTACCCCCAAGCCATAAGACTGCTGAATATCCTTTTAAGCATGGTCAAGTGATTCATTAAGCTTTGGCAGGTGTATCAAACCACCCAGACACAACAAAGATACAGACGTCCTTCCTAACTGAGCTGCTGGACGGGAAGGAAACCATGCAGTGATGTCATCATGAGTCCTACAGTGACTTTACAACAGCTTCAGGGTTTAATGGCTGTGATGGGACAAAACAAAGTATGACTCAACAATACTGATCTAAATTAGTCAAAAGAAGGAAGCCTGGACAGACTTTTATCCCCCACTTTGACATGAGACTATTTTGTGTAGATCAGTGACAAAAAAATACAAATAAAACACATTTTAACCCCACTTTGTAACACAATTTAACATGAAGAAGTCCAAGGGGAGTGAAAACTTATGAAAGGCACAGTAAGCCTGCTAGGTCTGTGACTACATGTTGAATGATGGGTACTAAGCCTGCTAGGTCTGTGACTACATGTTGAATGATGGGTACTAAGCCTGCTAGGTCTGTGGCCCAGGCTACATGTTGAATGATGGGTACTAAGCCTGCTAGGTCTGTGGCCCAGGCTACATGTTGAATGATGGGTACTAAGCCTGCTAGGTTTGTGGCCGAGGTTACATGTTGAATGATGGGTAGTAAGCCTGCTAGGTCTGTGGCCGAGGTTACATGTTGAATAGGGGTTGTCTGACTGTTGTAACGTTTGGAGACTGGAAGAAGGAAGAAAGCCTTGGCAGTCACACATTTTAGTTAGAGCTGGGAGGGAGGGGCTTAAGCTTGCATGTCACAATCAGATGAGGTGTCAGTCAAGCACAGAACCAACCATGCTTCCTGAAAATCTGTCCAGCCAATGGGCTAACGGCAGCTTTTAAAAAAGGCGTTCCAATCACCTTTGGGTAGCTGTGGTTGATCTGATGACAAACGCATTGAGTCCTCTACGGACAAAGCAGACACAGGTGTTACAGAGCGCTCCACGGTCATATGGAAAACCTCCAGGGACTGTATTATAGGATGGGTTACACATGTAGGGGAGTGGCCAAATGTCTAAATCAGGGGGGAGTCTACCATTCTGGGAAGAGCCAACCAGGGCAGCCTTGGCAGAATATCAGGATAGGGCGGGGTTACTGTGGATGTTGAGGTCTGTAGACGGCTACAGTCACAATGGCCTATTCCTTGTTTTTAAGGTCAGCAAAAGATGAATTAGAGGTGAGGGGAGGAGCTGTTGTCATGTGAAAGGAGGGCAGGGGAGGAGCTGTTGTCATGTGAAAGGAGGGCAGGGGAGGAGCTGTTGTCATGTGAAAGGAGGGCAGGGGAGGAGCTGTTGTCATGTGAAAGGAGGGCAGGAGAGGAGCTGTTGTCATGTGAAAGGAGGGCAGGGGAGGAGCTGTTGTCATGTGAAAGGAGGGCAGGGGAGGAGCTGTTGTCATGTGAAAGGAGGGCAGGGGAGGAGCTGTTGTCATGTGAAAGGAGGGCAGGGGAGGAGCTGTTGTCATGTGAAAGGGGGGCAGGGGAGGAGCTGTTGTCATGTGAAAGGAGGGCAGGGGAGGAGCTGTTGTCATGTGAAAGGAGGGCAGGGGAGGAGCTGTTATGTGAAAGGGGGGCAGGGGAGGAGCTGTTGTCATGTGAAAGGGGGGCAGGGGAGGAGCTGTTGTCATGTGAAAGGGGGGCAGGGGAGGAGCTGTTGTCATGTGAAAGGAGGGCAGGGGAGGAGCTGTTGTCATGTGAAAGGGGGGCAGGGGAGGAGCTGTTGTCATGTGAAAGGAGGGCAGGGGAGGAGCTGTTGTCATGTGAAAGGGGGGCAGGGGAGGAGCTGTTGTCATGTGAAAGGGGGGCAGGGGAGGAGCTGTTGTCATGTGAAAGGAGGGCAGGGGAGGAGCTGTTGTCATGTGAAAGGAGGGCAGGGGAGGAGCTGTTGTCATGTGAAAGGAGGGCAGGAGAGGAGCTGTTGTCATGTGAAAGGGGGGCAGGGGAGGAGCTGTTGTCATGTGAAAGGAGGGCAGGGGAGGAGCTGTTGTCATGTGAAAGGAGGGCAGGGGAGGAGCTGTTGTCATGTGAAAGGAGGGCAGGAGAGGAGCTGTTGTCATGTGAAAGGAGGGCAGGGGAGGAGCTGTTGTCATGTGAAAGGAGGGCAGGGGAGGAGCTGTTGTCATGTGAAAGGAGGGCAGGGGAGGAACAGGACGCTGGCTGAGGACTTACCTATAGTGACTTTGGGAGACTGCTCAGTGCTCAGTCCCTCAATGCTTGGTCCTTCCTCCAGCTCTGAGAATGTCAAATACAATCACAGATCAACTGTCTAGAAATGTATGGGAAAGCTCCAGCTGAAAGGATAGGAGAGGGAGGACTGTGTGTGTGTGTGTGTGTGTGTGTGTGTGAGACTCACGAGTGCTGGTGGTGTGGGGGGCTTTGGGTGTGTCCTCCAATAGTTGAGGGGTGAGGGCTCCATTGTGTTCTGTCAGGGAAGGAGCCGTCATGTCCCAGCTGTTTGAAGGCTGCAAATACACCAATTAATTCCCATCAAATAACACACACAGAACGAACACTACTGCACACACAGAACGAACACTACTGCACACACAGAATGAAGACAGAAGCACAAAACACTTGTGTGATTAGTGTGAGTTGAACAGTAGACCACAGACCTACCTGAGTATGCTCGGCAAAGAAGTCTGTCTGTCTCTTCTCTGGGGCTGCAGGCTGGCTGCTCACACTGGTGGAGTCAATCCACAGCTGAGAGAGAAAGAGGAAGGGTTTACAGACGGCATTCACACAGCCATCTGACATTCACTCCTGATGTATTTACCTGCTTCACCCTCAACAATCACTGTGAATATTATTTGACCCTGCTGGTCATCTATGAACGTTTGAACATCTTGAAGAAAGATCTGGCCTTAATGTCCATGAATTGTTATAATCTCCACCCGGCACAGCCAGAAGAGGACTGGCCACCCCTCAGAGCCTGGTTCCTCTCTAGGTTTCTTCCTAGATTCCTGCCTTTCTAGGGAGTTTTTCCTAGCCACCGTGCTTCTACATCTGCATTGCTTGCTGTTTGGGGTTTTAGGCCGGGTTTCTGTATAGCACTTTGTGACGTCGGCTGATGTAAAAAGGGCTTTACAGATAAATGTGATTTTGATGGCCCAGAGCCAAATCAACCCCTGTCGTCTATAGATACATCATATGTCTATACCCACTAGATTTAGAAAGGAATATTCTGGTCATGGTGTCCCATTTTAAATATAGTTCAGCTCTATCACACCTGTTTAAACAGAGTTTGGCCCAGACGGAAGACCATAGTTGATGATTTGAAACTAGTGAGTTAAAATATGAAACACACTCACAGCACATTAAATCTGAATTGTTATCTGCAAAAGCCTTTTGAGGACCTTGAAGTGTATCTGCAAGCAGCTGCACCAATAAGAACATATATGGTGTTTGTGGGAAATTATGTAGCGTGTGGTCTATCCACAAGACATTACTTAATGCTGCTCATTACCTCACACGCTAGTGACTCAACAGGCCAAAGTCTAGCTGATACGGGTGAGGGAGTTTGTTGCCTTCTCAGTGGAGGAATAATATCAGAGTAGGAATATATAGACCTATACAGAGAACCATAAGACATAATAATATATAGACCTATACAGAGAACCATAAGACATAATAATATATAGACCTATACAGAGAACCATAAGACATAATAATACATAGACCTATACAGAGAACCATAAGACATAATAATACATAGACCTATACAGAGAACCATAAGACATAATAATACATAGACCTATACAGAGAACCATAAGACATAATAATACATAGACCTATACGACATAATAATACATAGACCTATACAGAGAACCATAAGACATAATAATACATAGACCTATACAGAGAACCATAAGACATAATAATACATAGACCTATACAGAGAACCATAAGACATAATAATACATAGACCTATACAGAGAACCATAAGACATAACAATATATAGACCTATACAGAGAACCATAAGACATAATAATATATAGACCTATACAGAGAACCATAAGTCATAATAATATATAGACCTATACAGAGAACCATAAGACATAATAATATATAGACCTATACAGAGAACCATAAGACATAATAATATATAGACCTATACAGAGAACCATAAGACATAATAATATATAGACCTATACAGAGAACCATAAGACATAATAATATCTAGACCTATACAGAGAACCATAAGACATAATAATATCTAGACCTATACAGAGAACCATAAGACATAATAATATCTAGACCTATACAGAGAACCATAAGACATAATAATATATAGACCTATACAGAGAACCATAAGACATAATAATATATAGACCTATACAGAGAACCATAAGACATAATAATATATAGGAATTTAAACAACTCAATAAAATGGTGTAATTACAAAAGCTCAACATTCAGTAGTATTGTGGTTACAACTACAACTTGGGATTATGGGATATCACTGTGAGCCTCATATTAAATTCCGGGTTAAGAGTGGGTTGATACATGCATACATAAGGTATGACACGTTTGGGTGACCATTGAAGATGCGCTCACAGCCCATACTCACGTCAGACCCATATTTAGACAGCGCTGTGTTGGCTTGCTGTCGGATCTTCTCTCGGTACATCTGTGCCGCGCGGCTGTTGTACTTGGCGGTTGTGTCATTGGTGGAGCAGCCGTGCTGGCGGAAGAAGGCCGTCTTCACCAGGAGGAGACAGACAAGAGGAGAGAGTCAGATCCAGAGCAGGTCCTGTTTAAAGTTGTTTAGTTCAACGTCTATGTATAATGGAATGTTATTATTTTGACGTACCGCGTTGGCATTGCCTCCGACCTGCATACATCTCAGCTGAAACCAGTTCCAGTTGGAGTCGAGCTCAGTGGATCTTAGATGAAGAAAACATCATGGGGATTGTATCAAATGTTCTCCTTGACAACAGTGTATGGCACAGCACCTCTTCACTCACAGTAAAACGTGTGATTGTCAAGTCATGAGGTGTGTGTGTGTGAGAGACAGACAGCTAGGCTACCTGATAAAGCTAAGGTGCACTCCTAAAGAGCGATGAATGCCGGAGCAGTCGATGCACAGAAACACTCCATATGGTATACTTGCCCAGCTGGGGTTCTTGGCAGCACAGTCAAAGCACGCCTGCACAGAAACAAACACAATACACTGCCTAGTTAGCTAGCTACATACCTACAGCAGACATGTCTGGATGTGGTCTTAAACAGGGAAGAGAACAAGCTGGGTAGTCACAGCCATGAGATAAATCTATACTCACCCATACATTCACCATAAGGACCTGTTCATTGTCTTCTGACTAAACTCAAGGGATATTTGTTCAAGATCTCAGGTTCTACATATGATCCCCATCATGAATAGCTTTCCTGCTTTTTAAACTTGGCTATCAGTGAATGCATAGCGAACATAAAAATGACCATGGGTGCATCTCAATAATACAAAGGGGTTCTTTCCACTGCTGGGGAAGAGCTTGGATAAATCATGAGAGTAAATCATCAACTGAACGTGCCCCATCATATTTAAATCAGCTGTTTTAATTAATGAAGATTGCAGAGAAAAGGAAGACATTTTAGACTATTGAGATGCACCCAATCAGAGAGGAAGAGGTGAAGCGAGAGAGGAAACTCCTCCGTCAGGTGTCAATTTATTGTTGTTTTTTTGCCCAAAAAAAATGTAATGGCTTATTTGCTCCATGAGGCTTAATTGATCTAATAGACGTTTTGTAATGCTTGTTATTAGTGTAATGCTATAAGTAGGACGTGTGACATCCGGCAACTTTGGGGAGCCAGGCCCAGCCAATCAGAATGGCGGCCTTCTTACGACACACACGAAGTGTGGTAGATAGTAGAGTTAATTAGCACAGGTGGTCGCGTCAGTAACCTAACCCTATAACAGGTGTGTAGTACTTTACATGTTTTATTTTATTATTATTTCTCGCTGATATGAAACATAGGTTACTTATTTCCAAAACCGTAGCGCGTGTACATACCGAGCTATTACAATTCCCCTGGGAAGAAGAAACCATCTGTCGCAAAAGGTAGTTCGCGTCTAGGGTTGGGTTAGTCGACCCCGGGAATTTAGATTGTTACGTTAAACTAGGTAGCGTTGCATTTTGGGTAATAGGTCATTAGTTGTACATATGGATAGTAAAATAAGTAACATGTTGGCTAGCTAGTCAGTTACGTTGGCTTTGTGCTAGCTAGACAACATTTCAGAGATAGACCCCGGCCCTGCTCGTTCTGGCTCAAATAAACTATTCACCAGGCTGGTTAACTTGGTTAACCAAGCAGGGAGCGTCAACGATGCGCAGTAGGCGCTAGGCATAGTTACATATCCGTGGCTGATTTGGATAGAGACCAACTTTGCTAGTTAACGTCAGCTTCTTGCTGGCCGTCGTAGCCAAGGCCCAGGCAGAGACTAGTTTGCTACTGTAGACGGATGGACATACATTTTCCTGGTCTATATTCCACCTCCAATAATGGATAATTCAATTAGTGAATAGACAGTAAGTACTTATTCGTGTTACCTTGTTAGTTGGAATAGACCGTAGTCTTTTAAAAATTGTCAAAATTTCGGTCTTGTTCGGCTCCGCAGCCATCTTGCTACCTTTCTAGAGGTACGGGTGCCAGCAGGGATAAAAAGCTGGGTTGTGCGCGAAGTTCGACCAGAGGTGACGCTGCGTTCATGTACCCCTCGTAAAGTCGGCAACAAACAGTTTTGTAAGAGCTTTGATTGCTTACACTTTTTGTATGCCTATTTAGGTCAGGGTGCATTCCGTCAATAGTTAAACTTTCAGAAACCTTTTGCCTCGTTCACATGCTAGTCAGAACTAGGAAACTTGAAAATGTCAAACGTGCTGATTAGTCGAGCGCGGCATGTGTATAACTACAACCAGTTAGCAAGTCGGAAATGTCCGAGTTTACTAGTTCCGAATAGTAGGTGAACGCGGCATTTTGCTAACACTGTGAGTCTAGACTAGGTAGTCCGACCTCATCAGTTGACATAGAGGGATTTCGATTAGACTGAACAAGGGTAAACCAGGCCATGGCCTGTCACTTCACCGGACAAATGCGGTAAGGAAGATAAGCCTAGCTCAAATCGAGCATCACCGGGCCATAATGTCAACAAAACGGCATGATAAATAATTCAGCAACAGAAAACACGTATTTTCTATAATATGTTAATATTTTCAAAGTAGTTTTCCTTGGGATAGGCCCAGATACGTTTTTATAAAGAGCAAACACTTTTGCATGTGAAAACACTGAATGCAGACTCATTATGTACTCTACTTGCTCCCCATTCATGTTCACCCTCTACACCTCAGATATAAGATAACATGCCACCTACAGAAGTTCTCGGATGACTCTGCTATTGTAGGGTGCATCAGGGGTGAGCAGCAGGAGGAGGAGTACTGGAGCAAAATCAATGACTTTGTGGTGTGGTGTTAGCAGAACCACCTTCAGCTCAACATCAGCAAAACAAAGGAGATGGTGGTGGACTTCAGGAGAACCAAGGCACAACCGACTGCAGTCCCTATAAAGGGGATGGATGTGGATATGGTTGAGTCATACAAGTTCCTGGGAGTCCATATGGACAACAGACTGGAATGGGCTGGTAACACCGGGGCTCTGTACAAAAAGGGCCAGAGCCAACTCTACTTTCTGAGGAGGCTCAGGTCCTTCAACGTGTGCAGTAAACTACTGCATACCTTCTACCAGTCTGTGGTGCCATCTTTTTTTGCAGTGGTGTGCTGGGGCACCAACATAAAGGACGGTGATGCTTCTCGGGTAAATAAGATGATCAGGAAGGCTAGCTCTGTTCTGGGGATTAACCTTGACACTCTAGAGGAGGTGGCGGAGAGATGGATCCTGGCCAAACTGCTGGCCATCATGGACAACGTCCCCCACCCTATGCATGCCATGGTTATGATGCAGAGGAGCACTTTCAGTCACAGACTGATCCCACCACGGTGTGCCAGAGAGCGCTACAGGAGGTCCTTCCTGCCGGCGGCTATTAGACTATTTAATGCCTCACCGGGGTGCCGTGCCGTCGGCAACATAGATCTGGAACTGTTGGGGTGTTAGGACCTAGTTTAACGATTAGGCATCCATCCATCTGTGAGTAACTCTCTGGTCTGTAATCACTCAGGACTGTATATACATATTCATGTACAGTTGTTATATCATATCACGTGCAATATTGTAAGTAATTCATGGACTGAACTTATGTAGTCATTCACTCAGGAATGCATATTAGTATCCTGCCAGTGAATGTGCAATACGTGCATTTATCTGTAATTAAACCCTGCACTAAGGACTGTATTTTAAGGTAATTATTATTGTTACCCTAATTTATATCATTCGCACCTTTAGCTATTTAAGTATTTCTCTGCCATCAACCTGTATAGTATAGTTAACCATGCAAATATGCAATGCCTTTTTATACTTATTGTATTTTTATACTTTTTCATACTGCTGCACTATGTATCATGTATCTGTCTTTTGTAGATTTTCGTTCTGGCATTTTACACCTACCCTGTGTTTTTTTTTTCGTATCTGCTTGACGAAGAAATCCCCCCCCCGGGGATCAAATCAAGTATTCTATCTCGCTATGCCAAGTAATGCTGCTTTCAAAACAACTGGAAACTCGGAAATCTCCGACTTCAGTGTGCTCAGGAACTCGGAAAATAAACGAGCTCCGACTGGGAAAAATCTATTGAATGGTCATCTAACTCGGAATTCCAAGTTGTGAACTCCGGCCTCTTTCTAGAGCACCGACTTGCAGACCTGAAGATCACCGACATCATGATTTAACCTCGTTGTTTTACCCGAGTTTCCAATTGTCTTGAAAACCCCATAAAAACCGGAGTACCCGGTTTACCGCAGGGAGGGAGGCAGCCGGTTTCTAAATGAATGCAATTCATTTTAACCCAGTGCAAACTCCTCGCAACCGGGCGAGCTACATTGCAACTTCCTCATTGATTTGGCATGTCGTTTAATAACGCGCCAATGTGTCGTGTCATGATTGGGCCTTATGCCGTATTTAAGTGCTAGTCGGAACTAGGAAACTCGGACACTTTCGATTTGCTAACTAGTTGTAGTTAAACACGTGCCACGTTCAACCAGTTAGCAAGTCAAGGTTTTCCATCGTTACCCATCGGACAACTAGTAGCTCAGTCGGTAGAGCATGGCGCTTGAAATGCCAAGGTTGTGGGGTACCAGTATGAAAATGTATCCACTCACTACTGTAAATCGCTCTAAAATGTAACTACGTTTCACACAGGTTACACTCAACCCTTTCCCGCAGTGATCAATGTAACAGTATTGCTTTTCCTAGCCCCTACCAGGGCTCGAATTAGGGACCCTCTGCACACGTTATCGATAGTCACCCACTAAGCGTCGTTACCCATCACTCCACAAAAGCCCCGGTTCGAGCAAGGGGAACAACTACTATTGACGTACCGCTAACTAGCTAGCCGTTTCACACCTGTTACACCTAGTGCATTACGATTTGAAGAATTGAACCTTATTTAGCCTTATTATATTTAAAGTTCTTCATATCAAATAAATGTACAAGCCAAAAATAATTGTCACAAGAATAGGCCAATGCACAGGATATATACCAATAGCCGAATAAGGCCACTTAATCATATTTAAAATAATGCATGTTCTTAAGCATGTCTAACTTAAGAACATGCATGGTCATCATTTTAAAATGTGTAGGTAAGGTCTAAACAAGCGAAACTCATAGGTGATTCACTGCAACAACAACAAAAAAACACCAATAACATTAGTCTCACTGGCATCCTTTCATTAAAAAGAAAAACATACACACCGTGTGTAATGGTTATAGCAATCTTCTTATGAAGTGAGGCAACACAGGAGCAGACAATTAAAATACTTTGAAGTGCATCACAAATCCGGTTATTCCAGTCGTTAAACTACTCCACGCCTCCACCATATAAGTGAATAGGAACGAGGAACTTGAAGGAGATGATCAGACGGACAGACAGGCTAGGAGAAAGACATCATGGACCTTGGTACGTTGCTCCTTCTGGTACTCAGCAGTGCCGTCTGCCACAGCACCGATTCGACGTACTATGGTGGGACTATGCGCAGTACAGTACCGGGATACATTCCCCCAGACTCGAAGTGGACAGGGGAGGTAGGTTCCTACGAGTGCATAACTTGATTTGCAATAAATAGTCTATAATGTATATGCCAAACCTGCCAGTGCCTTTTAATACTATAACTCTCAAAACCAATGGTGGAAAAGGGACCCAATTGTCATACATGAGTAAAAGTAAACAGAACATTACTCAAATGAAGTCATCCAGTAAAATACTATTTGAGTAAAAGTCATACAAGTATTTGTTTTTAAATATACTTAAGTATCAAAAGTAAATGCTTTAAATTATTTCGAATTCCTTTTTAAACCAGACAACACGATTAACACGATTTAATTGTTTATTTATTTATTTATGGATAGCCAGAGGCACACTCAGTGGTGTAAAAATACTTTTGAAGTACTACCTAAGTCGTTTCTTTTGGTATCTGTACTTTTTTACAACTTTTACTTCTACATTCCTAAAGAAAATGATGTACTCTTTACTCCATACATTTTCCCTGACACCTAAAAGTGCTCGTTACATTTTGAATGCTTAGCAGGACAGAAGAATAAAGGAAGAAGGTCTAATTCACACACGTATAAAGAGAACATCCCTGATCATCTACTGCCTCTGATCTGGAGGACTCACTAAACACACATGCTTAGTTTGTAAATGATGTCTGAGTGTTGGAGTGTTCCCCTGGCTATCTGTAAATGATGTCTGAGTGTTGGAGTGTTCCCCTGGCTATCTGTAAATGATGTCTGAGTGTTGGAGTGTTCCCCTGGCTATCTGTAAATGATGTCTGAGTGTTGGAGTGTTCCCCTGGCTATCTGGAAATAAAATAACAAGGAAATAGTGTGGTTTACTTAATATAAAGAATGGGAAATTATTTATACTTTTACTTTTGATACTTAAGTACATTTGATAAATTACATTTACTTTTGATACTTAAGTACATTTAATAAATTACATTTACTTTTGATACTTAAGTATATTTAAAACCAAATACTTTTAGACTTTTACTCAAGTACTATTCTATTGGGTGAGTTGAGTCATTTTTGTTACTCAAGTGTGACAATTTAGTACTTTTTCCACAACTGGGAACACTCCAACACTGACATAATTTACAAACAAAGCATTTGCGTTTAGCGAGTCCAGATCAGAGGCAGTAGTGATGACCACTTGTTTCCGAACCAACCATTTTCTTGTTCTGCTAAGATTTTGAAATTAGTACTTTTGGGTGTCAAGGAAAATGTAACCCACATTCACTGGGGACGGGTGGACAAAACCACCCCACATTCTGAAATTACTTTTTTGTCCACCCCTAGTTTTACCATTGCACTGTGATACAAAAAGTGGCATTGGTGTACTTTAGGACCAATGCGGATGCCTCAGAGTGGTCGCGTAGGCTGTGTGGCAGTTTCAGCTGGCTGGATTTAGGACCGCGCAGCGTGTGAACAGGCTGTGGCTGCAGTCCAAACTCAAAGTTGACAGCCTTCTGCACTAAACCCTAAGCCCTTGAATGACAAATTTCATTTGTACGTTTATTAAAGTAGTAAAAAGTTAAGTATTTGGTCCCACATTCATAGCAGGCAATGGCTACATCAAGCGTGTGACTGCAAATGTGTTGGATGCATTTGCTGTTTGTTTCGGTACAGATTATTTTGTGCCCAATAGAAATTAATGGTAAATAATGTATTGTCATTTTGGAGTCACTTTTATTGATGTGGATGCTACCATGGTTACAGATAATCCTGAATGAATCATGAATAATTATGAGTGAGAAAGTTACAGACACACATATCTCACCATTACAATAACGGGAGGTTAGCATGTCTTGGGGGGGTATGATATTTGTGCGTCCAACATTCTCATTCAAGCTGACAGTCTGCACATTAACGTAAAAAATATCTTTACTTAGTTACTTTACACCACTGCTCATAACCAGGTGAAAGAAACACACCATTTCTGTCTTGCTTCTATGGTTGGGATTAAAGTGGTTAAAAGGATGTAGCCTAATTCATCAGTTTTGGGGAAGATTTGTTATTTTTTATATGGAAATTAAAATGAATGTCAGTAGAACATGTGATCCACAGGAGGTGGATGCTAGTGGCTGGGGTGGAATCAGTGGAATGGTATCAAATACAACAGACACATGGTTTCTCTGATTCCATTCGCTCCGTTCCAGACATTACTATGAGCCGTCCTCCCTTCAGCAGCCTCCACTGATGTCATCATGCAGGTTTGGCATACACTTCCAAGAAAAAATTATCTATAAACCAGCCCTGATTCTGAAAGGCCCAGATGGTGTTCAACCGTGCCTTTTGTTTAGCAACTGTTAAAGAAAACGGTTTAGACATGTAAAACAGATATCTGACCAATCTTCATTGATTGAGTGTTTTCCAACCAGAAGCCATGGATTACAGGCAACATCCGCACTAGTTAAAGGCTAGAGCTTTCAAGGAGCAGGACACTAATCTGGATGCTTATAAGAAATCCCGCTATGCCCTCGGATTAACCATCAAACAGGCAAAGCGTCAATACAGGACTAAGATTGAATCCTACTACACCGGCTCTGACACTCGTCAGATGTGGCAGGGCTTGCTAACTATCACGGACTACAAAGGGAAACCCATTCACGAGCTGCCCAGTGACACGAGCCTACCAGACGAGCTAAATGTATTTATGCTCGCTTCGAGGCAAGCAACACTGAAGCATGCATGAGAGCACCAGCAATTCCGGGCAACTGTGTGATCACGCTCTCCATAGCCCATATGAGCAAGTCAACATTCACAAGGTCGCGGGGCCAGACGGATTACCAGGACGTGTACTCAGAGCATGCACAAACCAACTGGCAAGTGTCTTCGCTGACATTCTCAACCTCTCCCTGACCGAGTCTGTAATACCTACATGTTTCAAGCAGACCACCATAGTCCCTGTGCCCAAGATAGCGAAGATAACCTGCCTAAATGACTACAGCCCCGTAGCCAAGTGCTTTGAAAGGCTCACATCAACACCATCATCCCAGAAACCCTAGACATACTCCGATTCGCCATAAGACTCCTGAACAATTAATCAAATGGCCACCTGGACTATTTACATTGACCCCCTCTGCCCCCTTTTGATTTTACACTGCTGCTACTCGCTGTTTATTATATATGCATAGTCACTTTACCCCTACCTACATGTACAAATTACCTCAACTAACCTGTACCCCCTGTATATAGCCTCATTACTAACCTGTACCCCCTGTATATAGCCTCATTACTAACCTGTACCCCCTGTATATAGCCTCATTACTAACCTGTACCCCCTGTAAATAGCCTCATTACTAACCTGTACCCCCTGTATATAGCCTCATTATTAACCTGTACCCCCTGTATATAGCCTCATTACTAACCTGTACCCCCTGTATATAGCCTCATTACTAACCTGTACCCCCTGTATATAGCTTCATTACTAACCTGTACCCCCTGTATATAGCCTCATTACTATCCTGTACCCCCTGTATATAGCCTCATTATTAACCTGTACCCCCTGTATATAGCCTCATTATTAACCTGTACCCCCTGTATATAGCCTCATTACTATCCTGTACCCCCTGTATATAGCCTCATTACTAACCTGTACCCCCTGTATATAGTCTCATTACTAACCTGTACCTCCTGTATATAGCCTCATTACTAACCTGTACCCCCTGTATATAGCCTCATTATTAACCGGTACCCCCTGTATATAGCCTCATTATTAACCTGTATGCCCTGTATATAACCTCATTACTAACCTGTACCCCCTGTATATAGCCTCATTATTAACCTGTACCCCCTGTATATAGCCTCATTACTAACCTGTACCCCCTGTATATAGGCCTTGTAAGTAAGCATCTGTTGTATTCGGCGCATGTGACAAATACATTTTGATTTGATTTTGATTGGTTTACAGGCCACAAGGCCTGCAAGTAGGGTTGAAAATTCCAATAACTTTCCCAAAATCCCCAGATAAAAACATTTATATTGAGTTTATGTAAGTAATAATGACTTTTCATTGAATTTGAGTTCAACTTACCAGAAGCAACCTGACATATCTCCCCTATCAGGCCCTATATTAAAAAAGCTCAGAGTAGAAGTGCTGATCTAGGATCAGGTCCCCCCTGTCCATATACTAAAAGGCAAAACTGATCCTGTATCAGCATTCCTACTCTGAGACTGTCTGTGAATATGGGCCCTGACCTGTGTGCTGGCAGGTACAATTCCACTATCGTGAGAATGGACGGGACAGGTGTGAACAGCAGTTCTCCTGGGAGTGCACCAGCGGCTACTGTAATGGCAGTGTCAACCGACAAGGACCTGTCGTGCACACCGACAAGGACCGGTCCGGCCAAAACCTCTGGTGCCAGTCAGAGGGACTCTTCATTAGGAACTTCACAAGGGACCAGAAAACCCAATCTTACACCATGAGGTAAGCTTGGATTTTCTGGGTGTGTTGGAGAAAGGGGAGGGGGGGTTGACGTCAGCCTCTAGGTTTTAGAAACAGGAAGTAATCTGTTGAACATCAGCCTCTGTGTGTTAGACAGGAAGTCATCTGTTAATGGTGTTTTGAAGAGTAATAAGCTCCTCATCCACGCATCTTGACCCCTCCACCCCAACTCACACACAAACCCTTATAGTTACTGTTGCTGTGTCTGTTATGCTCATCACATTGCAATCTGAGAACTGTGAAAATAACAGTTATATTGATGATGTGGATGGAATCACTAGAAAATACTTGTATCCCTCAGAATGATGTTATGCTAATGTAACACTTTAATTCACTGATTCAACCTCTCATTGTAGTGACTCAGGTTGCTGTTGGGGCTCCAATGTCAATGGAAAGACCAACTGGACAATAAACGCTGAGGTGGATTTGGGGTTACGGGTTAGCCCGGGGCCGCCAACCCAAAACACACCTCCTGTCACGGCAACTGTCCCAACCCTGCGGTAGGACCATGAGGGAAGCAAGCTGAATGTACCAAAAAGAGCTTCTGCCAAACAACCACATTCTAAACTTAGTGGCATATTTCAAACTGTACCCTATTACCACTTTAGAACCCATAGTCTCCATAGTCTACAGCAGCATTCTAGAATTCTATTGTGGTCTATTATATAAAGGGTTAAACAATATATTCTGTTTCACTCTACATCTGGATACCACTACAGTCATGTCGCTGTTATCTGGGATTATTATCTACTAATGAAAGTATTTTGTTTCTCTCTGTGATGTCATGAGTAGAGTTCCTCAGAACTGTTTTTCCAGTCTTCCTCTCTTGGCCTATGACCCGGATGGAGATGACGTGAGGTGCCACTTCCCTGTGAATGTCGCACACCCCAACATTACACTTGACAGGGTAAGAAACAATGTTCCACACTGCAGGTTGATGTAGATGCAATCAAGCCCGTTTATTAACGGTTTAGTGCAGGGATCTTCAACCGGGGGTCCGCGACCCCTAGGGGGTCAATGGGGGTACTGCAGGGGGTCCCCCAAAATTATAAAAAAAAAGTTCATCAAAATAATTTGTGGGGGATTTTATTTTTGGTGGGGAAGACGAATATCGAGTAAATTTCAAGCATCAAATAGACAATAATAAGCTACTTAAAAAAATACAAAATTATTCCCATGATACCACGGGCGATTGCCAACCGCCTTTAAAAAAACAAGAAGAAGACGTTGCTAATTTTAGCCGCAAAAAAATAAAAAGCTGGAAAGCAAATAATAGACTGACTACTAAGTTAGGTTGTTATAACAATGGATCGCTTTGTAACAAAAAGGCCTCGAGCTCTGAACCCGAACGCTAAAGTTACTCCTTCCACCTCGTCCGAGGCCACAAACGATAGTGTCACGGCTCCACCTGCTCCAGAGGCACCTGCCCCATCGGGAAAGGGTAAGCGTAAGAGAGAGAAGTCCCCGAAAATATTCAGAAACCTACCTAAAGTTTGGATTTACCTTAAAAGAAAGCGAATGAATTGAATTGCCGATGTGTGTTATTTGTGCAGCAGCTCTCAAATGAAGGCATGAAGCCTTGGAGACTATTCATGGCCACTTGAAAGATAAACCGCTGGAATATGTTCAGACTTGTCTGCAGTCACTCCAAGGCCAACAGACAATGATGAGGAAATCACCGAAAGTTGGAGAGCTCGCTTTGAAAGCCTCCTATGAAGTTGCTCTTCGCATCGCTCAATGTAAAAAAACATATACAATTGCGGAAGATTTGATATTGCCCCCGGCCAGTGATATGTGCAAGACCATGTTTGGTAATGATGAACATGCCAAAAAACTGATGACTATCCCGTTATCAGACAACGATTGCTCGGCGAGTTTGCGAAATGGCATCTGATGTGAGGGAACAGTTAATTGAGAAGCTGAAATTGGCTCTTGGGATTTGTGCGTTTTGTTGACCAAATCGAAATGTGTGAGGAGTTTTTGTTTTGTAAGAAGCTCCCTGAACGCACAACAAGCTCTGAAATTTTGAAAGTGAGTAAATGAGATAAGCTGGGCAAAGTGTGTTGCGGTGTGTACTGACGGTGCGCGCGCTATGACTGGTCAGACAAGTGGACTGATGGCGCTTATCAAAAAAGTTGCCCCAAAAGTTATGTGGATTCACTGCATGTTACACAGAGAATCTCTCGCTGCCAAAGAAATGAGTGCCGACTTTGCTCACGTTATGGACACTGTTGTGAAGACTGTCAATGTGGTTAAGAAGAGTGCCTTGCAAACGCGCCTCTTTGCTGCACTCTGCGACGCTACGGAAGAGGGTCACGATGCGCTCCTGTACCATTCAGAGATCAGATGGCTTTCTCGTGGATCAGTATTGGCCCGTGTGTTTGAGTTACGCACAGCTATTCACGAGTTTCTAGCTGGCCAATGCCGCGCGGAGCTGGCTGCACATTTCAATGACCATGTCTGGCTCACTAAACTGGCATATCTTGTAGATATTTTCTCAGAGTTGAACAAACTGAACAGTTCCATGCAGGGCCGTAATACACATGTCATTCAGCTGTATGACAAGATGGAAAACCTTCTGAAGAAAACAACGAGATGGAGAGAGCGAATCAGGGAAGGTAACTTTTCTATGCTTCCATCAGTGGAGGAGATGGCTGATTCTGCAGTGCTTTCGCCTGACGTGAAACACGCAATTATTGGACACTTGGAGGCACTCAAGTCAATTTGGAAAGCACTTTTCTGAGGCTGAGTCCTGGAGAAGGGACAATATATGGATACAGTTTCCATTCAAAGACAAAGCATATGACAGCTCAAACTTGACAGCCTCTGAGGAAGATCAGCTGATAGAGCTGTCAACAGACAGCATGCACAAGAATGTGTATGAGTCAAGGCCTCTCATTCATTTCTGGATTTATTGCCAGAAAGACTTCCCCCAGCTCACTGCAAAGGCAATGCTGAGCCTTTTGCCTTTTGTAACAACATATCTTTATGAAAGTGGATTTTCCTCCCTCACCTACCTGAAGAGTAAATACCGGTCCAGACTGCAGCCTGAGGATGACATGGTGCTCTGCCTGACAACCTCCATCTCCCCCAGAATAGACCAGCTGTGTGCTACCCACCAGGGCCAGTCATCTCACTAAGGTAGGCCTATGTGTCATCCATAAGCTAAAAAAACCCAAATGTAAACCTCATCAATGATAATAATAAAAAACAAAAGTTTCATTAAACATAATAATTGAGTATATAAATAGGTTAAAAAAGGGATTACAATTATTTTATTATATGGCCAATAATAAAAACCAATAATAGTTCTGTATAACTGAGTACAAAATAGGTTAAAAGTGATAAATATGTTAGTTACTGTTAGTTTACGGCCAGGCTTAAAACGCTACAACTTTTTTTCTTTTATTTATCTGGGGGTCCCTGTTCTATTTCTCTATCGGCCAAGGGGTCCCTGGGCTGAAAAAGGTTGAAGACCCCTGGTTTAGTGCATGGGGTATTATGAAGCTAGCTAAAACCTAATTGGTTGAAGAATTGTTCCGACTTTAAAGGCACGTGAAAAATCCCAGCGGAGGTTCTGCAAGAGCTGGAGTATCTGACAGGCTTTGAAAGAGCACCCGCAGATAGGGGTGGCTTCATGTGCTCATGGGAAACTGGGAAGTGGGAGGTCGTCATTCCGACATTAATGTGTTCACGTGCTTTTGAAGTTGGAACAATTCTTGATAAGCTAGCTACCGTTGCTAATAATAAAGTTAGCTAGCTTGCTTAACCTTGACGATATGGTCAAACTAGCTACATTATCCTCATTGATAACGTTGTAATTGTCAAAAACTGGTTTGTCATCTTTTGGTTGAAAAGGTGAAACGTCAGTGGTGAAACCTCAAGTCAGGTAAAAAAAAAATCAAGTTTCCCACTTGTAATTCTGATGTGGAAGTCGTTCGACGAAAATGTGTTTGGAGTTATCTTTCTTCCTTTTCCAATTATAATGTGGGGATGTCAAAATAATGAAAACCATCTACCAAATCGATTCATTTTAAAATGTTGATTACTTCTTCTTGCCATTATCATTCACCTGATGTGAAGAAAAAAAACATTTTGCTTACATGTTGAAGATCCCTGGTCTAGCCAGGGAGGGGGTCTCTGGCCAAGACAATGTTGAAGATCCCTGGTCTAGCCTGGGAGGGGGTCTCTGGCCAAGACAATGTTGAAGATCCCTGGTCTAGCCTGGGAGGGGGTCTCTGGCCAAGACAATGTTGAAGATCCCTGGTCTAGCCTGGGAGGGGGTCTCTGGCCAAGACAATGTTGAAGATCCCTGGTCTAGCCAGGGAGGGGGTCTCTGGCCAAGACAATGTTGAAGATCCCTGGTCTAGCCTGGGAGGGGGTCTCTGGCCAAGACAATGTTGAAGATCCCTGGTCTAGCCTGGGAGGGGGTCTCTGGCCAAGACAATGTTGAAGATCCCTGGTCTAGCCTGGGAGGGGGTCTCTGGCCAAGACAATGTTGAAGATCCCTGGTCTAGCCTGGGAGGGGGTCTCTGGCCAAGACAATGTTGAAGATCCCTGGTCTAGCCTGGGAGGGGGTCTCTGGCCAAGACAATGTTGAAGATCCCTGGTCTAGCCTGGGAGGGGGTCTCTGGCCAAGACAATGTTGAAGATCCCTGGTCTAGCCAGGGAGGGGGTCTCTGGCCAAGACAATGTTGAAGATCCCTGGTCTAGCCTGGGAGGGGGTCTCTGGCCAAGACAATGTTTAAGATCCCTGGTCTTATTTATTATATCCATTCAATCCACTTGAGCACAATTCAAATCTAACATGATGTAGGTGCACTGATCTAGGATCAGCTTTTCCTTTTAGATCATAATAAATAGGACTACGTTGAGAGGGACAACCTGTTACTAGATCAGCGGTTTATGAAGGTGGGCCCAGGATTCAATGTATTTTATGACCCCTCCAGGTCAAGTGCACTCTGCATGCCACGGGCCAGTTGGCTGTAGGGTTGCATGTATTTGAGATGCTGCTGCAGGACCACCCCACTGTAGATGTCAACATGATGGGATATAAATCAAATTATACCAGGAAGGCCCTGAACGAGTCCTCTGTCAATAACCCGACTCCGACCCCGTTCAGCCATGTGCCCTTGCAGTTTGCTGTGGAAAGTAAGTAGCATGTATCACAGTTGAATCCTTTTGGCGTAGTCAACCAACCAATCAATTTAATTACATTTGATTTGTATAGCGTTTTTGTCTGTCGTATAATATGTATAGATCAGTGACGTATAGTCATTTGTCAAAAAAAGAACAGACTTAGTGTTACATGTTTGTATAGGTAAAAGTGGTACAGGTTTCAACATTAAAATCTTTGTTTGTTAATGCAAATCTTGTTTTGTTCACCTGTTGCCATGACAGTAAAGACGATGGTGCATTCCAAAATGTCAATCTACATGGTTTTAATCTCCCTAATTACAATTTGCCTCTGTTTACTGAGACCAGCACAAAATGCTATCAATATAGCAACAAATCTGGGATTCCATATTACGTATTAAGACAGTTGAACTAAGCTCCTAAGGCATTTATAAGTTATAGTCTTCAAGAAGCAATTGTAGCAATCCCAGATGTAGCAACACCTACTAGATGTCTAAAACCTGTCCTTTCTGTGGTTTTAGTCCAGCCAACTCTGTCCAACTGTCTCCCTGGTTACATACGACCACAGTTCTTGACTCCGACACCTTCACATGGGGATGTCCATCATGCCGCTGTGGGTCACCTGTACCAGCTCGAAGCCCGAGTAAAAACCGCTCATGCCAAGTAAGAGTACCTCTCACCTTACTGTCCAAAACTCCATTGACTTTCCCCGTTGTTTTACCTCTTAGCAATGCTAGTTTTTTTATTTAAATCGCAAACTGAACTTGAAGCCAGCTTCAACAGCTCATGTAAACCGGAACTTGAATGAGAGGGACAGAGTTTGATATGAACAAAATACTCCTTGGCATCCTCGCGCTTCTCCAGGGGTTGTAACTTTTCTGTCTTTCTGCTTCCTTGAAGGATATTTGACTTCCAGGTCAGCGGCCCTCCCAACATGACCAAGAATATCCAGGATGAGGGCTTTGGTGTCACAAGGCTGTTCCTGGGCTGGACGCCGCAGGGAAGCCACCTGAAACAAAACATTCCCATCTGTTTCACTGCAGAGACAAAAGAGAGGTACATTAAAGGGACATTTACAGTAGTTGTTGTTGGTGGCGTTGTTGTCGTTCTGTGGTCATTGCTGTTCTTATTTGTTCTTTAATTTCAGCCAATCAGAGATGAGATGTGTGGTTGTGGCGGTGGCCAAAGCCCTCACACTTACAGGTTAGCTGATTTTCACCTTTTTTCATAGGGTATGAGCCAATCCTAACAAGATGAGACACACATAACACGTAATCTCCTCTGTGTACAGGTATAACACGTAATCTCCTCTGTGTACAGGTATAACACGTAATCTCCTCTGTGTACAGGTATAACACGTAATCTCCTCTGTGTACAGGTATAACACGTAATCTCCTCTGTGTACAGGTGAGGCGAATGTTTCATGCACAGCGAATAGGATCACCATTGTCGTGAGCAAGGCCTATCTGCCTGAGGTGGACATGAAGTGGCTGCGGCTAGCCGACTCCTCCTGCTCCCTAGCCTCCAACCAAACACACATCATGGGTACCGTGTCCCTCAACTCCTGTGGCACAAAGATGCAGGTATGACACACACACACACACACACACACACACACACACACACACACACTTGGAGGGGTGCCCTCTCTTTCTCTCTCTTATCTCCATGGTTTCTCTCTCCATCTTTATCTAGGATGCTGGTGACTTCATGGTGTTCAAAAATGAAATCAACTCCTTCGACGCGGTCAACGCGACCATCACGCGACATAACCGGATCAACATCGGCTTCTCCTGCCGGTACCCCAAGACTGTCAGCTTTTCCAACTACTACCAGATCCACAGCTCCAACTACATATTCACCGAGTCCAACTTTGGTAGCTTCGGCTACACCTTTGAGGTCTTCAGGGACAGTAAGTTCAGCCAGAAGGTGGATCCCAGTGCTTACCCAGTGAAGGTGAAGCTAATGGACCGGGTGTACATGGGCATCCAGGCCCAGTCTGATCTGCCCAAGGTACAGCTGTTGGTGGAGTCTTGCAAAGCCAGCCCAGATGACAGCGCCAGCAGCAGTCTCTTCTACGACCTCATCAAAGACGGGTGAGGAGGGGGTCCCACAAATGAGCCGTGGGCTTGACGCTGTGGAAGAGGGATGGCAGGAACCTGCCATCATACCCTGTTTCCTACATATTGAACCTTTATTTAGGTGGAGTCCCTTTTGAGACCAAGGTCTCCTTTACAAGGGAGCCCTGAATGACAAACACTTACACCCCTGTTGCATTGTTTTGTTCACACTTAGGAGTAACAATTATGAGAATGACTGGTTATATTGAACAAAATACAAATGCAATGTTCAATGTAAATCTTATTTTGTTCACCTGCAAGAGTAAAGAATGTGTGAACAACAGATAACAGTCAACATAATGTCAACATAAAGAGTAAAGAATGTGTGAACAACAGATAACAGTCAACATAATGTCATCATAAAGAGTAAAGAATGTGTGAACAACAGATAACAGTCAACATAATGTCAACATAAAGAGTAAAGAATGTGTGAACAACAGATAACAGTCAACATAATGTCAACATAAAGAGTAAAGAATGTGTGAACAACAGATAACAGTCAACATAATGTCAACATAAAGAGTAAAGAATGTGTGAACAACAGATTACAGTCAACATAATGTCAACATAAAGAGTAAAGAATGTGTGAACAACAGATTACAGTCAACATAATGTCAACATAAAGAGTAAAGAATGTGTGAACAACAGATTACAGTCAACATAATGTCGCATTCCAAAATGGTACTCAAATTACTTGTTTGGTTTTCCCTAATTATTTATTTGGTTTTCAACAGTTGGTATTTATCTATCGGTCTTTATTGACTAAGAGCAGCACAAAATGCTATTGGTAAAGTTCAAATGGGACTGAGAGATTGCACAACCGCAATCATGAATTAATTTGTCTCCTTCCTGTCTCAGTAAAATGTTAGTTTGTTCTTTCTTTCTTTACAATGAAGGTGCCTAAAGGATGAGACGGTCAAGGTTTATCCCAGAAACCTAACCCAATTCTACTTTGAGGTCCAGGCCTTCAAGTTCACTGGGAGCTACGATCAGGTAAAACATCAACATTTGTTGACATAATGTTCTGTCTTTCTTTTGTTATGTTTACTCACTTCAGTAGAGTATAATCATCATGTTGCAGTAATGTGGAATTTACTTGAAGTCATCAAAATGCACAGGTTTGGTCTTATTTACACCCAGAGGAGAAATGTTTATTTCAATGAAATATCAATCCAAATGGTTGATTGTGGATGTTGATCCAGTAATAGGAAAAGCGTCTTGGATGGTCATCTCCCTTTCACATCCCATGACCCTCCTTTAGGTTTACCTCACCTGTACCGTCATCCTGTGTGAGGTAGGAAACCCCAACTCTAGGTGTGCCGAGGGCTGCCTGAATAAAGCCTCACGGAGGCGCAGGCGAGATCTCCCCAACGGGGAGACAGACAGACACTACATAACCCAGGGTCCTTTCCGTGTGATCAGAGAGGCCCAGACCAGTGCAGACCAGAAGACAGGTGCAGGCCAGGAGACTGGTTCAGGCCAAAATACCCGTGCAGGTAATTACCCAGCTCTTAGGGATGGATCGAAATGTACAGAATTGATACCTGGAGGAAAATATTTATAATCTCTGACTCCGCTGGGCACGCAATATTCAGTCAGCCTATTAGGATATTTAGCGTGGTCTCAATCAAATGATCTATAACCTATAGGCTATGAAGAGCATGCTCAGAGAAGCACAGAGCAAAGTTATATTTCTAAGATAGCTGCTGGGATGGTGTGAATTAAACTAGGCTGCATTACAGGGTTGGATATTCCAACCCTGAGCCCCAGCCTGCTCTGCTCTGGCTGATCAAAGCTTTTTTGTGTGCTGCCTAACCAATGGCTGTGCTGTGTAGGCATACGGCTGACCAATGGCTGTGCTGTGTAGGCATACTGCTGACCAATGGCTGTGCTGTGTAGGCATATGGCTGACCAATGGCTGTGCTGTGTAGGCATACGGCTGACCAATGGCTGTGCTGTGTAGACCTACGGTGGCAGTTCAGGATGAGAGTCAAAGGCTTCCTCCGAAGTGCATTTTTTGGACTAGGCCTGATCAAAAAAACATGATCTTCTCAGACTAGCCTGTAGTCTATGTTCTGTTCAGCTTGAGAAGGAGAGTGCGAAGATGAGGAGGAGGACTGGAGGTGAACTTTGATAGCTTGCTACTAATTGATTTTATTAAAAACAATATGTTTCTTGCTCATGATGTATTTAGCAGACTTATTGACCTCACAATCAGACGGATTCGAGTAATTTCCATTGTGGTGCTGAAACTTGAAGCAGCAGCGGCGGCACAAACAATCGGAATCTGAACAGCTCATGGTGCTGAAATTAGGGAAATCCCATTAGGCATAATTCATTTCAACAATCATCATTTTAATTAGACTTTTACTAACAACAAGAGGGCTTTGTGGTGGAGCCTATTTCTTCATATTTAAGAAATGAGAGGTAGGCCTACCTGTTTGACATTAGGCTATAGGCTGATATATCCATAGATTTGTGGTCAATTCCTCCACCCAGCTTGCACTCTTTAAATAGCCTACCTCCGTGTCAGTGAAGGGCTATTAAGTTAAAACTAGGACTCAAATCGAGGGGGTATGAGAAGGTATGCCATAGACCTACCTTTTTATTAAAGAAAATGGCAGAAAGCACAGGCCTACCCTTTATTAGCTTAAGATTTTGAAGAAAATAAAACAGATGATATAAAAGTGATCTATAACAGCGCTTTGGTCCGTGATGCTATACTCTAGAAACAAGCTATAAAATACCTGTGAAAGACGTGACTCCGGTGCATATGGGGATATCATTGTTTAGTTTCTTTGACATTCAGAGGTTGAGTTACCACCTTCTATAGCTGAGGAGACAAAACATCGACTTTGCTTGGGAAGTAATCTAATTCTGTCACTATCAATTGATTAAGCGATTCACTTTATGTACAACAGAAGATGTTTAAACCCAGACAGCTTCTAGGGAAACACTTGTGACCTTCTCTCGTTGGATTAAGCCATGGAAGAGAAGCCAGCAGTTAAAACTGACATAAATAAATAACGTTCACTCCCTTAGTAAAGTGTTAATTCATATCAGGAGTAGACTAGAGAAACACTGTTATGTCCCAGACAATTAAGTTGAAGCATTTAGGATTAGGCTGTAGGGTTAACCTGACCTAAAACATAACCCTGAACCCTGACCTAAAACATAACCCTGAACCCTGAACATGCTGACTGGATGGACTGTGTCCCAATACTTTTTCATGACTGCCTTTCCTTGCCTGCCTTTTCCTAAATGAACAGATCCAAACTCTGATGACATCCTTTTGTTGTTTTTGCTTTTGATTGCAGCTCCTGTCGTAGAAGCTACACATTTTCTCAGATCGGACATGGGAACCATAGTCTTCGCCGGGTTGTTCATCATGACGATGATGCTGCTGGCTGTGGTCGTGGTCTATTTTACAAAGAAGAGCAGAGCTGAAGACCGCAAAGCTCTCATTGCATTTGATTAGAGAAGTGTAACTGGATGTGGGCTGTGACTGACCAGGGTCATGTGACTGACCAGGGTCATGTGACTGACCAGGGTCATGTGACTGACCGTACTTCTGGTTTAACTAAAGGGCTTTACCTAAAACACTTTCTTATAGTTTTAGTCACATTTATATTTACTTTATTTACTTTGAACACATTTACATACTGAATACGGTAATATTAACTACACAAATTACCACTAGTTGACATACTGAATAGGGTAATATTAACTACACAAATTACCACTAGTTTACATACTGAATACGGTAATATTAACTACACAAATTACCACTAGTTGACATACTGAATAGGGTAATATTAACTACACAAATTACCACTAGTTTACATACTGAATACGGTAATATTAACTACACAAATTACCACTAGTTGACATACTGAATACGGTAATATTAACTACACAAATTACCACTAGTTGACATACTGAATACGGTAATATTAACTACACAAATTACCACTAGTTGACATACTGAATAGGGTAATATTAACTACACAAATTACCACTAGTTGACATACTGAATACGGTAATATTAACTACACAAATTACCACTAGTTGACATACTGAATACGGTAACATTAACTACACAAATTACCACTAGTTGACATACTGAATACAGTAATATTAACTACACAAATTACCACTAGTTGACATACTGAATACAGTAATATTAACTACACAAATTACCACTAGTTGACATACTGAATACGGTAACATTAACTACACAAATTACCACTAGTTGACATACTGAATACAGTAATATTAACTACACAAATTACCACTAGTTGACATTCTGAATACAGTAATATTAACTACACAAATTACCACTAGTTGACATTCTGAATACGGTAACATTAACTACACAAATTACCACTAGTTGACATACTGAATACGGTAACATTAACACTAGTTGACATACTGAATACGGTAACATTAACACTAGTTGACATACTGAATACGGTAATTTTAACTACACAAATTACCACTAGTTGACATACTGAATACGGTAACATTAACAGTAGTTGACATACTGAATACGGTAACATTAACACTAGTTGACATACTGAATACGGTAATATTAACTACACAAATTACCACTAGTTGACATTCTGAATACGGTAACATTAACTACACAAATTACCACTAGTTGACATACTGAATACGGTAACATTAACACTAGTTGACATACTGAATACGGTAACATTAACACTAGTTGACATACTGAATACGGTAATTTTAACTACACAAATTACCACTAGTTGACATACTGAATACGGTAACATTAACAGTAGTTGACATACTGAATACGGTAACATTAACACTAGTTGACATACTGAATACGGTAATTTTAACTACACAAATTACCACTAGTTGACATACTGAATACGGTAACATTAACACTAGTTGACATACTGAATACGGTAACATTAACACTAGTTGACATACTGAATACGGTAATATTAACTACACAAATTACCACTAGTTGACATTCTGAATACGGTAATATTAACTACACAAATTACCACTAGTTGACATACTGAATACGGTAACATTACCACTAATTGACATACTGAATACGGTAACATTACCACTAGTTGACATACTGAATACGGTAACATTAACACTAGTTGACATACTGAATACGGTAACATTAACACTAGTTGACATACTGAATACAGTAACATTAACACTAGTTGACATACTGAATACGGTAATTTTAACTACACAAATTACCACTAGTTGACATACTGAATACGGTAACATTAACAGTAGTTGACATACTGAATACGGTAACATTAACACTAGTTGACATACTGAATACGGTAATATTAACTACACAAATTACCACTAGTTGACATACTGAATACGGTAACATTAACACTAGTTGACATACTGAATACGGTAATATTAACTAAACAAATTACCACTAGTTTACATACTGAATACGGTAACATTAACTACACAAATTACCACTAATTGACATTCTGAATACGGTAATATTAACTACACAAATTACCACTAGTTGACATACTGAATACGGTAACATTAACACTAGTTGACATACTGAATACGGTAATATTAACTACACAAATTAACACTAGTTGACATTCTGAATACGGTAACATTAACACTAGTTTACATACTGAATACAGTAATATTAAAACACAAATTACCACTAGTTGACATACTGAATACGGTAACATTAACTACACAAATTACCACTAGTTTACATACTGAATACGGTAACATTAACACTAGTTTACATACTGAATACGGTAACATTAACACTAGTTTACATACTGAATACGGTACATTACCACTAGTTTACATACTGAATACGGTAACATTAACACTAGTTTACATACTGAATACGGTAACATTAACACTAGTTTACATACTGAATACGGTAACATTAACACTAGTTTACATACTGAATACGGTAATATTAACTACACATTTTGTTAGTTAATTATTATTCCCTTTTCTGTGATACACTTTTGTAACTTTATTTTTCTCAACATGCTAGACTTTTTTTTATTTTTTATGTTGGATCAACTGTTTGATTCTCTTGAATCAAGAAAGTGGAAAAAATAAAATAATTGACAATCCTGTTGTCTGCATTGATTAAATATATTTCAGGCTCTTAATGTTCTTTGCCTCAACACTCATTCAAACATGATTAACTGCTTTAAAGGGGCAATTATTTTTTGACTAATACATCTATGATATGTACCCATTGATTCTTTAAGAATATTTATAAATTCCTCATGAGCTTAGTTCAAGTGTTGTATCCCACCAGAACCCAGAATATACGCTTTTTAATGTCAATATTTGTAAAGAAAGTAAATGTAAACTGACTACAGTCATGTAAAAAGTAAGTAACCCCCCTGGAAAGGGTTAATCTTTTTTTACATATTTGGACACATGGATATTTGAGCTAGATTCCTACCACATTCATTGATAAAGGAAACCCAATTTAACAAATCACACATTTAACTTAGAAAATGTTATGCAATTAAAATAAATGCATTTTCATTATGGGGAAAAAGTTAGTACACCCCTACCTTTACCATCACCTAAGATTAGAATTAGGTACCAAAACAAGTGCAAATGATTAGAAAACATTAGAGAGAAACTTAGGAGGGTCCAGCCTTCCATGACGATAAGACAATTTATCTGGTTTGGTCTTACCCATATGGGTGTGTGGTAACACATCATTCAAAGATCAAAAGACCTACCTGAGGCCCTCAGAAGAAAGATTATTGATGCTCATGATTCTAGTAGGGTTTACAAATACATTTCCAAGCAATTTGAAATAAATCATTCAATTTCCAAGCCATTCGAAGTACATCATTCCACTGTCCGACGTTTCATCTACAAATGGAGAAAATTCCAGACCGCTGACAAACTACCTAGGACAGGTCGTCCCACCAAATTCAGCCCAAGAGCTGACCGAAAGATGCTCATAGAAGTCTCTAAGAACCCCAGGGTAACATCAAGGGATCTACAGGCCTCTCTTGCCACGATCAATGTCTATTTTCATGGGTACACTGTCAGAAAGAGACTGCATAAACTTGGCCTACATGAGAGGTCAGGAAGGAAGAAGCCTCTGCTCTCAAAAAAGATCAAGACTGACGTTTAGCAGACAACACCTGGGTAAAGACCAAAACTACTGGAATACAATGGTGGAGTTGTTGGCTGCAAAGTAGATGTCCTAACCTACTTGCCAAAACTATACTTTGTTAACATGAAATCTGTGGAGTGGTTGAAAAATTAGTTTTAAGGACTTCAACCTAAGTGTATGTAAACTTCCGACTTCAACTGTATATAGCCTCAAAACAACTTGTTTCTTAGCAATGGATCCTTACATCTATAGCTCCGTCTATGAATTTGAGGGTGGTTACATTTCTCCAGCCCCGTCCTTCAGCTTTTTATCGAAACAGGGTCAAGGAGCCAGGTCTTCTCCATATAGCTGGTTTAACTATGCAGAACCACCTATTCTGTCAAAGCTTTGCCTGGTCTTCTCCATATAGCTGGTTTAACTGTGCAGAACCACCTATTCTGTCAAAGCTTTGCCTGGTCTTCTCCATATAGCTGGTTTAACTATGCAGAACCACCTATTCTGTCAAAGCTTTGCCTGGTCTTCTCCATATAGCTGGTTTAACTATGCAGAACCACCTAAGCATGCATTTAGTCAAACTAAATGCATGCTTTTCTATCGAACGCTGCCCGCACCCGCCCACCGGACTATCATCACTACTCTCGACGGGTCCGACTTAGAATACGTGGACACCTACAAATACCTAGGCATCTGGTTAGACTGTAAACTCAACTTCCAGACTCACATTAACCATCTCCAATCCAAAATTAAAATCGGCTTCCTATTTCGCAACAAAGCCTCCTTCACTCATGCTGCCAAACATGCCCTTGTAAAACTGACTATCTCACCGATCCTTGACTTCGGCGATGTCAGTTACAAAATAGCCTCCAACACTCTGCTCAGCAAATTGGATGTAGTCTATCACAGTGCCATCCGTTTTGTTACCAAAGCCCCATACACTACCCACCACTGCGACCTGTATGCTCTCGTTGGCTGGCCCTCATTATATATTCGTTGGCAAACCCACTGGCTCCAGGTCATCTATAAGTCTTTATTAGGTAAATCCCTGCCCCATCTCAGCTCGCTGGTCACCATAGCAACACCCACCCATAGCATGCGCTCCAGCAGGTATATCTCACTGGTCACCCCCAAAGCCAACACCTCCTTTGGCCGCCATTCCTTCCAGTTCTCTGCTGCCAATGACTGGAACGAATTGCAAAAATCCTTGAAGCTAGATGTTCCTATCTCCCTCACTAACTTTAAGCATCAGCTGTCAGAGCAGCTTACAGATCACTGCACCTGTATATAGCCCTTCTGTAAATAGCCCACCCTACTACCTCATCCCCATATTTATTATTTTCGCTAATCTTGCACTCCAGTATCTCTATTTGCACATCATAATTTGCACATCCATCATTCCAGTGTTAATGCTAATCTGTAATTTATTTCACCACTATGGCCTATTTATTGTCTTCCTAACCTTACTGCATTTTGCACTACATTTGCACTCTGTATATAGATTTTCTATTGTGTTATTGACTGTACGTTTGTTTACTTTGTAACTCTGTGTTGTTTTTGTCGCACTGCTTTGCTTTGTCTTGGCCAGGTCGCAGTTGTAAATTAGAACTTGTTCTCAACTGACCTACCTGGTAAAATAAAAAAATCTGTCATAGCTTTGCCTGTTGCAGATGCACTAATGTCAATATCATATACTGAATGTCAACAGACGTCAATACCTATAAAGTATTTGTTTACAATTGACAGACAGGAAAATGAGGGAATCATTATTGTAATGGCATGTTTAGATACCCTCAGTTACCAGGCTGTCAGTGTAATTACAGAGAAGTAATCTAGACTTTATGAGCGTTTAGCCCACACTGAATGATTTCCATTTAGAGTTTTGAGAACCTTGTTCTGTTCAATGTTCTCTCCCTAAATAGTACTCTAAATACCCCAATTCATCTTGTTAAGTTCAAAAGAATACAAGATAAAAATCGCTGACACCATTCAAACCAATGAGGAAAATTAAAAAGCCAATTATCTCTGAATCATCTATTTGCAGATAGAACCTTATAGTCCCAAGTTCTCAAATAGTTAGTTTACTTCATGATATCTACTCCCTCCCTCTCTTGCCATTGGTTTGTTCCTCAGTCTGCTACAGTGGTGGAAAGTACTACTTCAGTAGTTTTTGGGGGTATCTGTACTTTACTTTACTATTTATATTTTACTTTTACTTCACTACATTCCTAAAGAAAATAATGTACTTTTTACTCCATACATTTTCCCTGACAGCTAAAGTACTCGTTACATTTTGAATGCTTAGCAGGACAGGAAAACAGTCCAATTCACACAATTATCAAGAGAACTTCCCTGGTCATCTTTACTGCCTCTGACCTTGCAGACTCACTAAACACACATGCTTCATTTGTAAATGATGTCTGAGTGTTGGAGTGGAATTCAGTAAATAAAAATAATAAACTGGTTTGCTTAATATAAGGAATCTGAAATTATTTATACTTTTACTTTTGATACGTACGTATATTTTAGCAATTACATTTACTTTTGATACTTAAGTATATTTAAAATCAAATACTTTTTAGACTTGTACTCAAGTAGTATTTTACTGGGTGACTTTGACTTGAGTCCTTTTCTCTTAAGGTTTCTTTACTTTTATTCAAGTATGACTTTTGGGTAATTTTTCCACCACTGGTCTGCTGATACTGTAAACACTCATTCAAATGACTGTTAAAAATGTCACTGGAACACTAATTCACCAAAACTGTTAAAAAATAGAAACATGGATACATAGTTAGGCTACACCTGCAGTAATGTGAGCACTTGAATGGGGAGGTGAGGGTAGAACAGCTTTTAAGAGGAGATTCACCCTTCACTTAAGAGGATGGACCATCAGAGGAGGCCAACATACAGGCAAATAAGAAAAGGACAGCCTATCTGACTTTAAATGCTTCTACTTTAGTGTATAGAGTAACTGAACCAAACATGTGCCTTCAGAAAGTATTCACACCCCTTGACTTATTCAACATTTTGTTGTGTTACAGCTTGAATTCAAAATTGATTAAATAGATGTTTCTCTCACCCGTCTACACTCAATACCCCGTAATGACAAA
Source organism: Thymallus thymallus (assembly GCA_023634145.1). Lineage (NCBI taxonomy): Eukaryota > Metazoa > Chordata > Actinopteri > Salmoniformes > Salmonidae > Thymallus > Thymallus thymallus. The sequence continues at coordinate 3,415,103 of CM042380.1, read as the reverse complement.
GTAAAAACATGTTTTTAAAAAGTTAAGCAAATTTATATAAAATGAAATACAGAAATATCTCATTTACATAAGTACTCACACCCCTGAGTCAATACAATAATTAACTTTGGCAGTGATTACAGCAGTGAGTCTTTATGGTTAAGTCTCTAAGAGCTTTGCACACCTGGATTGTACAATATTTGCACATCATTCTTTAAAAAAATATTCAACCTCTGTCAAGTTCGATATTGATCATTGCTAGACAGACTTTTTTAAGTTTTGCCATAGATTTTCAAGCCACTTTAAGTCAAAACTGTCCCTAGGCCACTCCAGTGTATATTTGGCATTGTGTTTTTGTCACACCCTGAGATGTTTCACCTGTTGTCTCGTCTCCACCCCACACCAGGTGTTCCCTATTCACCATTAGTCCTCTGTGTATTTAACCCCTGTTCTCTGTCCTGTCAGTTGCCAGATCGTCTTGTCCTGTACAGTCGTTTCCAGCGTTCCATGTTACCAGTGTTTTTTCCCGTTACCTGTGTTCTGTTCTGTTTTTTCCCCGATGTCAATATCTGCCTGTTTTACCCAACTACGAGCCTGCCTACTCCTTTGTACCTCAGCCCTTCTGCCTCGACTAACTTCTTCTGCATGTCCACCGAACAACGAGTCTGCCTACCCCAGTGTACCTCTGCCGTGCTATCCTGTTGCCAACCATTGCTTGCCCTCCGACTACGAGATTGTTTACCCATTAAATATAATTTCTTCTATTGGAATCTACTCTGCCTCTGTGTCCGCATTTGGGTCCACTTGCCTGCGCTGTGTCAGTTTTAGGTAATTGTCTTGCTGAAAGGTGAATTTGTCTCCCAGTGTCTGCTGGAAAGAAGACTGAACCAGGTTTTGCCTGTGCTTAGCTCCATTCTGTTTCCTTTTATCCTACAAATCTCCCTAGTCCTTGCCGATGACAACATACCCATAACATGATGCAACCACCACCATGCTTGAAAACATGAAGAGTGGTACTCAGTGATGTGTGTTGGATTTGCAGCAAACATAACGCTTTGTATTCAGAACATAAAGTAAAAAAAATATATATTTTACTTTAGTGCCTTGTTGCAAACAGGATGCATGTTTTGGAATATGTTTTATTCTGTACAGGCTTCCTTCTTTTCACTCTGTCATTTAGGTTAGTATTGTGGAGTAACTATAATGTTGTTGATCCATCCTCAGTTTTTTCCAATCACAGCCATTCAACTCTCTAACTGTTTTACAGTCACCATTGGTGAAATCCATGAGTGGTTTCCTTCTTCTTCGTCAACTGAGTTAGGAAGGGCAGCTGTATCTTTGTACTGAATGGGTGTATTGATACCCCATCCGAAGTGTAATTAATAACTTCACCATGCTATTCGGATATGATTTTTGAAAACCTCCCTGGTCTTTGTAGTTGAATGTGTCTTTGAAATTCACTGCTCTACTGAGGTACTTTACACATAGCTGTATGTGTGGGGTCGTTCAGAAATCATGTTAAACACCATTATTGTATTGCACATGGAGTGAGTCAATTAATTATGTGACTTGTCAAGCCATTTTTTACTCATGAACGTCTTTAGGCTTGCCATAAGAAAGGGCTTGAATACTTACTTAATTTGGGATATTATGTGTAGGCCGGAACACAACAAAATGTGTTTTGCAACACAGTAAACAGCCTAATGTTAAGGCTCTTACAAACTAATGTAACAGTATTCATTCAACCTTAAAATAAGTAACACATCCATGGCCACATTGAGGTTACTGTAACTAGAAAAGTGTCTTCTTTATGTAATCAGAGAAAGCGTGTATGTTCAAGATAGCACGCTAAGGTCGCAGGTCAGTGGAAATTGCAGCAATAATATGACCAGAATCTCCAACAGCATTGATCACCAGCAACATGTAGTTTTAATGTAATCTCTACTGCCATCCAGGTCATTTGGTTCTGCTATTAGATGAAACACAGTGAAACACATTAAGTTGAATAAATACAAAATATCTGACATTGAACTCCCATTTGAACTCCCATTGAACTCTCATTTTAAATGGTTGAAAGCACAGTGATAGCACATTTAGATGACAACTGCTTTTAGATGGTTAAAAGAATATTGATAACACATTGGGAATTTTGGCTGTATTTTTGAGTGGGTGAATAACCAAATATTTCCCAAAATGTCCATGTTGAAATGACGTATTCTTCCCAGTCGGTTGTTTGTCCTAATGTTGTTACCCAGGGACCGTTCTGCCTTCCAGTAGACTAGAAGAAGCTCTCTAATCGTTCCATCTAGTAAATCTGATCGGCCCCTATTGTCTGCAGATGAATGGATGTGTGGGATTGAGAGGTTAACAATGTGTTATAAAACACTTCCTCATTCATGAGTTAAGCAATTGTGACTGGGCTACTGCACAGGGAGATGTGGTTTGTATGGTTTCTGTGTTTCTAAGCCGAATGTGAAATATCCTGTTCATATGTTTCTTTTTCTCCCAAGAGGAGAAGGTAAATGGAGTGGAGAACAGACCTGGGTCAAATACAGTAGGTCTGGAGGTGTTTCATTTACCTTGACCAGCATACAGGTGTGGACAGTTTGCCACTATTCCATTGGTTCCATTGTACCAAGTCATTCTATGTTAAATTGGATTTGCTGCCATTCACTGCACATGTGTCAGAATCCTTGCATTTCAATGAATAACCAGAAATCCTCTAGATTCCTAATTTCCCACTGTTTAATTATTGATCAGTGAAGCACTGAATAATTAGTTAATATTCATTAGAAACGTATTGTCTTTGTACTGGTTGAAATGTATGTCCCGTTATCTTGCAATTTCTAATTGTAAATCAGAGATTTGCATGCTGTTGTTTTTTATGTCTAGAAAACTAGGAAACTGTGGTGCTAGAAGGGATGTTAGCAAAGTATTGGTATCTGATGTGATTTCATCTTCCATATTACAGGCCCTGCAAGGCAGATATTGAATGGGGAAGAAGACTACATTAACTGCACTAGGTAAATCCCCAAACAGAGACAGACAGACAGACAGACTTTAGGCTTTAGAAACAGTGTCACAGTGCGCATTATATAAGGGACGGTAAACGGAGCGCTGGTGAAGTGTCATCCTTTTATTAAATGAGATGTTCTCTCGAGGCATAAAATAAAAGGAGAGTATAACAAAAACGAGACTAGAAACAAAACACGGTGACTTACTGTGGCTGCTGGCAGTGCAGAACAAACACAATGAACAATGATCCACACACATGGAAATGTGAGGAGCTTAAATACTATCCCCAATCAGAGACAACGCTAGACAGCTGTCTCTGATTGGGGATGATAATCTCACTAACAGGTGTGTGAGGACTTGGTTGTGTGCCTCTCTCCTCCCCTAGGTGGGAGTAAGAGGCCTTACCACAACCAAGCCCTCACAAACAGGATATACTGTATTGTTGATAAAGAGAAAACATTGTTCTCAGTGTGCTCAAATGAAGGACAAAACCTTTTCCAGTGTGCTGTCAAAATACCTTTTGGGTAAGCAATGTCAATCGTGTCAAACTTTTGACAGCGTTTACTGGAACAGGTATTGTTTACTCAATTAAATGCCATACAATCAGTTGCTAGCCAACATAACATGCTCTGCAACAACTCCATGTCTAGCTTGATTCCAGTCCGTACATGTTTGGCATGACAAGACGTTCCTCAGGATTTTGCGTCATTCTTTCATTGTAAATAATAATTAGTTCTTAACTGATTTGCCTATTAAATAAAGGTTAAATAAATAACAAATATTTGCTGTGGTAATTCTGCCATTTTGCATGACATTTGTCCAATTTGTTACGCAGATGGAGATTTTTTTTATTGACATGATCAGACAGTTTTATACAGAATGTCAAAATCCTGGAGGGACTTGTCAAGGAGTGGCCAATCTATCTCCTAATGCTGAGTGTCAAGCAGAGAGGCACCGGGTCCAATTTTTACAATCTAACTCCCAACCTTCCAATCTCAGGGAGGACACTCAAATCACAGTACAATAGGTCTGTAACAGCATCAGTGCTGCACACTTTCCCATCAATGCTTTCAATCTACAGTATATGTCAGTATCCAAGGGCTGTATGGGGACAGGGGTTAGATTCCACCTGACAATGCCTTGGAGTTTAAATCCCATCACAGACTGTCCCTCTTGTGTTTGGCTGATGGTTTTAGGTTGGTACTGATAATGCACGCATGGTCTTTGCATCACCTTAAATGGAAAGAATTCCACTTTGAGATTCACACATTCTAGATAAATGCAACACACATAATCATTATTTTTTGTCAGAATATAGGCTTGCTGTATGCAGCATGTCAAGACCGAAGTCAAAGGTTATTCTCAACATATACAGTATACAGTATGTCTTGTCAACATGTCACCTGAAGAATGCATAGAATAGTCTCTATGTAATATTATACTGTGTTCATCTATATTATAGAGTAGGGGTATTCAACTCTAACCCTACCAGGTCAGAACCAGAAACTAAACATTATGATTATGTGTGTCACGACTTAAGTTGCTCCCTCCCCTGGGGCGGGATGCCGGAATAGGTCGACGTCGCCCGAGTACTAGCCATCACCGATCCACTACTCAGTGTCCGTTTGTCCTGTTCCCTTCACACCTGTTTTCCATTCGTCACTAATTGTTTGTACGTCTTATTCCCTCTGCTCCCCCCTGGTCTCTGTCGGTGATTGTCTCTTGTGAGTGTGTGTGGTGTGTACGTGTTCGACCGGGTTCCCTTGTTTCGGAACCGGCGAGTAGCTATCAGATTAAAAGGTTTATTGTTTCGCTACCCTCCTGCCTCCCTGCGCCTGTTTCCACTACGCCTGCCATTTCGCGCGGCTATCACACTAGGATGTGTGAATTTCAAAGTGGAGTTCTTTCTACTCAATGTGATTTCATGGCCGTGTATTATCAGTCACCAACACCAGACTTTTTATTAAATGTCCCTTCATAAGGACATTTCTGTATTCTCCTATCTTCTTAACATCAACAGAAACACAACAGTCTGTCATGGGATTGAAAAACAGTCACTGTACTTCTTTAACTGATGTCAGGTTCTGACTGTGGCATGTCTCTGGCTCCCTCTAGTGGGGAGTTGGAGGGCCGCGGTTAGAGCTTGGCAGTTTCACCGGGTGTCTTTTGTGGTTGTTAATTTCTATCCCCAATTAGAGACAGCTGTCTCGTGTTGTCTCTAATTGGGGATTCTATTTAAGTTCCTGTGTTTGTCACCTGGGTGTGGGTTCTTGTATGTGTATGTGTCACGTCAGTTCACGTTTGTGATTCTCTCCTTGTTTATTTTTGGTACTTGTTAGTTTAACAAGTTAAATAAAAAGGAATGTCGCTCCACCAACGCTCTGCTTCTCGTACTGTCAATATGCATCGTGACAGAAGAACCCACCATCACGGGACGCAGCGGGGACGTTGGGGGATATCCTCCTCGGTATGGGAAAAATTACAGAAGGAAGGCTGGTGCCCGGAGCAGGAAGGCAACTGACCAGTTTGGAGCCCAGAAAAGCCCCCAAACAGTTTTTGTGGGAGGGCTATGGGGGTGGTCGGGGATCGACGGTGAGGAGCCCCGGCCACTGCACTGGTGGGGGTTCCAGGAGGAGCCCCTACAGCCATGGGAACGGGAGTACATAGAAGAGTCGGAGGAGGACGACGACGATGTGCTCCTGTTCCCTCACTCGTGGGGGCTCCCGGACGAGCTCTTACAGGATGGGGATTGGCGGTGGAGAGAAGACGACAGGGGAAGTCTGAGATCTCCAATGCCGATTCCCAGTCCGGTGCCTCCAGCGCCGGTCCAGAGTCCGGTACGGCCCGTGCTGGCTCCGGACAACCAAACTACCAGTGCACATCCACAGTCCGGTACGGTCCGTGCCTGCTCCTCGCACCAGCCCATTGGTGCGCCTCCACTGCCTGGTACGGCCCGTGCCTGCTCCACGCACCAGACCAACGGTGCGCTTCCAAAGCCTGGAGCCTCCAGCTATGGCCCACTGTCCGGAGACTCCAGCGACGGTTCATAACCCGGAGCCTCCAACGACGGTTCATAGCCCAGAGCCTCCAGCGACAGCCCACAGCCCGGAGCCTCCGGCGACGGCCCGGAGCCTCCAGCGACGGCCCAGAGCCCGGAGCTTCCAGCGACGGTCCAGAGCCCGGAGCCTCCTGCGGCGGTCCAGACCCCAGAGCCTCCGGTTGACGGTCCAGGGGTCGGAGCCATCAGCCAGCACAGCAATGTGGCTGGAACCCTTCTCTGCGTCGGTGCCCAGGCTGGGCAGAGCGGTCAGAACTGCTCCAGGGTCGGAGCAGTCTGCTCTACCGGTGCCTAGTCCGGCTCCGGTCGTCTGCTCCGCTCCAGTGCCGTAGCAGTCCGCTCCACCGGGGTCCAGTCCGGGAGCGGTTGTCTGTCCCTCTCCAGAGGTGGAGGTCCCCACACCAGGGTCCGGACTGAACTTGGTGCGTCAGGGGAGTATTGGGGAGGGATCCATTGCGCCGGGGTACGGAAAGGACGGGCGTGCCACTGGGAGGCAGGGAGGGAGCTGCCCTCATTCCCTGCGTCACGCCCGACGCCGGATCCTGAGCCTCCACCAGCAACCTCCTCAGTGCTCCGCTCTGTCCCTTCTTTTATTTTATATATTTTTTTTGTGTTTTTATGACTGAGGACTCTTGGGTTTGTTTGAGGGGGGAGCAGGATACTGTCAGGTTCTGACTGTGTCTCTGGCCCCCCATCAGAGCATTTCCCCCATCAGAGCATTTCCCCCTCAGCACATTTCCCCTCAGTACATTTCCCCTCAGTACATTTCCCCTCAGCACATTTCCCCTCAGTACATTTCCCCTCAGAGCATTTCCCCCTCAGAGCATTTCATAACAAATTGAACAAAAATGATTGAAATGTTCATGCAAAATGTCAGAATTACCACAGCAAATATCATAAAGAATGACAGCAAATCCTGAGGGACGTCTTGTCGTGCCAAACATGTACGGTAAGACAATGAATGGCAAGGAGTGGAATGTTAGCACAAACAGACTGGACTCAAGCTAGACATGGTGTTTCCATGTGAGTTGTTGCAGAGCATGGTATGTTGGCTAGCAACTGATTGTATGGCATTTAATTGAGTAAACAATACCTGTTCCAGTAAACGCTGTCAAAATATATTTTCCCGTAAGTGATGTCAATAGATTGACATCGCTTACCCGAAAGGTATTTTGACACCACACTGGAACAGGTACTTCCTTGTGCATCCCATAATAGAAAAGATTGTGAATTGTGAATTATTAAAGTCAAAGCATGTCATGTTGGCTATGAGAAGTTCCAGAAGAATAAAGACCTTTCAAATGTCATATTATGTATTTATACAGTGTTGTAATGATGTGCAAATGATTAAAGTATAAAAGGGAAAATGTGTGTCTCTAATATGGTCTTACATTTGGCAGGAGGTTAGGAAGTGTAGCTCAGTTTCCACCTCATTTTGTGAATATATTATATACTGTAAGTACTGCAAGTAATACAGTATTGAATGTCTGTATATTCAGCACTTGTATAAAAATACAGTAGTCCAACTGCAAAAGCCCAAAAAACAAAGAAAACTCTAAATGAAAAGCCCATGACAGTACACTCTAAAATGTTGTGCAACTGAAAAATCAAAGTCAAGGAGATATTAATTCTGCCTCAGCATCTCGTCTTGGTGCTGGTTCCGGCCAGAGGACATCACAGGCAACGTTGTCCCTTGCCAGGCAACGGGGGAAAAACCCTCTAGTGTGCCGCATCCAGCCTTGACAACACTCCACACCTATCTCACCACAGGCCAGTTCCATTGCCTGTAAGAGGTTTTCCCTGGTATATGGGTTTCGGTCATAGACCTTCCACCGCCACGCAGAGAACTCTTCTATTGGGTTGAGGAAAGGGCTGTATGGTGGAAGGCAAACGTTTCGGAATGGCTGGTTGATGTTGAATCACTGGCGTATCCGGACGCCACGGTGAAAGCTGACATCGTCCCGAACCACGACATAGACAGGATGCACTTCCTGCTCATGATCCTGCTGTTCACGCTCAAACAAAACATCCTGAAGAACGCCCTGAAGATGTTCAGTGTTATGGCCCCAGGGTCTCTGTCTGTCTCTCTCTGTCTCTTTCTCTCTCTCTCTCTCTCTCTCTCTCTCTCTCTCTCTCTCTCTCTCTCTCTCTCTCTCTCGCTCTCTCTCTCTCTGTCTCTCTCTGTCTGTCTGTCTGTCTGTCTGTCTCTGTCTGTCTGTCTGTCTGTCTGTCTGTCTGTCTGTCTGTCTGTCTGTCTGTCTGTCTGTCTGTCTGTCTGTCTGTCTGTCTGTCTGTCTGTCTGTCTGTCTGTCTCTCTCTGTCTCTCTCTCTCTGTCTCTCTCTCTCTCTGTCTCTCACTGTCTGTCTGTCTCTCTCTCTCTCTCTCTCTGTCTCTCACTGTCTGTCTGTCTCACTGCATTTTGCTTTGTGCTTGTGTTTGTGTTTTCCAATAGGTAATGTAGTTTTGTTTTAGATGTTTTGTAATTTGGTTAATTCTGATTGATTGGATGTTCTGGTCCTGAGGCTTCAGTGTGTTAGTGGAACAAGTTTGTGAACTCAGCCCCTGGACCAGTTGGATGAAGGGACTCTTATCTTTGCTCAACTTGGTATTGCAGGGCTTGGTAATGATATGAGAGGGGGTCACTGTGGTTTAGGTGTTTCCAAAACTTAATTGCTCTTTTTTGAGTTTTTAATATTAGTGGATATCGGCCTAATTCTGCCCTGCATGCATTGTTTGTAGTTTTCCTCTGGACATGTAGGAGAATCTTACAAAGTTCTGCGTGCAAGGTCTCAATGGGATGTTTGTCCCAGTGGGTAAAATCTTGTTTTGTAAGTGGACCCCACACCTCTCTGCCATAGAGTGCGATTGGTTCAATCACACATTTAATTAGTTTTTGCCAAATTGTAATAGGTATTTCAATTTGGATTTGTTTTTTAATGGCGTAGAATGCCCTGCGTGCTTTGTCTCTCAGTTCATTCACTGCATTATTTAGGTGTCCAGTCAAACTTATTTTTAAACCTAAATAGTTGTATTGTGTGCAATACTCTATATGTTTTGCACCAATTGAGAACTTTGGTTGTATTCCCTGGGATCTGGAATTTGTCTGGAAAATCATTCTTTTGGTCTTTTTGGGGTGCTATGTATCATGTACCGTGTATCTGTCTTTTATGTACTTTCGTTGTGGCATTTTGCACCTGCCCTGTGTTTTTGTTGTAGCTGCTTGACAATGAAATTTCCCCCCCGGGGGATCAATAAAGTACCTATCTATCTATCTATCTATCTATTTACTGTCAGGGCCCAGGTCTGACAGTACTGCTCTAGCAGGTCCAAGCTCTGCTGTAGGCCATGTGCTGTGGGTGAAAGCAGGCACAGGTCATCTGCAAAGAGCAGGCATCTAACTTCCGAATTGTGGAGACTAACACCAGGGGCTGAGGACTTTTCTAGAATATTGGCCAATTCATTGATGTAAATGTTAAATAGCACAGGGCTGAGATTGCAACCCTGGCGGAGGCCCCGCCCCTGGTTAAATGATTCAGTCTGTCTCTCTCTGTCTCTCTCTCTGTCTCTCTCTGTCTGTCTCTGTCTGTCTCTCTCTGTCTCTCTCTCTCTCTCTCTCTCTCTGTCTGTCTGTCTGTCTGTCTGTCTGTCTGTCTGTCTGTCTGTCTGTCTGTCTGTCTGTCTGTCTGTCTGTCTGTCTGTCTCTCTCTCTCTCTCTCTCTCTCTCTCTCTCTGTCTGTCTGTCTGTCTGTCTCTGTCTCTGTTTGGGGATTTACCTAGTGCAGTTAATGTAGTCTTCTTCCCCATTCAATATCTGCCTTGCAGGGCCTGTAATATGGAAGATGAAATCACATCAGATACCAATACTTTGCTAACATCCCTTCTAGCACCACAGTTTCCTAGTTTTCTAGACATAAAAAACAACAGCATGCAAATCTCTGATTTACAATTAGAAATTGCAAGATAACGGGACATACATTTCAACCAGTACAAAGACAATACGTTTCTAATGAATATTAACTAATTATTCAGTGCTTCACTGATCAATAATTAAACAGTGGGAAATTAGGAATCTAGAGGATTTCTGGTTATTCATTGAAATGCAAGGATTCTGACACATGTGCAGTGAATGGCAGCAAATCCAATTTAACATAGAATGACTTGGTACAACTGTCCACACCTGTATGCTGGTCAAGGTAAATGAAACACCTCCAGACCTACTGTATTTGACCCAGGTCTGTTCTCCACTCCATTTACCTTCTCCTCTTGGGAGAAAAAGAAACATATGAACAGGATATTTCACATTCGGCTTAGAAACACAGAAACCATACAAACCACATCTCCCTGTGCAGTAGCCCAGTCACAATTGCTTAACAAAGCTTAAACACAATAGAATGTACAGCATTTCTGGTGTTGAAGTGTCTAATCCTTCCATCTAGTAAATCTGATCGGCCCCTATTTTCTGCAGATGAATGGCTGTGTGGGATTGAGAGGTTAACAATGTGTTATAAAACACTTCCTCATTCATGAGCTTCACCTAGTCTACTGGAAGGCAGAACGGCCCCTGGGTAACAGCATTAGGAGAAACAACCCACACTGTATGGCACAAACCAATGATTGATTAATTGAATGAAGCTTAACTTGACAGATTTTTTGTTCAGCGTGACAGCCTTATTATTTCAACTGAAGTCCACATGACAACCAGTGTCTGGGTGATTGGTGACGATCTGTGTCAATGTGCATGAGTGTGAAAAACTACTGAATTAACTCAGATATAATAAGGAGACAGGTATATTTACATCCATTTAGCAATCTGTAGTATGAATGAATGAGTTCACTTCAATATCTCTAAAACACATACTGTATGGTTGAGTTGATGTCTCTATCGTACGGCTCAACCTTTGCTATTGTAAATATTTAGTATTATTATTGTAAGTGGTTATGTAGGGGTTTATTTTGAGATTGTATTGACCAACTCAGATTAAGCATCTGTTTCATCTCAGACAAGTTTAATGACCAGCAGCATCCTTGATGTGAAAACAGATATACAAACATCTGATAGGGACAGAGTGAAAGTATAAAAACATACTTTTGACTCACACATAGATTTAAAGGTGACTGACATGAATCACCATGAAAAGCATCATTTTTTTCTTTGTGTAATCGTTACCGTGGTAACAGGCATGGAAATAAAAATCAGAACACCTCAAGGAGCAATAACATTGGTGAATATGGACTGGATTGGTGAAAGCATAGTGGATCTATGTTTCCACCATCCCAGTCTACCCAAGGAGGTAATGAAGCATGTATTTCCAAAGTAATCTGTAGCAGGATCAATGCATTATATTTTTATAAGCAAGTTTTGCACCGTTATGATCAGCATGCATTGTGTACCGTACATTTTGAATTGCTGTGACCATCCCCACCACAGACACAATAACCCACACCAAACACATAATGAAAACATACTCATTCATCAATAAAAAAAATTATATATATCTTTTTTTAAATTTAACCTTTTTTTAACTAGGCAAGACAGTTAAGAACAAATTCTTATTTACAAAAACAGCCAAACCCGGGCCAATTGTGCGCCGCCCTATGAGACTCCCAATCAATGCCGGTTGTGATACAGCCTGGTTTTGAACCAGGGACTGTAGTGACACCTCTTGCACTGAGATGCAGCACCTCAGACCACTGCGCCACAGGAACAGGTATGAAATACATTTAATTGAAATAGACCGACATTCAGGTGTGAAATACATTTAATTGAAATAGACCAACATTCAGGTGTGAAATCCATTTAATTGAAATAGACCAACATTCAGGTGTGAAATCCATGTAATTGAAATAGACCAACATTCAGGTGTGAAATCCATTTAATTGAAATAGACCAACATTCAGGTGTGAAATACATTTAATTGAAATAGACCAACATTCAGGTGTGAAATACATTTAATTGAAATAGACCAACAATCAGGTGTGAAATACATTTAATTGAAATAGACCAACATTCAGGTGTGAAATACATTTAATTGAAATGGACCAACATTCAGGTGTGAAATGCATGTCATTGAAATAAACCAAGATTCAGGTGTGAAATACATTTAATAACCTTAGTCTTTCTTAATAATTTAGTCTCATCATTTTTTAAATTGTATTTAAATACCTTTCATGTGTCATAACAAGTGCATAGTACTGGTGTTTACTAGCCGACTAGGTGAACAATCTGGTTCTAACCAGAATAGAAAGAGGAGTGGAAGATATGGCTTTTTCTTTGCAACTCTGCCTAGAAGGCCAGCATCCCGGAGTCGCTTCTTCTTCTTACAACATTTTTCAACATTAACAATGTCTAAAATGTGTTTCTGATCAATTTGATGTTATTTAAATGGACAAAAAAAATGCTTTTATTTCAAAAACAACAACATTTCTAAGTGACCCCAAACTTTTGAATGGTAGTGTAGGTCATTTGCATAGGTTATTGAAATCCTAATTCCTTTGTTTAGACACATGACTCAATTTTTGTCTGGCAGTAATATAGGAGTGTTGGCGATATTTGGGGGTAACGCCCACACCGGTCCATTCCTTAATTCTACAGGTCCCTATCATTAGCCAGATATTAGAATTTTGCGCAACAAAGAAACAAGTTAGACAGGTACACTATTTATTATGGTGTCTGTAACTGTATGTAGAACGTCTATTTAAACAAGTTGTTTTATTTTCATTAGAATTTAGAATTGTAATTATACACTGTTTTTTTAGGCCTTATCTATAGCACCACAGACACAATAACCCAAACCAAACACATCATGAAAACATACTCATTCATCATTTTTTTATTTTTTTATTGAACCTTTATTTAACTAGGCAAGTCAGTTAAGAACAAATTCTTATTTACAAAAAAGGCCAAACCCGGCCCAATTGTGCGCCGCCCTATTGGACTCCCAATCACTGCCGGTTGTGATACAGCCTGGATTTGAACCAGGGACTGTAGTGACACCTCTTGCACTGAGATGCAGTGCCTTAGACCACTGCGCCACAGGAACAGGTGTGAAATACATTTAATTGAAATTGACCAAAATTCAGGTGTGAAATACATTTAATAACCTTAGTCTTTCTTAATCATATAGTCTCATCATTTTTTAAATTGTATTTAAATACCTTTCATGTGTCATAACAAGTGCATAGTACTGGTGTTTACTAGCCGACTAGGTGAACAATCTGTCGCTGTGCCCTTGAGCAAGGCACTTAATTCTAATTGCTCCTGTAAGTGGCTCTAAACCTCTAAGGTAGGTTTTATTTCACCTTTATTTAACCAGGTAGGTTTTATTTCACCTTTATTTAACCAGGTAGGTTTTATTTCACCTTTATTTAACCAGGTAGGTTTTATTTCACCTTTATTTAACCAGGTAGGTCAGTTGAGAACAAGTTCTCATTTACAACTGCGACCTGGCCAAGACAAAGCAAAGCAGTGCCACAAAAACAACACAGAGTTACACAGTAAAACAAACAGTCAAAAACACAATAGAAAATCTATATACAGAGTGCAAAAAGAGAGATCATCAGAGAAAAATTCAAGATATGGAGAATAAACATAACATAACTCAGGACTTTATCTTCCCTTTCGTTTCAGGGTATTATGAAAATATATTTCAGCCTTTGTTTCCCAGTTGAATAAAACCAGTTACACCAGTCATAAAGAGAACATGTTCAGGGTGAGTGAGAAACGAAACAATGTTGGCATCTGCTCTGACATTCCTCCTGAATGGATGGCGTGTTTGAGATGGTATAAATGCATGGAGGTTGGGGCAGATAAGTAGAGAAGGATCCTCCAGAGAGATCCAGTCATCATGTCCCCTTCCACACTGGTGTTGCTGCATCTGCTGCTGTTGGTCTCCATGGCTTCAGCAGGACACTTCTATGGAGGCTCCATGTCCTTCACCCCCAAAGGGAGGAACGCTGACGGAACATTCAAGGTGAGAGATATTCGGGGGATCATTGGTTGTGTTTACACAGGCAGCCCAATTCTGATATTTTGCCAAATTCTTTGCAAAATATCTGATCTGATTGGTCAAAAGACTATTTAGTGGCAAAAGATCAGAATTGGGCTGAATGTGTAAACGCAGCCTTAGTGACCCAATTGTCATAGACTGTTCTCTCTGCTAACACACGGCAAGCAGTACAGAAGTGTCAAGTCCGGGACCAAAAGGCTCCTTAACAGCTCCTTTTCCCAAGCCATAAGACTCCTGAACAATTAATAAAATATACCCCTTGTATATTATAGCCTCATTATGGTTATTTCATTGTGTTACAATTTTTCCTTATGTTTATTTAGTAGATGTTTTAAAACTCTGCACTGTTTGTTAAGGGCTCAGCAGTCAGCATTTCGGCTCACGTGACAAATACATGTATTTATTTTTTATTCTGAAGTATATTAGCATATGGTTGTAATCTTTAGAAATGTTGAATCACATCGCATCTATTCCAATACAATTTATTGTAATACGATATATTAATAACGGTGATTGCAATAATTTAGAATATAGATAAATTCTATTCAATCACCATGTATTGTTTATTTAGCAAATATTTGTTTTAATTAATGAAATGCAAAGTTTTGTTCTTATCAAATTATTGAGACATAATAGGCTATAGAATAAATACTGTACATTTTAGATTTTGCATCAATGCAAAGTGAGCACCTGGTATTTTCAGATGGGAATAAAAGAAAACATTTAACACTAAGTTATTTTTTCTTAATTTGTTTGTTTTTCCATGTGTCATGTTTTATTCAGTCTGAAAATAACAGGTGTTATTTCTGAAAATAACAGGTGTTATTTCTGAAAATAACAGGTGTTATTTCTGAAAATAACAGGTGTTATGTCTGAAAATAACAGGTGTTATGTCTGAAAATAACAGGTGATATGTCTGAAAATAACAGGTGTTATGTCTGAAAATAACAGGTGTTATGTCTGAAAATAACAGGTGTTATGTCTGAAAATAACAGGTGTTATGTCTGAAAATAACAGGTGATATGTCTGAAAATAACAGGTGTTATGTCTGAAAATAACAGGTGTTATGTCTCACTGGTATAAAACACAACAAATAAGGACAGAGAAAGGAACCTTTTTGGCATTGCAGTAAATTAGTAGATTTTTTTTATACAGCCACTCATTTTAGACATGGAATTAGAACAATCTCAAGGGATTAGAACAATCTCCAAGGAATTAGAACAATATCCAAGGGATTAGAACAATCACAAAGGGATTAGAACAATCTCCAAGGAATCATAACAATCTCCAAGGGATTAGAACAATCTCCAAGGAATCAGAACAATCTCCAAGCCTTTACCTCCTCATTACATGCCAAATGCCATGCTTGGTCAGGCAAGCGAAGGTATTTCCTACTTTGCAAATAAATGTATTATTGTATTTTGGAAAAAGTTACAAACCACTTTTCAATCGTGGTTAAAACAGGTTGCAGACTTTTTGCCATTAGAGAAATTAACAATGGGTTTATAGAACCAGACCCCTGTTCTCCTTTATTGAGACAAGCTCTTAAACAGTAGGTCAAACCAAAACTTGACTTCCGCTTTTAACCCAACCTCCAGCCTTTAACCCAACCAATCAGACATGCAGACACAGGGGGGGAAACAGTCCCAGCGAGTACTTGTCTTTCACGCACGCATAATGTTGTCTATGAAAATATATATAATTACATGCCCACCACTTGGCTGTAAAAATAACCCCACTTCATCTAAGATGTAGCTCCTGCTGATTGGTTTGTTTCAGTGTTTTGATCTAAGATGTAGCTCCTGCTGATTAGTTTGTTTCAGTGTTTTGATCTAAGATGTAGCTCCTGCTGATTGATTTGTTTCAGTGTTTTGATCTAAGATGTAGCTCCTGCTGATTAGTTTGTTTCAGTGTTTTGATCTAAGATGTAGCTCCTGCTGATTAGTTTGTTTCAGTGTTTTGATCTAAGATGTAGCTCCTGCTGATTGGTTTGTTTCAGTGTTTTGATCTAAGATGTAGCTCCTGCTGATTGGTTTGTTTCAGTGTTTTGATCTAAGATGTATATCCTGCTGATTGGTTTGTTTCAGTGTTTTGATCTAAGATGTATATCCTGCTGATTGGTTTGTTTCAGTGTTTTGATCTAAGATGTAGCTCCTGCTGATTGGTTTGTTTCAGTGTTTTGATCTAAGATGTAGCTCCTGCTGATTGGTTTGTTTCAGTGTTTTGATCTAAGATGTAGCTCCTGCTGATTGGTTTGTTTCAGTGTTTTGATCTAAGATGTAGCTCCTGCTGATTAGTTTGTTTCAGTGTTTTGATCTAAGATGTAGCTCCTGCTGATTGGTTTGTTTCAGTGTTTTGATCTAAGATGTAGCTCCTGCTGATTGGTTTGTTTCAGTGTTTTGATCTAAGATGTAGCTCCTGCTGATTGGTTTGTTTCAGTGTTTTGATCTAAGATGTAGCTCCTGCTGATTGGTTTGTTTAGGTGTTTTTTCCTGTTTTTCTTTCTCATTAATATCAGAATATTAAAAGGCAGAAAACAAATATGGTGCAAATTTCTAACTGCAGTGAGTAAGTGCCAATTTGTATTCTGCCAGTGAAAGTATTGAAATGATTATTGGTGAGATTGAAACAATTAATTTGCCAAATCTGCTTCATCAGTTGAATTACACTTTATCATTCATTTTATGTTTTATTGCCCCATTACAATCTAACTTTCTGTTCTCCAGGTGGATTTCCGCTACAGGAATACCCATGATTGGTGTGATTACGCTTACTGGTATTGTTCCTCAGGGTACTGCGGCAATTCTATCAAAGATGTGAGAGGCACAATAGACAGTAGCAGCAGAGGACAGAGTGCTTACAACAACCAGTGGTGTGAAACTGAAACTGTCCAGACCAGAGATATCCCCAGTGATAAACCTTTTCAATTGACGTACGTTTGTTATGAAAAAGATCTATTAAATGTATTGAACCCACATCGCAGTAGGCTATTTACACATGAGCAAATCTAGTCAAATTGTTTTGGCTATACTGTTAAAACCTACTTCTACAAAGTAGAGTTTTTTTTTTTTTTTTTAAGACACTCTGCAAAGGATATTGATTTGGTGGGGTTGATAACACTCCAGCCCAAGAAACCACTTATCTAAAGATGTTTTGTTGTTGTAACAGACAAAATAGTTGCTGTTGGATCCCCACAGTGAACGGTCTTGGATCTTGGAGCCTGGAAACACAAGTGGATCTGGGATTAAGATCTGATACTGGTGAACCCAACAGATCTCCAGTCACAGCCATTCTTCCTTTCATACGGTAACAACTTTCTGACTCCCTATACAGTCCCTCTGAACTTCTTTGGATACAACTAAGAATAATGCAAAATGTCCACATTCAAGTTTTGGGTCACTTAGAAATGTCCTTGTTTTTTAAAGAAAAGCACATTTTTTTAACATAAAATTGATCAGAAAGACAGTGTAGACATTGTTAATGTTGTAAATGACTATTGTAGCTGGAAATGGCAGATTTGTTATGGAATATCTACGTAGGCGTACAGAGGCCCGTTATCAGCAATCATCACTCCTGTGTTCTAATGGCACGTTGTGTTAGCTAATCCAAGTTTATCATTTTAAAAGGCTAATTGATCATTAGAAAACCCTTTAGCAATTATGTTAGCACAGCTGAAAACTGTTGTGCTAATTAAAGAACCAATAAAACTGTCCTTCTTTAGACTAGTTGAGTATCTGGAGCATCAACATTTGTGGGTTTGATTACAGGCTCAAAATGTCCAGAAACAAATAACTTTCTTCTGAAACTCGTCAGTCTATTCTTGTTCTGAGAAATGAAGGCTATTCCATGCGAGAAATTGCCAATAAACTGAAGATCTTGTACAACACTGTGTACTACTCCCTTCACAGAACAGCGCAAACTGGCTCTAGCTAGAATAGAAAGAGGAGTGGGAGATATGGCTTTTTCTTTGCATTTTTAAGTGACCCCAAACTTTTGAATGGTAGTGTAGGTCATTTGCATAGGTTATTGACATCCTAATTCTTTTGTTTAGACACATGACAAAATTTTTGTCTGGCGGTAATATAGGAGTGTTGGCGATATTTGAGGTGTTGTCACGAAAGGGTTTATACATAGACCAAGGCGCAGCGCAGGTATAGTTTTAATACTGAATTATAAATTCCAAAATTACGAAACTCCCAAAACACGATACAACAAAAACGTAACACGCTTCCTTTCTCCTCTGACATTCGACATATATAATGACCCACACCTAGGGTGTGGGACCTACAAACATCCCTAACTAGAGACAATGCCTAGCAGCTGCCTCTAATCAGGGATCCAACACAAAAACCCCACATAGAAAATCAAACCTAGATCTGTCAGACTCTGACCATGGTTACATGGAGAAGCAAAAGGCTTCTCTATGGCCAGAGCCTGACAGGTGTGTCTAGCGGTAACGCCCACACCAGTCCATTCCTTATTTCTCCAGGTCCCTATCATTAGCCAGATATTAGAGGAAACAAGTTAGACAGGCCCACTGGGCTATTTATTATGGTGCCTGCATGTTCAACATACTATTTTTTGCAAATATGGGGCAGGCTATTTAATGAACTAGGCTGTAACGGACTAACATTCGAATTGGAATTGATGACAATGCAATAAATACATAAAACACCCTAAATACACATCTTGAAAAAAAAAAACATATTTAGCCATGGAACACGTTCTGATTGGCCAGTGAGAGGCCAAGCCTCGACACACCCACAACTGGTTTATTCATCAAAATCCAGCCCTTTTGTGCAACTGTGCCTATAGTTGTTGTGGTGAAAATAGCAAATATATTTCTGACACACCTCCGACACCTATAGCTCTCCTGCCAGAGCTTAGACTGACCATTGTGTTAGGTTTGTTAAAATAGAGCCCCTTAGACTGACCATTGTGTTAGGTTTGTTAAAATAGAGCCCCTTAGACTGACCATTGTGTTAGGTTTGTTAAAATAGAGCCCCTTAGACTGACCATTGTGTTAGGTTTGTTAAAATAGAGCCCCTTATACTGACCATTTTGTTAGGGTTGTTAAAATATATATATTTTGTATTTCTTACTCATGTCATTGTAGTGTTCCCCAGAACTGTCAGAGGTCCTACAACCTCATGGCCTTTGACCCTGATGGTGATCGTGTCAGATGCAGATACGGATTGGTCAGACCTGAGTGTGATAGGTGTGACCAGCCTTCAGGCTTCTACCTGGATCAGGTTGGTGTGGGCAGTTATTTTCAACCCCTTGAATCTAATGTGATAGTTGATAGACTCCACAATGTGCTGGGTTGTCACAGTGAGACCAAAACATTACAACATAAACCACAAGTCATTTGCATTCTATCTATATGTGATTGGTTAATATTGCATATTGTCTTTGGTTTTAACCAGTGATTCCATCTGTGTTCTAACCTCTTCATTCGGTTAGGGCTCTTGCTCCTTGCTATATGGCTACACTTCAACGAGCGGCGTCTACGGGTTTGAGCTAGTTGTAGAGGACTTTCCCAACCAACACATCACCATGTCTTACACCGATGGTTCTAGTTCCTCCAGGGCGCCACTTCAGGCAGGGAGACACCGACGCTCCATCTACCAAACAACCGTCTCCTATCCCTGGTGGTGGACCCAATCCAACACCACTCCTCTTCCTTGGTGGAACCAACCCACCACGACTCCTTCTCCTTGGTGGTGGAACCAACCCACCACGACTCCTTCTCCTTGGTGGTGGAACCAACCCACCACGACTCCTTCTCCTTGGTGGTGGAACCAACCCACCACGACTCCTTCTCCTTGGTGGTGGAACCAACCCAATATTCCCCAATTAACAACCACAGCAGTGACCACCACCACCCCCTGGCCCACTACCACCACCACCACCCCCTGGCCCACCACCACCACCCCCTGGCCCACCACCACCACCACCTGGCCCACCACCACCACCACCACCACCACTACCTGGCCCACCACCACCACTACCTGGCCCACCACCACCACCACTACCTGGCCCACCACCACCACTACCTGGCCCACCACCACCACCACCTGGCCCACTACCACCACCACCTGGCCCACTACCACCACCACTTCCACCCCAGGAAGCCTGTATCCCTCCACTGCTCCTCTCAGCAAACTCCCTCTGCATTTCTCTCTTCTGGGTGAGAAAGTCTCTTCTTCTGATGGTTAAGAATGCATTAGATGGATGGATGGACATATTTATTTATTTAAACAAACAACAAACATGGCATTTACTTGTATACGTTTGTGTTCTTTTCCAATTCAGTCGACTCTTATGCTCCATCTTGCGATGAGGGATTGTACCTGCCCAGGTTCGTGCAGCCGACACCACAGAACGGAGAGCATCTCCACGCTGAAGTCAACAAAGAGCTGGAGATCAGGGTCAAGGCCGAGGCTACATACACAACGTAAGGAACAACATCCATGAAAGTCTGATACAGTATTATACCCAGGAATATATTTATAGTGCATGGACTCCTGGCTGTAACAGTGCAGTCCTGGCTGTAACAGTGCATCCTGGCTGTAACAGTGCAGTCCTGGCTGTAACAGTGTAGTCCTGGCTGTAACAGTGTAGTCCTGGCTGTAACAGTGCAGTCCTGGCTGTAACAGTGCAGTCCTGGCTGTAACAGTGTAGTCCTGGCTGTAACAGTGCAGTCCTGGCTGTAACAGTGCAGTCCTGGCTGTAATAGTGCAGTCCTGGCTGTAACACTGCGTCCTGGCTGTAACAGTGCAGTCCTGGCTGTAACCATGCATCCTGGCTGTAACAGTGCAGTCCTGGCTGTAACAGTGCAGTCCTGGCTGTAACAGTGCAGTCCTGGCTGTAACAGTGCAGTCCTGGCTGTAACAGTGCATCCTGGCTGTAACAGTGCAGTCCTGGCTGTAACAGTGCAGTCCTGGCTGTAACAGTGTAGTCCTGGCTGTAACAGTGCAGTCCTGGCTGTAACAGTGCAGTCCTGGCTGTAACAGTGCAATCCTGGCTGTAACAATGCGTCCTGGCTGTAACAGTGCAGTCCTGGCTGTAACAGTGCATCCTGGCTGTAACAGTGCACTCCTGGCTGTAACAGTGCGTCCTAGCTGTAACAGTGCAGTCCTGGCTGTAACAGTGCATCCTGGCTGTAACAGTGCACTCCTGGCTGTAACAGTGCGTCCTGGCTGTAACAGTGTGTCCTAGCTGTAACAGTGCGTCCTGGCTGTAACAGTGCACTCCTAGCTGTAACAGTGCGTCCTGGCTGTAACAGTGCACTCCTGGCTGTAACAGTGCGTCCTGGCTGTAACAGTGCGTCCTGGCTGTAACAGTGCGTCCTAGCTGTAACAGTGCGTCCTGGCTGTAACAGTGCGTCCTGGCTGTAACAGTGCGTCCTGGCTGTAACAGTGCGTCCTGGCTGTAACAGTGCATCCTAGCTGTAACAGTGCGTCCTGGCTGTAACAGTGCAGTCCTGGCTGTAACAGTGCGTCCTAGCTGTAACAGTGCATCCTAGCTGTAACAGTGCGTCCTAGCTGTAACAGTGCGTCCTGGCTGTAACAGTGCAGTCCTGGCTGTAACAGTGCGTCCTAGCTGTAACAGTGCGTCCTAGCTGTAACAGTGCGTCCTGGCTGTAACAGTGCGTCCTAGCTGTAACAGTGCGTCCTGGCTGTAACAGTGCGTCCTGGCTGTAACAGTGCGTCCTGGCTGTAACAGTGCAGTCCTGGCTGTAACAG
Source organism: Thymallus thymallus (assembly GCA_023634145.1). Lineage (NCBI taxonomy): Eukaryota > Metazoa > Chordata > Actinopteri > Salmoniformes > Salmonidae > Thymallus > Thymallus thymallus. Next base: position 3,393,296 of record CM042380.1, on the reverse strand, counting down.
TGCAGTCCTGGCTGTAACAGTGCAATCCTGGCTGTAACAATGCGTCCTGGCTGTAACAGTGCAGTCCTGGCTGTAACAGTGCAGTCCTGGCTGTAACAGTGCAGTCCTGGCTGTAACAGTGCGTCCTAGCTGTAACAGTGCGTCCTAGCTGTAACAGTGCGTCCTAGCTGTAACAGTGCGTCCTGGCTGTAACAGTGCAGTCCTGGCTGTAACAGTGCGTCCTAGCTGTAACAGTGCGTCCTAGCTGTAACAGTGCGTCCTGGCTGTAACAGTGCGTCCTAGCTGTAACAGTGCGTCCTAGCTGTAACAGTGCATCCTGGCTGTAACAGTGCGTCCTGGCTGTAACAGTGCGTCCTGGCTGTAACAGTGCGTCCTAGCTGTAACAGTGCAGTCCTGGCTGTAACAGTGCAGTCCTGGCTGTAACAGTGCGTCCTGGCTGTAACAGTGCGTCCTGGCTGTAACAGTGCGTCCTGGCTGTAACAGTGCGTCCTAGCTGTAACAGTGCATCCTGGCTGTAACAGTGCGTCCTGGCTGTAACTAAAAAGTTTAGCACCTGTAGTACTTTGTAACTATTTCAGTGACCACAAATATGTTCTTCTGCAATCAATTATTTGGCCTAAGGCAGCCTACTGTATAAGTTCACCAAAAATTAAGAGTACATTTATTTTCTGTAATTGATTTGGATTGATACGGTTGTCTATTTGCTAAGTGGGATGCTTGTGACTTCCGACTCTGACGTCACCCCACATAAGTTGCGATTTAAAATGGCAAGGTAAGGTTAGGGTTAGGTAAGGGCAGTGTTTAAGGTTAGGATTAGGTAAGGGCAGTGGTTAAGGTTAGGGTTAGGTAAGGGCTGTGGTTAAGGTTAGGATTAGGTAAGGGCTGTGGTTAAGGTTAGGATTAGGTAAGGGCAGTGGTTAAGGTTAGGGTTAGGTAAGGGCAGTGGTTAAGGTTAGGGTTAGGTAAGGGCAGTGGTTAAGGTTAGGGTTAGGTAAGGGCAGTGGTTAAGGTTAGGGTTAGGTAAGGGCAGTGGTTAAGGTTAGGGTTAGGTAAGGGCAGTGGTTAAGGTTAGGGTTAATTTACCTTGTCCGTTTTGCCTCCTTTCTAGGATTAATGATGTCATCGTCAGTGGACCTCTGAACATCACCAATCACATGACTACCCAAGGGGAGTTTGTCATCCGGTGGACACCCATCCGGGACAATCTGGGGGAGTATTTCCCCATTTGCTTCATCACTGAGGGGCTATCCGGGTAGGTATTATGTTTTATACTGCTAGAAACATCACCAGAACTGCTCTGCTTTCTTTCTGTACGTTCTGCTACTTCCCTATGGAGTTTCCTCTTTCTATGATATGTCATTTCCCAACCCACGCGAGAGAGAGACTAATAATATATGTTGTAAAAACACTGTGCCGTTATTAACCCTGATCTTCTCTAATACTTTCAGATCTAGCATCTATCAGTCTGAGATGAGATGTGTTGTGGTGGAGGTCGGACGCACAAATGGTTTGTAGATTCTTACACCATCAATATGCTGTGGTGTGTGATTGCACAATATGCTGTGGTGTGTGATTGGACAATATGCTGTGGTGTGTGATTGGACAATATGCTGTGGTGTGTGATTGGACAATATGCTGTGGTGTGTGATTGGACAATATGCTGTGGTGTGTGATTGGACAATATGCTGTGGTGTGTGATTGGACAATATGCTGTGGTGTGTGATTGGACAATACAATATGCTGTGGTGTGTGATTGGACAATATGCTGTGGTGTGTGATTGGACAATATGCTGTGGTGTGTGATTGGACAATATGCTGCGGTGTGTGATTATATGATTGTGGACTTTGAAAACAGATGAAGCTGTGAGTACTGTATGTTACATACTATATATAGACTACACACCTGAAATCACCAAACATGAAGGAAAGATTAAACTTCACATTGTTTTGATTAAGAAATATATGCAAAAGATAGGAGGAAATACAACAATAACAAGATATCTACCGTGACAGTCAAAGCCAAGGTGGTGTGTGACGAGACCAAGATGACGGTAGAAGTGGAGAAGTCCTCTGTTACTGGAATTCATGAGGACCATCTCCGCCTCAACGATCCCAGTAACTCTGCCTGCGACCTGCAACGCCTCTCCAACAGCACCCACATCATTGGAGTCATCCCCCTCAATGCCTGTGGCACTCAAATAGAGGTGAGACCTCAGATGTAAAATATGATGACAGATGTACAGTATTTCTCTTTGTCTGAGACCCATTCACTCCTGGGTGTCTGTCTGCGTTCTCTATATTGAACCTGGTTTGAAGGGATATTCACCCTAAGGCACCAACTAGGCTGACTGATCTTTAATTGGTTTCCCTCAGAGGAAGAGTTAAGATGTTATGTTATGCTGCCTGTGGGAATATCTGCCTTAAGAACATCTGCATCAAAAGAGAAACCAGCTCGCTCATAACCCCAAGAGTTTCACAGCAATATAGGAACTGAAAGGATTGCCAATTGATCTTGGTGATGTGTGTAATGTTCAGTGCTGGCAGTGCCCACAAATATAACTGTCTAGATGATTTCCCTCTCCATCACTCTCAATCCAGGAGGACGACGACAACCTCATCTTCAAGAACGAAATCACCAGCTTCGACAACCCCAACGACATCATCACCAGGCACCACCAGGTGGAGATTCAGTTCTACTGCCAGTACGCCAAACGTGGCAACGTGAGCCTGGGCTTCACTGCACACAGGGACAGCATCACAGTCCAGGAGAAAGGCTTCGGCACGTTCACCTACCAGTTTGAGTTCTACCAGACCAGCCAGTTCACCAATATGGTGGATCCCCGTGACTACCCGTTAGACGTGGTGGTGAAGCAGATGATCTACATGGACATCGAGGCCGTGTCCACTGTGAATAACACTGAGCTCTTCGTGGAGTCCTGCAGAGCGACGCCGTACGACAACCCCAACTACCACCCCACCTACCCCATCATAGAAAACGGGTGAGACTGAGCACACAGATTCAGACCAGCGTTATTAGCAAGGCCACTGTTGGTAAAGCAAAGTGAGATGAAGACATCAACAATAACTCAAAAAATTATAATAGTAATGGTGATGAGAGAAAGGAAACATATATTAAAATATGAACACTAAGGCATTCATCAACCTCATGGTGGACACTTGTCAGTACTGTGAGATGTATAATATAAATTACAGATTTTAGACATTTGTATAAACACTGTGGAATATTCTAGACTGAAATATTGTTTTACGGCACTTACTGTATGTACTTTACATATTTACTGTGCTCTAAGTTTTACCTGTCTGTTTTTGTACCAGGTGCAACGTGGATGAGACGGTTCAAATCTACTCACCCCGTCACGATAGGCATTTCCAGTTCGGAATGGAAGCTTTCAAATTCATTGGAATGCATGACCAGGTAAATGGGGACAGATTGCTGGATTATTCAAGGGTAATATCAAGGGTGATATCTTCTCAGTTCAGTGACCTTTAAACCCTCTGGCTATAGGTGTACATCAGCTGTTCAGTGATCCTGTGTGAGGCTGGGAACCCCAATACCCGGTGTGCCCAGGGATGCGTTAACTCCACCTCCCCCCAGCCTGATGGCCACCACCACCGCAAGAGAGAAGCCACCATGCAAACGGCCAAGCACCACATCTCCCAGGGTCCTTTGCGCCTGAGAAGGAGTTCAGAGAGCTCAGGTAAGCTAACCCTGAGGGTTGTACTTAGATTCATTTAAGATCCAGTAGCACCTCAAGATAAATCTCTGAATAAAAATGTTTTTTTTTTTTTTATTCACAAAGAGTTTTGGTGATAAAAAAAGGTGTTGACGTGTTTTCTTGTCTTTCCAGTGACCAACATGAACATGGGGTTGATGGTTGGGTGTATCGTAGCAGCCGTTGCCATGCTGTGCGGAGTGATGCTCTACAAGGCCAAAACATCTGCGGTTAAATACCAGCCCCTGACAACATTTGAGACTTAGTCCGATGGATATGGATCATTTGTAAAGTGGTCTCTGACTTTTACAATGAAATGTCTCTTGAGATCAATACAACAATATACATTAATCTGTGAACGTACTTAGCGGTAACTCCAATTATAACGTGTCTTGGCTGACCAAGTCGAAAGTTATTGATAGCCACTCGAGCAATTAAGGTGCCACCAACCTCCAACCTCCCATATAGTGCCATCTAGTGTACAAATGACATGCAATATACAAAGACAGAGAACCTATAAACCATATAAGTAGGCCCAAATGGCTCCTACAACTTGTTTTACCAGTTAAACGCCTGGTTCTTATTATCATCTGTGTTGGGATGTGGGGATAGTAACGTAATACTGGGATGATCTCTGAAATGTTTGATCGTTGTCACGTTCTGGAAAGCTTTCTATAAAGGCCAGGGTCTGTTGAACTAGGGTTCAATTACATGTATTTGTTATGATTGTGTTACATCAAAATGGGACCCTGCTTAAAATAAATGTTTAGTCTATATGATGTAATGAATTACTGTAAAAGGGTCCTTTCGATAAGTGAATGTATGTGTATTAATTTAGCCATGGTGTCTTGCACATTAAACATTAAATACAATGTAAATAGCATCTTTGTGTATCTAAAATAGTGTGCATGATTCTTCCTGGATCCACTGCAAATAAATGCCACGTGTGCCTCCTCATATGATCCAACATGGCTGCCCTGTTACATACTGTATGGGCATCAGTGGAGCAGAATAACATTCTGCATGATCCAACATGGCTGCCCTGTTACATACTGTATGGCCATCAGTGGAGCAGAATAACATTCTGCATGATCCAACATGGCTGCCCTGTTACATACTGTATGGGCATCAGTGGAGCAGAATAACATTCTGCATGATCCAACATGGCTGCCCTGTTACATACTGTATGGCCATCAGCGGAGCAGGAGTGCTTTGAATAACATTCTGCATGATCCAACATGGCTGCCCTGTTACATACTGTATGGCCATCGGTGGAGAAGGAGTGCTTAACATTATGCTGAGGAAATGTAGACCTATAGGCCTAATGCAAAGAAATAATGTATCGAATTTTTTTAAATTATTGAATTCCCTGTTATATTCTGTACATAATTCAGCTTTAAGCTGCCATGTGTACTGGAATAAAACTCCACTATGAATAAGTTGACACCAGTGGAGGCTTCTGAGGGGAGGCTGGCTCATAATAAGGTCTGGAATGGAGTCAATGGAATGGAGCACAAGGAAACCATGTGTTTAATGGATTTCATACTAATCCGCTCCAGCCATTACTACGAGCCTGACCTCCCCAATTAAGGTGCCACCAACCTCCTGTGGTTGACACAGTCTAGTGTTGAATACAAGCACTGTAGTATAAGTATGTTGATTTACACTGCCCTCCTGCTGTCAAATATTAGTTAAATCCAGGATCATTATCACTCAGAATGGCAGTATCTCTTGTAAAATCGAATCAAATTGTATTGGTCACATACACATATTTAGCAGATGTTATTGCGGGTGAAGTGAAATGCTTGTGTTTCCAGCTCCAACAGTGTAGTAATATCTAACAATTCACAACAATACACACAAATCTAAAAGTAAAAGAATGGAATTAAGAAATATATAAATATTAGGACGAGCAATGACTAGAATACAGTAGAATATAATACAGTAGAGTATAATACAGTAGAATAGAATACAGTAGAATAGAATACAGTAGAATAGAATACAGTAGATAGAATACAGTATATACATATGAGATGAGTAAAGCAATAATATGTAAACATTATTAAAGTGACTAGTGTTCCATTATTAAAGTGACCAGTGTTCCATTATTAAAGTGACCAGTGTTCCATTATTAAAGTGACTAGTGTTCCATTATTAAAGTGACTAGTGTTCCATTATTAAAGTGACTAGTGTTCCATTATTAAAGTGACCAGTGTTCCATTATTAAAGTGACTAGTGTTCCATTATTAAAGTGACTAGTGTTCCATGTCTGTTTATTTATTTCTTTAACCTTTATTTAACTAGTCAGTTAAGAACAAATTCTTATTTACAATGACGGCCTACACCGGTCAAACTCTGACGACGCTGGGACAGTAGTGCACCGCTCTATGGGACTCCCAATCACGGCCGGTTGTGATACAGTCTGGATTTGAACCAGGTTGTCTGTAGTGACGCCTCTAGCACGTGCGCTGAATACAACAGTTGTAGACCTTACAGTGAAATGCTTACTTACACCCTACAGTGTCTTAGACCACTGCACCACTTGGGAGCCCAAGGTCAAGGATGATCTCTTCTTCACAGGCTTTAGGAGGTTTACTTGTAGCAATCACACATGCGCACACACACACACACACACACATACAGTTTATGGCCCTGTTTACAGTTGGTCCACAGCAGTCTGTTTGGGCGGCCATGTCATGATCATGGCACATTCCTGTAGGGTGTGTCAGCTGTCAGAGCTTGGGGAGGAAGTGCTGGTCCTTGGTGGCCATCTATTTTTAAAGTGTTGAAATGGGCAGGAAAGGGACAGGGTAAAGCTCAGAGGTCAAGAGTTACGAAACTCGGGGGCCGCTGACTGACAGACAGGGGAGGGGTGGGGTTGGGTGGTAGGCCTATGTGAAACACGAGAGGGGAGACAGGCGCATTCACTCACCCTCAAAGCTGTCTGGAGCAGATAGAACAAAATGAGTGAGAAGGAATATGATAAGAAGAGATGGGTAGAGGGGGAGTGTGATGGGTAGAGGGGGAGAGTGATGGGTAGAGGGGGAGAGTGATGGGTAGAGGGGGAGAGTGATGGGTAGAGGGGGAGAGTGATGGGTAGAGGGGGAGAGTGATGGGTAGAGGGGGAGAGTGATGGGTAGAGGGGGAGAGTGATGGGTAGAGGGGGAGAGTGATGGGTAGAGGGGGAGAGTGATGGGTAGAGGGGGAGAGTGATGGGTAGAGCGGGAGAGTGATGGGTAGAGGGGGAGAGTGATGGGGGAGAGTGATGGGTAGAGGGGGAGAGTGATGGGTAGAGGGGGAGAGTGATGGGTAGAGCGGGAGAGTGATGGGTAGAGCGGGAGAGTGATGGGTAGAGCGGGAGAGTGATGGGTAGAGCGGGAGAGTGATGGGTAGAGGGGGAGAGTGATGGGTAGAGGGGGAGAGTGATGGGGGAGAGTGATGGGTAGAGGGGGAGAGTGATGGGTAGAGCGGGAGAGTGATGGGTAGAGGGGGAGAGTGATGGGTAGAGGGGGAGAGTGATGGGTAGAGGGGGAGAGTGATGGGTAGAGGGGGAGAGTGATGGGTAGAGCGGGAGAGTGATGGGTAGAGGGGGAGAGTGATGGGTAGAGCGGGAGAGTGATGGGTAGAGGGGGAGAGTGATGGGTAGAGGGGGAGAGTGATGGGTAGAGGGGGAGAGTGATGGGTAGAGCGGGAGAGTGATGGGTAGAGGGGGAGAGTGATGGGTAGAGGGGGAGAGTGATGGGTAGAGGGGGAGAGTGATGGGTAGAGGGGGAGAGTGATGGGTAGAGGGGGAGAGTAGTGATGGGTAGAGGGGGAGAGTGATGGGTAGAGGGGGAGAGTGATGGGTAGAGGGGGAGAGTGATGGGTAGAGGGGGAGAGTGATGGGTAGAGGGGGAGAGTGATGGGTAGAGGGGGAGAGTGATGGGTAGAGGGGGAGAGTGATGGGTAGAGGGGGAGAGTGATGGGTAGAGCGGGAGAGTGATGGGTAGAGGGGGAGAGTGATGGGTAGAGGGGGAGAGTGATGGGTAGAGCGGGAGAGTGATGGGTAGAGGGGGAGAGTGATGGGTAGAGGGGGAGAGTGATGGGGGAGAGTGATGGGTAGAGGGGGAGAGTGATGGGTAGAGCGGGAGAGTGATGGGTAGAGGGGGAGAGTGATGGGTAGAGCGGGAGAGTGATGGGTAGAGGGGGAGAGTGATGGGTAGAGGGGGAGAGTGATGGGTAGAGGGGGAGAGTGATGGGTAGAGGGGGAGAGTGATGGGTAGAGGGGGAGAGTGATGGGGGAGAGTGATGGGTAGAGGGGGAGAGTGATGGGTAGAGGGGGAGAGTGATGGGTAGAGGGGGAGAGTGATGGGTAGAGGGGGAGAGTGATGGGTAGAGGGGGAGAGTGATGGGTAGAGGGGGAGAGTGATGGGTAGAGGGGGAGAGTGATGGGTAGAGGGGGAGAGTGATGGGTAGAGGGGGAGAGTGATGGGGGAGAGTGATGGGTAGAGGGGGAGAGTGATGGGTAGAGGGGGAGAGTGATGGGTAGAGGGGGAGAGTGATGGGTAGAGGGGGAGAGTGATGGGTAGAGGGGGAGAGTGATGGGTAGAGGGGGAGAGTGATGGGTAGAGGGGGAGAGTGATGGGTAGAGGGGGAGAGTGATGGGTAGAGGGGGAGAGTGATGGGTAGAGGGGGAGAGTGATGGGTAGAGGGGGAGAGTGATGGGGGAGAGTGATGGGTAGAGGGGGAGAGTGATGGGTAGAGCGGGAGAGTGATGGGTAGAGGGGGAGAGTGATGGGTAGAGCGGGAGAGTGATGGGTAGAGGGGGAGAGTGATGGGTAGAGGGGAAGAGTGATGGGTAGAGGGGGAGAGTGATGGGTAGAGGGGGAGAGTGATGGGTAGAGGGGGAGAGTGATGGGTAGAGGGGGAGAGTGATGGGTAGAGGGGGAGAGTGATGGGTAGAGGGGGAGAGTGATGGGTAGAGGGGGAGAGTGATGGGTAGAGGGGGAGAGTGATGGGTAGAGCGGGAGAGTGATGGGTAGAGGGGGAGAGTGATGGGTAGAGGGGGAGAGTGATGGGTAGAGGGGGAGAGTGATGGGTAGAGGGGGAGAGTAGTGATGGGTAGAGGGGGAGAGTAGTGATGGGTAGAGGGGGAGAGTGATGGGTAGAGGGGGAGAGTGATGGGTAGAGCGGGAGAGTGATGGGTAGAGGGGGAGAGTGATGGGTAGAGGGGGAGAGTAGTGATGGGTAGAGGGGGAGAGTAGTGATGGGTAGAGGGGGAGAGTGATGGGTAGAGTGGGAGAGTGATGGGTAGAGGGGGAGAGTGATGGGTAGAGGGGGAGAGTGATGGGTAGAGGGGGAGAGTGATGGGTAGAGGGGGAGAGTGATGGGTAGAGGGGGAGAGTGATGGGTAGAGGGGGAGAGTGATGGGTAGAGGGGGAGAGTGATGGGTAGAGGGGGAGAGTGATGGGTAGAGGGGGAGAGTGATGGGTAGAGGGGGAGAGTGATGGGTAGAGCGGGAGAGTGATGGGTAGAGGGGGAGAGTGATGGGTAGAGGGGGAGAGTGATGGGTAGAGGGGGAGAGTGATGGGTAGAGGGGGAGTGTGATGGGTAGAGCGGGAGAGTGATGGGTAGAGGGGGAGAGTGATGGGTAGAGGGGGAGAGTGATGGGTAGAGCGGGAGAGTGATGGGTAGAGGGGGAGAGTGATGGGTAGAGCGGGAGAGTGATGGGTAGAGGGGGAGAGTGATGGGTAGAGGGGGAGAGTAGTGATGGGTAGAGGGGGAGAGTAGTGATGGGTAGAGGGGGAGAGTGATGGGTAGAGGGGGAGAGTGATGGGTAGAGTGGGAGAGTGATGGGTAGAGGGGGAGAGTGATGGGTAGAGGGGGAGAGTGATGGGTAGAGGGGGAGAGTGATGGGTAGAGGGGGAGAGTGATGGGTAGAGGGGGAGAGTGATGGGTAGAGCGGGAGAGTGATGGGTAGAGCGGGAGAGTGATGGGTAGAGGGGGAGAGTGATGGGTAGAGGGGGAGAGTGATGGGTAGAGGGGGAGAGTGATGGGTAGAGGGGGAGAGTAGTGATGGGTAGAGGGGGAGAGTAGTGATGGGTAGAGGGGGAGAGTAGTGATGGGTAGAGGGGGAGAGTGATGGGTAGAGCGGGAGAGTGATGGGTAGAGGGGGAGAGTAGTGATGGGTAGAGGGGGAGAGTAGTGATGGGTAGAGGGGGAGAGTGATGGGTAGAGCGGGAGAGTGATGGGTAGAGGGGGAGAGTGATGGGTAGAGTGGGAGAGTGATGGGTAGAGGGGGAGAGAGATGGGTAGAGGGGGAGAGTGATGGGTAGAGCGGGAGAGTGATGGGTAGAGGGGGAGAGTGATGGGTAGAGGGGGAGAGTGATGGGTAGAGGGGGAGAGTGATGGGTAGAGGGGGAGAGTGATGGGTAGAGGGGGAGAGTGATGGGTAGAGGGGGAGAGTGATGGGTAGAGGGGGAGAGTGATGGGTAGAGGGGGAGAGTGATGGGTAGAGGGGGAGAGTGATGGGTAGAGGGGGAGAGTGATGGGTAGAGCGGGAGAGTGATGGGTAGAGGGGGAGAGTGATGGGTAGAGCGGGAGAGTGATGGGTAGAGGGGGAGAGTGATGGGTAGAGGGGGAGAGTGATGGGGGAGAGTGATGGGTAGAGGGGGAGAGTGATGGGTAGAGCGGGAGAGTGATGGGTAGAGGGGGAGAGTGATGGGTAGAGGGGGAGAGTGATGGGTAGAGGGGGAGAGTGATGGGTAGAGGGGGAGAGTGATGGGTAGAGCGGGAGAGTGATGGGTAGAGGGGGAGAGTGATGGGTAGAGCGGGAGAGTGATGGGTAGAGGGGGAGAGTGATGGGTAGAGGGGGAGAGTGATGGGTAGAGGGGGAGAGTGATGGGTAGAGCGGGAGAGTGATGGGTAGAGGGGGAGAGTGATGGGTAGAGGGGGAGAGTGATGGGTAGAGGGGGAGAGTGATGGGTAGAGGGGGAGAGTGATGGGTAGAGGGGGAGAGTGATGGGTAGAGGGGGAGAGTGATGGGTAGAGGGGGAGAGTGATGGGTAGAGGGGGAGAGTGATGGGTAGAGGGGGAGAGTGATGGGTAGAGCGGGAGAGTGATGGGTAGAGGGGGAGAGTGATGGGTAGAGGGGGAGAGTGATGGGTAGAGGGGGAGAGTGATGGGTAGAGGGGGAGTGTGATGGGTAGAGCGGGAGAGTGATGGGTAGAGGGGGAGAGTGATGGGTAGAGGGGGAGAGTGATGGGTAGAGCGGGAGAGTGATGGGTAGAGGGGGAGAGTGATGGGTAGAGGGGGAGAGTAGTGATGGGTAGAGGGGGAGAGTAGTGATGGGTAGAGGGGGAGAGTGATGGGTAGAGTGGGAGAGTGATGGGTAGAGGGGGAGAGTGATGGGTAGAGGGGGAGAGTGATGGGTAGAGGGGGAGAGTGATGGGTAGAGGGGGAGAGTGATGGGTAGAGGGGGAGAGTGATGGGTAGAGGGGGAGAGTGATGGGTAGAGGGGGAGAGTGATGGGTAGAGGGGGAGAGTGATGGGTAGAGGGGGAGAGTGATGGGTAGAGCGGGAGAGTGATGGGTAGAGGGGGAGAGTGATGGGTAGAGGGGGAGAGTGATGGGTAGAGGGGGAGAGTGATGGGTAGAGGGGGAGTGTGATGGGTAGAGCGGGAGAGTGATGGGTAGAGGGGGAGAGTGATGGGTAGAGGGGGAGAGTGATGGGTAGAGGGGGAGAGTGATGGGTAGAGCGGGAGAGTGATGGGTAGAGGGGGAGAGTGATGGGTAGAGCGGGAGAGTGATGGGTAGAGGGGGAGAGTGATGGGTAGAGGGGGAGAGTGATGGGGGAGAGTGATGGGTAGAGGGGGAGAGTGATGGGTAGAGCGGGAGAGTGATGGGTAGAGGGGGAGAGTGATGGGTAGAGGGGGAGAGTGATGGGTAGAGGGGGAGAGTGATGGGTAGAGCGGGAGAGTGATGGGTAGAGGGGGAGAGTGATGGGTAGAGCGGGAGAGTGATGGGTAGAGGGGGAGAGTGATGGGTAGAGGGGGAGAGTGATGGGTAGAGGGGGAGAGTGATGGGTAGAGCGGGAGAGTGATGGGTAGAGGGGGAGAGTGATGGGTAGAGGGGGAGAGTGATGGGTAGAGGGGGAGAGTGATGGGTAGAGGGGGAGAGTGATGGGTAGAGGGGGAGAGTGATGGGTAGAGGGGGAGAGTGATGGGTAGAGGGGGAGAGTGATGGGTAGAGGGGGAGAGTGATGGGTAGAGGGGGAGAGTGATGGGTAGAGCGGGAGAGTGATGGGTAGAGGGGGAGAGTGATGGGTAGAGGGGGAGAGTGATGGGTAGAGGGGGAGAGTGATGGGTAGAGGGGGAGTGTGATGGGTAGAGCGGGAGAGTGATGGGTAGAGGGGGAGAGTGATGGGTAGAGGGGGAGAGTGATGGGTAGAGCGGGAGAGTGATGGGTAGAGGGGGAGAGTGATGGGTAGAGGGGGAGAGTAGTGATGGGTAGAGGGGGAGAGTAGTGATGGGTAGAGGGGGAGAGTGATGGGTAGAGTGGGAGAGTGATGGGTAGAGGGGGAGAGTGATGGGTAGAGGGGGAGAGTGATGGGTAGAGGGGGAGAGTGATGGGTAGAGGGGGAGAGTGATGGGTAGAGGGGGAGAGTGATGGGTAGAGGGGGAGAGTGATGGGTAGAGGGGGAGAGTGATGGGTAGAGGGGGAGAGTGATGGGTAGAGGGGGAGAGTGATGGGTAGAGCGGGAGAGTGATGGGTAGAGGGGGAGAGTGATGGGTAGAGGGGGAGAGTGATGGGTAGAGGGGGAGAGTGATGGGTAGAGGGGGAGTGTGATGGGTAGAGCGGGAGAGTGATGGGTAGAGGGGGAGAGTGATGGGTAGAGGGGGAGAGTGATGGGTAGAGCGGGAGAGTGATGGGTAGAGGGGGAGAGTGATGGGTAGAGCGGGAGAGTGATGGGTAGAGGGGGAGAGTGATGGGTAGAGGGGGAGAGTAGTGATGGGTAGAGGGGGAGAGTAGTGATGGGTAGAGGGGGAGAGTGATGGGTAGAGGGGGAGAGTGATGGGTAGAGTGGGAGAGTGATGGGTAGAGGGGGAGAGTGATGGGTAGAGGGGGAGAGTGATGGGTAGAGCGGGAGAGTGATGGGTAGAGCGGGAGAGTGATGGGTAGAGGGGGAGAGTGATGGGTAGAGGGGGAGAGTGATGGGTAGAGGGGGAGAGTAGTGATGGGTAGAGGGGGAGAGTAGTGATGGGTAGAGGGGGAGAGTAGTGATGGGTAGAGGGGGAGAGTGATGGGTAGAGCGGGAGAGTGATGGGTAGAGGGGGAGAGTAGTGATGGGTAGAGGGGGAGAGTAGTGATGGGTAGAGGGGGAGAGTGATGGGTAGAGCGGGAGAGTGATGGGTAGAGGGGGAGAGTGATGGGTAGAGTGGGAGAGTGATGGGTAGAGGGGGAGAGAGATGGGTAGAGGGGGAGTGTGATGGGTAGAGGGGGAGAGAGATTGATAAGAGGAGATGGGTAGAGGGGGAGAGTAGTGATGGGTAGAGGGGGAGAGTGATGGGTAGAGGGGGAGAGTGATGGGTAGAGGGGGAGAGTGATGGGTAGAGGGGGAGAGTGATGGGTAGAGCGGGAGAGTGATGGGTAGAGCGGGAGAGTGATGGGTAGAGGGGGAGAGTGATGGGTAGAGGGGGAGAGTGATGGGTAGAGGGGGAGAGTGATGGGTAGAGGGGGAGAGTGATGGGTAGAGCGGGAGAGTGATGGGTAGAGGGGGAGAGTGATGGGTAGAGGGGGAGAGTGATGGGTAGAGGGGGAGAGTGATGGGTAGAGGGGGAGAGTAGTGATGGGTAGAGGGGGAGAGTAGTGATGGGTAGAGGGGGAGAGTAGTGATGGGTAGAGGGGGAGAGTGATGGGTAGAGCGGGAGAGTGATGGGTAGAGGGGGAGAGTAGTGATGGGTAGAGGGGGAGAGTAGTGATGGGTAGAGGGGGAGAGTGATGGGTAGAGGGGGAGAGTGATGGGTAGAGGGGGAGAGTGATGGGTAGAGGGGGAGAGTGATGGGTAGAGCGGGAGAGTGATGGGTAGAGGGGGAGAGTAGTGATGGGTAGAGGGGGAGAGTGATGGGTAGAGCGGGAGAGTGATGGGTAGAGGGGGAGAGTGATGGGTAGAGGGGGAGAGTAGTGATGGGTAGAGGGGGAGAGTAGTGATGGGTAGAGGGGGAGAGTGATGGGTAGAGGGGGAGAGAGATTGATGAGAGGAGATGGGTAGAGGGGCAGAGTGATTAATGAGAGGGTAGTGACTAGTGATGGGAAGTTCGGCTCTTTTCCGAGAGCCGGCTCTTTTGGCTCAGCTCCCAAAGAAGAGCCGGCTCTTTCGACTCCTGAACGGCTCTTAATTTAGGATTTTTTTGTAGGCCTTTATTTTACCCTAACTTTAAAAAAAAAAAAATGGTTTGTGTGTTGAAAACCCTTTCATGTGCAGTGTTTTTATGCATTTATTTTGTTACAAAAGCATTCTTTTGTTTTTAATCATTTTAATCAAACATTTTAAACTTAAAATTGTTGCATGTTGCATTTTATATTTTTGTTCAGTGTGCTTTTAACATTACATTTGATGCGTTATTGCCCTATTGTTAACCTATTGCTCCTTAGCATTTAGGGGCATTACTTGCCATAATGCCCGTTCTGTGTCATATAGTTTAGGTATTGTTGTTTGGGACAATGTTTTTCTACTGGGAAGAGTGTATGTGGGATTTAAAGTTTTGACAAAACTTTTAAAACCTCTGTCCTCCACAATTGAAAAGGGTTGGAAATCAGTAGCTATCATTTTAGCTAGCTCTACATCAATGCTGTGCTGTTTGGATGGGGTCATCACTTTGGGTATAAACTGGCTTATTTTGCTTTGAGCTGCAGTAGGAGAGGTTATACCTGCATGTGTGGGGAAGCCAGTAGATGCTGCTGCAGTTGCTGTTTTTGGGGGATGAGACACACCAGGATCTGTAGATGGGGTGCTAGCTTGCCCTCTCTCCTCTAACTGCACTGTAGGATGGACAGTTCTCATATGTCTATGCAGGTTTGTGGTGGAACCTGCTCTTAAAGTAATTTTCATCTTGCAGTGAACGCACTCTGCTTTGTTGTTTCCATTGTCTTTAAACTGGAGCCAGATGCTGCTTCTCTTTCGGGTGTCACTCATAGTTACGACTCACACACTCTCCTCACCGCTATCTGACAGACAGTGTCGTTATTAACGTTGTTACGACTCATTAACTTGCAGTGGAGTGCCGCTTCACTTCACCCCCCTCTCTGTTTTTACATAATGGTATGATCCCATATCCTCACATCTGATTGGCCGCGATGCGATTGCTGACCAATCAAAACAAAGTTCTGCCTGTAAGCACGCAGCGAAAGGAAAAAAACTGGGAGCCGGCTCTCACTCGATGCGAGCCGGCTCTTCTGATTCACTACAAAGCATCGGCTCTCAGAGCCGCATCTTTTGCGCATGACACATCACTAGTAGTGACAGACACCTTATTAGACCTGTCATCAGTGTGATCGTACAGGTAGAGTGCTGGGTACCTTCCTCCAGTTTCAAACAGTCAGTTAACCGGTTACCTCATACACAACATAAATGGCCAATAACCATTTTAGTTCACAGGCAGGGCAGTCCAGCACACAGTAAACTGTATGTTTAGTTCAGTTTAGTTTCATTTTGCATACATGGCAGCTAAAAGCTGAAGTCTAATGAGACTATCCTACTGCTGTAGTCTAACAGGACCATCCTGTAGTCTAACAGAAGCATCCTACTGCTGTAGCCTAACAGGACCATCCTACTGCTGTAGTCTAACAGGAACCTCCTACTGCTGTAGCCTAACAGGACCATCCTACTGCTGTAGTCTAACAGGACCATCCTGTAGTCTAACAGGACCATCCTACTGCTGTATCCTAACAGGACCATCCTACTGCTGTAGTCTAACAGGACCATCCTACTGCTGTAGCCTAACAGGACCATCCTGTAGTCTAACAGGACCATCCTACTGCTGTATCCTAACAGGACCATCCTACTGCTGTATCCTAACAGGACCATCCTACTGCTGTAGCCTAACAGGACCATCCTGTAGTCTAACAGGACCATCCTACTGCTGTAGCCTAACAGGACCATCCTGTAGTCTAACAGGACCATTCTACTGCTGTATCCTAACAGGACCATCCTACTGCTGTATCCTAACAGGACCATCCTACTGCTGTAGCCTAACAGGACCATCCTGTAGTCTAACAGGACCATTCTACTGCTGTATCCTAACAGGACCATCCTACTGCTGTATCCTAACAGGACCATCCTACTGCTGTAGCCTAACAGGACCATCCTGTAGTCTAACAGGACCATTCTACTGCTGTATCCTAACAGGACCATCCTACTGCTGTATCCTAACAGGACCATCCTACTGCTGTAGCCTAACAGGACCATCCTGTAGTCTAACAGGACCATCCTACTGCTGTAGCCTAACAGGACCATCCTACTACTGTAGCCTAACAGGACCATCCTACTGCTGTAGCCTAACAGGACCATCCTGAGGCAAAGCTGGAGAGGATGTGGGAGCTCAGGATGATTATGTTGACTAATTACTGCCAATATTACAGATCCCTGAAGCAAAAGAGCTATTCACTTGATTGACTGGAAATTCCCAGAAGGTCTCTAATACATAAATTATTCAGGTCAGACAGGAAGCTGAGAATAATACGCATTTAAAGTTTTCACTTTGAAAATGGCAATATTTGTCTCATACTGTACATGGAGGGCATAATTACTTAATGAAGACATCCTGTGGAGTGTCTCTGGAAGGCTGTGTGTGTGTGTGTGTGTGTGTGTGTGTGTGTGTGTGTGTGTGTGTGTGTGTGTGTGTGTGATATAAGTGCATCTATCCTAACTAAATCTCTTCCACTATCTGTTGTATCCTATGTGTAGGTGTGACAGATATTCCCTTCAATCATGTTGTGTTCTTAATCCCATGGTGACCTGGGATTTAAAAATCAAGTGACAAGAGGGTAAACGCTACCATTATTCTACCACACATAGGCTAATCAAAATGAACAAAAAACACACAAGGGTAATATACTGTAAATCTAATGTGTTAATGAATAAGTGGCAACCTCGGTCACCGACGGTAGCCTGGCAACCTCGGTCACGGACGGTAGCCTGGCAACCTCGGTCACGGACGGTAGCCTGGCAACCTCGGTCACGGACGGTAGCCTGGCAACCTCGGTCACGGACGGTAGCCTGGCAACCTCGGTCACGGACGGTAGCCTGGCAACCTCGGTCACCGACGGTAGCCTGGCAACCTCGGTCACGGACGGTAGCCTGGCAACCTCGGTCACCGACGGTAGCCTGCCCTAGAGACGTGCTTTCCACCGTTCCACCGTCACCAGCGTGAAACGATAGACAACAAGAAGTGACTCCTGTGCAGACCGGGAGAGGGACGGCTCCCATCGAGCTGGACTAGCAAAGAAAACTGGATTAAAAGCTTGCATTCGGACGGGAACCTGGTTTATTTGATACTTTTGTTAACCCAGGGACAAATTGGGCGTGGATACATATTTACCAAGTGTGTTTCGAGCCCAATCCAAGGAGTTGAAAGTTTCCGCGATCTCCTTGGATCTCACAGTTGTCTTTGCCAGGCTGCGGTGGTGACGCGGCTCATCGACGGGAAGCTAAGCCAACGCTAGCTGGCAAAAAAATACACCAGAGAAAATGTGCTTTGGATATTTTATTTTCTCTTAGTCTTCCTTTTTTCATTTGACCCTTGGAGTTGGTTTATGAACACTTTATATGCGTTGCCTGGTATTGTCTTGGACAGTACCATTTCACTTTTTAGTCTAATGAGCTATCATAACCGGCTACCTAGCTAGCTCTGGCCATTTGATTGCTAACGTTAGATAGCTATCTAGCTACATCTGTTTCCACTTTTGTTCGTTGTAAGAAGTATTGCCTAACTGGCTAACTACACTTATTTTTATTGACCGAGTTAATAACTGCATGTATATTATATGTGCAAATACTAATAATCAGTTTGACGCACTTTTATCTTGTTCAATGCAGAAGTAAGGACCGTTAGCTAGCTAGCTAGCTAGGTTTGGAGTATTTCCCTCTGATGTGGGTCTGGCAGTGCGGCCTTAGGAATTCCTTTCTAGTTCGCCGTCGGACTTTCCAGCCTGGATGCTTTTCACCATTTCAATGGAGTTAATGTTTTGAATGGCTTGGATTATTACTAAAATTGTACCGTTGCATTAGTTGGACGAACTGGCTAGCAATTAAGTTGAAGAAAGCTCGGCAACATAAAAAGGAAAGTGGACATCACAAAGGAATTTCGCCTACTTTGCAAAGGTAGCTAACCATTGATCTATTTGCAACAATGTATAACCTTGTATTGTGGCAGCTTGACTAACTTTCTACCAGGAATATGTCATGTGTTATGGCCATTTGGTTCACAGCTCTGAAGTATTGAATTTGCTAGTAACTTACTAAAAGTAAGTTCTTCGTAGTCCTTCTCGATAACTGTCAATTGATTGATCTAGTTAGTTAAGTGTCCGTACTCTTATTGTATGGCATTAGTCTTGAGTTTGAAAGAGTTAATTAGGTCTGCTCTACACTAGGCCTACAGCACCAACACAGGCGCCTTGGCAGCTAGTTTATCAAAAACAGTCACATTCCAGACCGAAAGTATTACCGCTACGCCTTCCCCGTGACCTTGGTGTAATTGAAGAGAGACTAAGACAACAACACAGCATGGCAGCAACACAACATGGTAGCAGCACAAAACATGGTACAAACATTATTGGACACAGACAACAGAACAAAGGGCAAGAAGGTAGAGATGACAACATCACGTGAAGCAGCCACAACTGTCAGTAAGAGTGTCCATAATTGAGTCTTTGAATGAAGAGAATGAGATAAAACTGTCCAGTTTGAGTGTTTGTTGCAGCTCGTTCCAGTCGCTAGCTGCAGCGAACTGAAAAGACGAGCGACCCAGGGATGTGTGTGCTTTGGGGACGTTTAACAGAATGTGACTGGCAGAACGGGTGTTGTATGTGGAGGATGAGGGCTGCAGTAGATATCTCAGATAGGGGGAGTGAGGCCTAAGAGGGTTTTATAAATAAGCATCAACCAGTGGGTCTTGTGATGGGTATACAGAGATGACCAGTTTACAGAGGTGTTTAGAGTGCAGTGATGTGTCCTATAAGGAGCATTGGTGGCAAATCTGATGGCCAAATGGTAAAGAACATCTAGCCACTCGAGAACACCCTTACCTGCCGATCTATAAATTACGTCTCCGTAATCTAGCATGGGTAGAATGGTCATCTGAATCAGGGTTAGTTTGGCAGCTGGGGTGAAAGAGGAGCGATTACGATAAATCTAGACTTTGCTTCCTCTAACTTTAGCCTGCAGCTTTGATATGTGCTGAGAAAAGGACAGTGTACCATCTAGCCATACTCCCAATTACTTGTATGACTACCTCAAGCTCTAAACCCTCAGGTAGTAATCACACCTGTGGGGAGAGGTGTACGCTTTGTTCCATGGATGTGTATAGGGACTTCAGCCTACTGTAATGTTACTTGGTGATGTAGGTCTACCCCCCCCACATTATGAGATGTCTGCAACTGAACTGCCATACTTTGAAGCCTACTGACATGATGGACACGTAGAACGTGCAGTTGTTGTTTTTTTACATTGAGGTAGCTACACCACAGAGTATGGCTACCATCTGTCAATCTGTCTCTTGCAATTCAGCAGGCCCCCCCCCCCCCCCCCCCCTGTTAATGCCGTTGTGGTGCTGTGTTGGTTTGACCTCGTTATGGAGCGCTGCCGTCCATTTGCCTAGGCAAAATTAGGTAAAATTTGGCAGTGGCCAATATTCATATTTATCTCCTAGATATGTGTGGGATTTGGAATGGTTAGGATGTGGATGGTTTTGGCTCAATGGCGGGCCTGCATTGTAGACAAGCTCCTAAAGACATTGAAGGTACAGTGCCACTATGCAGGTCCCTGAACTGAACACAATGGCTTCTGAAAGCAAGTGCCTTTGGCGTTGAAGACTGTGCGGAAGAAGAAAGGAAAACCCCGGCCACCCAGTTCAAAATGCAGTTCATTCCAATTCATTAGCTGCAGTTCCTCTTGGTTTTGTAAAGTGTAGCTCACATGATTCTGGTCTTACCCACCTGGAGGCCTGTCTACGGGGCCTAGTCACCACTGTTGAGCCCCCTGTTATGGAGCCAGTGGATGAAGTCAACCACTCAGCTGCACCATCGAGAGCATCCTGACCGGTTGCGTCACTGCCTGGTATGGCAACTGCTTGGAATCTGACCACAAGGCGCTACATAGGGTAGTGCGTACGGCCCAGTACATCACTGGGGCCAAGCTTCCTGCCGACCAGGACCTCTATGCTAGGCGGTGTCAGAGTTAGGCCCCAGTCATACTGTTCTCTCTGATACCACACGCCAAGCTGTACTGGAGCGCCAAGTCTAGGTCCAAAAGTCTCCTTCACAGCTTCTACCCCCAAGCCATAAGACTGCTGAACAATTAATGAAATGGCCACCCCCGCACATTGACTTGTTACCGGTACCCCCTGTATATAGCCTCATTATTATATATTTTTTTACTTTAGTTTTATTTAATAAATATTTTCTTAACTCTTTCTTTAACTGCATCGTTGGTTAAGGGCTTGTAAGCAAGCATTTCACAGTAAGGTCTACATCTGTTTGGTATTTGCCGCATGTGACAAATAAAATTAGAAAAATGCCTTCCCTTTACAATGGAAACCCATATTCCCTACTTCTAGAACATTCCACATGCTGGTGTGTGCTGTACACAGACGCACATACATATCCAGAGTGATTGTGGGTGTAGGCTAGTCCTACATGTGTTTGTGTACATTGGTTTTCTCTGGTCAATGCAAGTGCACTCAGTGGTCTGGCTTAATCTGATGCACCACAGGCACAAATGTTGAGTTAGGAATTGGCCCTTGGAAAAATAGATAAGTACTTTATTGATCCCAAGGGAAATTTGTCAAGCAGCTATGTTCTTTGTCAAGCAGCCATGTTCTTTGTCAAGCAGACATGTTCTAGCAGCGTATACCGACTATCTGCGGACCAGTTCCGTAATTTATATATTTCTTAATTCCATTCTTTTACTTTTAGATTTGTGTGTATTGTTGTAAATTGTTAGATATTACTGCACTGTTGGAGCTAGGAACACAAGCATTTAGCTACACCTGCAATAACATCTGCTAAATATGTACAGCGGGTGAAATAAGTATTGAACACGTCACCATTTATCTCAGTAAATATATTTCCAAAGGTGCTATTGACATGACATTTTCACCAGATGTTGGTAACAACCCAAGTAATCCATACATACACACTTGCTATTGAACACACTTACTGATATTTATTTAATACTTTGTACAAAAGCCTTTGTTGGTAATGACAGCTTCAAGACGCCTCCTGTATGGAGAAACTAGTCGCATGCATTGCTCTGGTGTGATTTTGGCCCATTCTTCCACACAAACAGTCTTCAAATCTTGAAGGTTCCGTGGGCCTCTTCTATGAATCTTGATCTTCAGTTCTTTCCATAGATTTTCAATGGGATTTAAGTCAGGTGATTGGCTGGACCATTCTAGCAGCTTTATTTTCTTTCTTTGAAACCAATTGAGAGTTTCCTTGGCTGTGTGTTTGGGATCATTGTCTTGCTGAAATGTCCACCGTCGTTTCATCTTCATCATCCTGGTTAGATGGCAGCAGATTTTTGTCAAGAATGTCTCGATAAATTTGCCCATTCATCCTTCCTTCAATTATGTGAAGTTTGCCAGTACCATTTTCTGAAAAGCAGCCCCATACCATGATGTTCCCACCTCCAAACTTCACTGTTGGTATGGTGTTTTTAGGGTGATGTGCAGTGCCATTTCTCCCCCAAACATGGTGTGTATTATGACATCCAAACAGTTCAATTTTGCTCTCATCTGACCACACTATATTCTCCCAGTATTTCACTGGCTTTTCCAAATGTTGTGCAGCAAACTTTAAACGAGCTTCAACATGCTTTTTTTTCAGCAATGGAGTCTTGCGTGGTGAGCGTGCATACAGGCCATGGCGGTGGAGTGCATTACTTACTGTTTTCTTTAAGACAACAGCATCTGCTAATTGCAGGTCTTTTTGAAGCTCTCCACAAGTGGTCCTTGGCTCTTGGACAACTCTTCTGATTATTCTTTTCACTCCTCTGTCAGAAATCTTGCGAGGAGCACCTGGTCAAGGAAAATGTATGGTGAAATGATTGTCTTTCCACTTCCGTATTATGGCCCCAACAGTGCTCACTGGAACATTCAGAAGCTTAGAAATGCGCCTATAACCAGTGCCATCATTATGTTTTGCAACAATTAGGTTGCGAAGGTCTTGAGACAGCTCTTTGCTTTTACCCATCATGAGATGTGTCTTGTGTGACACCTTGGCAATGAGACCTTTTTGTAGGCCATCAGTTGGGACTGAACCAGCTGATATTAATTTGCACTGACGGGGCTGGATTGCTTTTTAATTACTGATAGTTTTCAGCTGTTGTCTTTGCTTTCCATGCCTTTTTGTCCCTCCCTTTCTTCATGTGTTCAATACTTTTTCCCTGTGTCATTTCACATTATTACACACAACTTAATTTTTGAACTTATTTGTTTTGGTTTCTTTGTATGTATGGATTACTTGGGTTGTTACCAACATCCGGTGAAAATTTCATGTCAATAGCACCTTTGGAAATATATAGAAAAATGGTGACGTGTTCAATACTTATTTCACCCGCTGTATATGTGACCAATAAAATGTGATATGATGAAGAAGCAATTTCTCAGTCATTAGAACATGGCATTTGCAACGCCAGGATAGTGGCTTAGATTCCCGCCAGGACCACCAATATGTAAAATGTATGCAGCATGACTGTAAGTTGCTTTGGATAATGGCGTTTGCTAAATGGCAATAATTATTGTAATTATAATTAATTTATTATTATATTAATGTAATTGTGCTTAACATGTGGAACAAAAGGGTGCTTTGACTGAGTTCTCCTCTTGCTTGTTTAATACAGCAGGCCTACAAAGTAGTGGATTACTAAATCACACATTGCAGTATCCAGTTAGTTCAATATTAGGCTCTTCTCATGTCTAGGCCTTCCCTGCTGTATTCTGTTTTATCAATACAAATGAATGTTTTCTCCATGCCTGCCTGCCAGTACCCTTCAGACAACAGCTTAGCTCAAGGTGCTGATTTATTGAGTGCAGATGGGGAGATGGAGAGATGGGGAGAGCACATTGCAACTGAACTTTATCTTGTTTGCTAGGCCAGGGGGCGTGTTTCTGTTGATGGGCCAGGGGGCGTGTTTCTGTTGATGGGCCAGGGGGCGTGTTTCTGTTGATGGGCCAGGGGGCGTGTTTCTGTTGATGGGCCAGGGGGCGTGTTTCTGTTGATGGGCCAGGGGGTGTGTTTCTGTTGATGGGCCAGGGGGCGTGTTTCTGTTGATGGGCTGTGTAAGTGTGTATTTTTGTCTGCTAGAGACAAACTCTGCAAACACACTGTCACACAGAACACCAGAGGCTGCACCACACAGAAATGTCAGTACCTGTCAGAATTTGGAACTTAACGCAAGTTTGAGGTCCAGTGCCTTGTGGCCCATCATGGCCGTGCTGGCAGGTTGTGGTACCCAGCCCTGCCTGGCTATTTGTATATACTCTGGGTTGTGGATGAACTTGATTACCTCAGTCAAGCATGAAGAAAATACAATTGCATATGTTCATGATTCACCTTGCTGTTTCATGTTTAGTGTCCATAAAGTTTGTCCATGTAGAGCGCTGCTTAGTGAAGTTTTAATGGATCCCAATGTGTGTTAAGTCATTCAACTCTGATGGAAGGATCAAGACACTATTGAGCCCTGAGGTGTTGTCCTTGTCAGTGTTGGTGACTTCCTTCTCTGACAGATTTTCTTGGTCTCCTTCTCTGCCTCCCTTCCTCTCTTCCTTCCACCCCTCTTCTCCTATCCTAGATGATGTGCGAGGTGATGCCCACCATCAGCGAGTCGGATGGGCCTTTGGGCGGCCGGCGGGGATCTGGCTCGCCTCTTCATTCGGACTCGGAGGGACACTTTGAGTCTCTGATGGTGTCCATGCTGGAGGAGCGCGACCGATTACTGGACACCCTGAGGGAGACCCAGGAGAACCTAGGCCTGACCCAGGGCAAGCTGCACGAGGTCAGCCACGAGAGGGACTCGCTGCAGAGGCAGCTTAACACCGCCTTGCCCCAGGTAAGTGACCAGAAGCTGGTGCTTCTGAAGCTGGTGCTGGTGACACTTCGGAAGCTGATGCTAATGTACGGGACACCCGGATTAGGTTTACACTGTTCTGTCTTGCCAAAGACTGAACTTCCACTCTATCAACCAGTGTTTTTATTTATTTTTGAAATATGGTGAAATCACATGATTAAGGCCTGATATACCATTTAATTCTAGACTACTGTGGTAAAAAGATAAGACTCTTCTATCTTGCTGCAATGCTCTTCCCCACAGGCGGAGAGTGAAGATACTTTGTGTGGGTTTAGCGGAATGAAAGGCCCTAATGTCCCCTTCCCTCAGCAGATGGTCTTAGTGATTGAGACTCCACAGGGACCCTGTAGTCACTCACTCAACCAGCCAGTGTAAAACACTTGTTTTAACCTTCTGTTGTCATTCTGGACGCCCTACAAGGTTGTCATCCTCCTCTTCCCGCTGTAACGGCCACTGATGACCTCACCGATTTCACACACACACACACACACACACACACACACACACACACACACACACACACACAGAGCTAGGCCTGTCTGGCTGGCCTGATAAAACTAGTCCTGGGGAGAGGTTTCTGAGTATGAGCCAATGAGACCCATGTAGGGCATTGTGTTCCTTATGTAATTCTAAAGTGTTCTGAACTGGGTCTGTCATGAACAGGAACCACCACAACTCAGTTTTGTCTACTGTATAGCTCTGGTAAATGCATGAACGTCTTGTTTGGCTGCAGAGTACATTTGTAAAATTAAATTCCTTCCCTGAAGTGATCTTGGAATGGAAACGAGAGGATCTGTATGTTTGTTCTGGCTTTGGTTGTGTACTTTGGTCTTTATTCAGACTGACCATGTCTTCAGCTGTTGGTTAACAAAGCTAGTCCATCATATACACACACTTTCTCTTTCCAATAAGCTTTGTACCCGTCTGGTTGGTCCGTCCGTCAGTCTGTGTGTATATGATAGAGGCTCAGGTTTCAGTCCCTATCGTAGGGCCCATCCTCATGGTTTTATGTTTTGAACCAGGCCCTGAGGGGATTGGGTGGTTTTACGTTTTGATCCAGGCCCTGAGGGGATTGGGTGGTTTTACGTTTTGATCCAGGCCCTGAGGGGATTGGGTGGTTTTACGTTTTGATCCAGGCCCTGAGGGGATTGGGTGGTTTTACGTTTTGATCCAGGCCCTGAGGGGATTGGGGGGTTTTACGTTTTGATCCAGGCCCTGAGGGGATTGGGTGGTTTTACATTTTGATCCAGGCCCTGAGGGGATTGGGTGGTTTTACATTTTGATCCAGGCCCTGAGGGGATTGGGTGGATTTACATTTTGATCCAGGCCCTGAGGGGATTGGGTGGTTTTACATTTTGATCCAGGCCCTGAGGGGATTGGGTGGTTTTACATTTTGATCCAGGCCCTGAGGGGATTGGGTGGTTTTACATTTTGATACAGGCCCTGAGGGGATTGGGTGGTTTTACGTTTTGATCCAGGCCCTGAGGGGATTGGGTGGTTTTATGTTTTGAACCAGGCCCTGAGGGGATTGGGTGGTTTTATGTTTTGATCCAGGCCATGAGGGGATTGGGTGTCCTCTGTTAACAATGCACAAGGACCTGGAGTTCAATTAAACAAGCAGTTCTGGGCTTGCCAGACGATGGGGGACACTAATACAAAATGATATCAGATACTTAACAGATAATGTTTAATTGAAGTAAGCCTCTAACACACTAATGATAACACCCTGTTAACCCCTCTCACACCCTGTTAACCCCTCTCACACCCTGTTAACCCCTCTCACACCCTGTTATCCCCTCTCACACCCTGTTAACCCCTCTCACACCCTGTTAACCCCTCTCACACCCTGTTAACCCCTCTCACACACTGTTAACCTCTCTCACACCCTGTTAACCTCTCACACCCTGTTAACCTCTCTCACACCCTGTTAACCTCTCTCACACCCTGTTAACCCCTCTCACACCCTGCTATCCCCTCTCACACCCTGTTATCCCCTCTCACACCCTGTTATCCCCTCTCACACCCTGTTAACCCTTCTCACACCCTGTGCACCAGAGAGAAAGCAGGGTGTTTTAACCATTTGATCAGGTGGATAAATTGCTTGAGTGGTCCTTAGAATGTAGCACTCTAAAGAGGTGACTATTGCTGATGGAAATGGAATTCCTAGACATGTTCTTGATCAGCTTTTTTCTGCTCTAGAAATGTAATCTGTCTCTACTAAGGATTCCAACTTGATTGGGTTCTGCACGGCTAATACTCGCCAGTTCATTTCCAGTCGTGGCTGTAGCTCAGGACCATGTGTGACTGTCTGTGTCACCCTGCTGCTCAGTGCCAGTGTGTCCTGTGGAGCTACGGCTACCATGCTATGATGCTACAGATAATTAAACTCTGTCTGTGGAGGCGCCCTAAGCAGACAGAGCTGGAACAGGAACCATGGTGGTGAACCCTTCATCAGTGTGTGTGGGCCCGTGAAGCAAGAGAGAAACACATTCGCTCGCCCAGTCAGTCTGCTAGGTGATAGTTCTGTCTATAGTACGCCACGTCAGGACATGTCTGCTCTTGTCCATTTCCGTGTAGGAAAAACTCAGACATGTTATTAAATAGTAAGGTTGTGGAACACTAAAGAATGTGAAAGACTGGTGGGAGCATACAGTACACAGTCTGTTAGGTACACCCATCTAGACTGGTGGGAGAATACAGTACACAGTCTGTTAGGTACACCCATCTAGACTGGTGGGAGCATACAGTACACAGTCTGTTAGGTACACCCATCTAGACTGGTGGGAGCATACAGTACACAGTCTGTTAGGTACACCCATCTAGTACTTTGCCCCCAGAGCAGCCTCAATTCTAAGTCTAAATTACCTGGCTGTTGGAGGGAGGGGTTTGGGACCTGGCTGTTGGAGGGAGGGGTTTGGGACCTGGGTTGCTGTTTATTTTCGTCGGACTCTGTAACTGTCTTATAAAGCTGGAACAGAAAAGGTGGTGTGTACGTGTGTACGTGTGTACGCTCTGGTGACGTGTGTATGTGAGCGACAGGATGGTAGTCTCTCTGTCCCTCAGATTGACATTGCTGCGGTGCTAGCCTAGCTAACTCATGGTAACCCGGGGTAACAGGCCAAACATGCACCATTTACAGGTGCCTCCAATCCACTGTACTGTCAACCCAGTCAGTTGGTAGTGAACTGTACTGTCAACCCTGTCAGTCGGTAGTGAACTGTACTGTCAACCCAGTCAGTCGGTAGTGAACTGTACTGTCAACCCAGTCAGTCGGTAGTGAACTGTACTGTCAACCCAGTCAGTCGGTAGTGAACTGTACTGTCAACCCAGTCAGTCGGTAGTGAACTGTACTGTCAACCCTGTCAGTCGGTAGTGAACTGTACTGTCAACCCTGTCAGTCGGTAGTGAACTGTACTGTCACGTGACCGTGCACACACACACACACACGCGCGCGCGACCGCACACACTCACACGACCGCACACACACACGCACACTCATTTACACGTCCACAGTGCCATGAATATATGTTTTTATCACTTCTGTTTCAGACTGCTGACACTGGTTGTTTTCCACCCCTGCGGCACAGTGTGGTTTTGTTGAAGTGGAGAATTTAATTTTTCTGTGAGCTCTCTCTGTGTGTGGTGAATTAAATCTGTTATTGAGGCCTGCCGGTGTTTCTCTCTCTCTCTCTCTGTCTCTCTGTCTCTCTGTCTCTCTGTCTCTCTGTCTCTGTGTGTGTGTGTGACTATTTAAACTCTTCCTTCCTCCTCTCCTATAAAACATCTGTATTCTCCTTCTTTAGGACCCTGCAACTCTGAAACTGGCCTGTTTGCTCCTGACTCCACATGCTCTCTGTCAACATTGCACATCACTGCAATGCACTGTTTGCTCCCTGCCACAAAGCATCTATCACACAGGCCTCTGAGGCAGCCCTCCCCTAACCCAGATTAAGGATTTGGGGGCTCTGCTAATCTCTGATATCAGAGGGGCTCTGATCAGTGGAAATTAGAGTGGGGCGTTGCCCTCCAGATAGATAAACCACTGTTTTGAAACTGTAGTGAGTCAAGAACTAGTATGGGGGTTTAGGAATGGATTGAACCCAACAGAGGAACAAGACTCCTCTCCTCTGAAAGATAGCTTTCTACAACTGAAACAGAGCTAAACCATGACTGAAACATGGCTCTCTGTAGCTGAAACATGGCTCTCTGTAGTTGAAACATGGCTCTCTGTAGCTGAAACATGGCTCTCTGTAGCTGAAACACACGTCAGAACGTCAACTCACAGCCTGGGCTCATGTCTGTTTGCACTTTGTTTCTTTCCACTAATGAAGTGTGTGTGTGTGTGACACTGTCTGTGTGTTGGCTGATGTAAAGCTCCTTAACCCGAGAGTGGCTTACCACAGTGTGGTGGCCTCATAAGGACCCTTGTAGCAGTGGAGCCATCTAGCCCAGGCATCACATCACTGTAGCTATAATACTTAAAGGGCTAGTCCTCGGGGACCCCCCCCCCAAATGTTTCACAATTGACATGTAACGGTTGGGGGTTCCCAAGGAGAAGTTTGATAATCACTGATCTAGGTCACCCCCAAAGTCAGCATCTCTTACAAACAGGGCTGTGGAATGGCATTTAGAATTAGTTCCAGTCTACCTTAAACCCCGTATTCCAAAAAATAGACAACATATGAAAATATAACCCTGCATGGGCATTGTATATACAGGGAATTTCACCACCAATGTTTTCCTACTCGCCCAGGATGCCAGAAGTACAAAAACATTGAAAGAACGAAACTGAGATGGGAGGGGATGGAGGGAGAGAAACAGAGGGGAAAAACTGAGTGACTCAGAGTGTAAGATACTGTGAGAGAGGGTGAGATACTGTGAGAGAGGATGAGATACTGTGAGAGAGTGTGAGATACTGTGTGAGTGAGATACTGTGTGAGAGTGAGCGTGAGATACTGTGTGAGCGTGAGATACTGTGAGCGTATGAGAGCACGAGATACTGTGAGTGAGCGTGTGAGATACTGTGAGCGTATGAGAGCACGAGATACTGTGAGTGAGCGCGTGAGATACTGTGAGATACTGTGAGATACTGTGAGATACTGTGAGATACTGTGAGATACTGTGAGATACTGTGAGTGAGAGATGCTGAGAGAGCTGAGAGAGAGATGCTGAGAGAGAGATGCTGAGAGAGAGATGCTGAGAGAGAGAGAGAGAGAGAGAGAACAAACTCTATCAAAAACGAGGGCTGAGGGGCTTACATACGGTGACATCTTCTCTTGCTTGGCTAATCATCTGGCCCGACGCAAAAATGGCCTCTGGGATTCTCCCAAGGGCATAAGGTGAGGGTAAATGGCCTCTGGGATTCCCCCAAGGGCGTAAGGTGAGGGTAAATGGCCTCTGGGATTCCCCCAAGGGCGTAAGGTGAGGGGAAGTGACCAGGTGATTCCAGGTGAATGTTATGATCCCTTATTGATGTCACCTGTTAAATCCACTTCAATCAGTAAAGAAGGATTTTTAAGCCTTGAGACAATTGAGACATGGATTGTGTATGTGTGCGTGCATTGAGGGTTTATTTCTCTCCTTTCTCATCGCTCCCATCTCTCTCTCTCTTGCTCGCTCTTTCTGTCTGTGTGAGTCATAGGCTGTCGTTGGGGTGTAAACATCTAAGTGATGTAAAGTGAGTTTACCTCTGTGTGTTTAAACAAACAGGTCTGCGCCACACCACCTGTCTCTTGCTGACGCATCAGACACACAGACCGATATGGCGGTGTGTGTTTTCCATGATTCTACTGTCTACACTGTTTGGGTTTACACAGGCCTGCTAAGGGGACTGTTCTGTTCACTCATGTCTTTGTTAACGATCACTCTCTGAAGTGTTACTCTCTCTGTCATACTGGAATGAGGGAGGGAGCTGTCATACTGGAATGAGGGAGGGAGCTGTCATACTGGAGTGAGGGAGTGAGCTGTCATACTGGAATGAGAGAGGGAGAGATGTCATACTGGAGGGAGAGAGGGAGCTGTCATACTTACAGAGTTCTGTTAATACAGTACAGTTATAGTGTTAATTTAACCTCTCTAGACTGTAATACCAGGAGGACAACAGGAGGCAGGTGGCCTAACGGTTAGAGCATTGGGACAGTAATCCAAAGGTCGCTAGTTTGAATCCCCATGCCGACAAGGTGAAACATCGGTTGATGTGCAAGTCATTTAATCCTAGTTGCTCCAGGGTCGCCGTTGGTAAACAGAGACATGCACACCCCGCACACAGAGACATGCACACCCCGCACACAGAGACATGCACACCCCGCACACAGAGACATGCACACCCCGCACACAGAGACATGCACACCCCGCACACAGAGACATGCACTCCCCGCACACAGAGACATGCACTCCCCGCACACAGAGACATGCACTCCCCGCACACAGAGACATGCACACCCCGCACACAGAGACATGCACACCCCGCACACAGAGACATGCACACCCCGCACACAGAGACATGCACACCCCGCACACAGAGACATGCACACCCCGCACACAGAGACATGCACACCCCGCACACAGAGACATGCACTCCCCGCACACAGAGACATGCACACCCCGCACACAGAGACATGCACACCCCGCACACAGAGACATGCACACCCCGCACACAGAGACATGCACTCCCCGCACACAGAGACATGCACTCCCCGCACACAGAGACATGCACACACTCGGGGCAGCGAAGATAGATTCTCACACTCTTTCCCTCATTCACTTAATGCACACACACACACCACACACGCTCTCATCATATTCTAGGAAGCTGTGCTGACATGCTGGTATTTTCTCTTCCCTGAAGCAGAAGGCCTGAATGAAGAGGAGCACATTCAGCTGTGCTTTTGTCCCGCTCGGCGCTCAGGCCTCTTAGTGCTGCAGTGATGGATGGACATTGGACAGACAGACACGCTGCTTATCAGTTCAGCCCACATTAGGCCGTTACCACAGGGCCTTAGCCTAGATAGACCTGTGTGCTTAACATTACAGCATGTCTGACCAAAGCTTTTTGCCTTTTAGTGAAGAGAAAAGCTTGCCTTTAGTACAAAGAGGAGAGAGACTACTATTGACAACGGGCACCACAGGGGCACCACAAGGGCACCACAAGGGCACCACAGGGGCACCACAGGGGCACCACAGAGCAGAATAAGAAAGCAACACAGTTTGCAGATTTCTTTTCATAGTATGTGACATTTTGAAAATGTAGTGTTTTAAATGCAATGATGTCATACTCAATTTGGCTTTTCATCTAGTGGGATTCACTGCACACTATTGAGGAATGGAACCTTGTTTCGAGACCCACGTGTTTGACAACAACTGATAATCAGATGATCGTTAGAGATGGGGACGTGCTGTATCAAAATTAACTAATGATGGGAAACAATTAGATGACGCATTTCTTAGCAGTGATGGGGAAACAAAAGTAACACATAATATAACCAGAACTGGCGGCATTTAGAATGACAAGCTAGGAAATCTGAACAGATGTTTGTCTTCCATTATACTGTATATGGCTAGTTCAGCAGCCCATATGATAGTACCTGTATATGGCTAGTTCAGCAGCCCATATGATAGTACCTGTATATGGCTAGTTCAGCAGCCCATATGATAGTACCTGTATATGGCTAGTTCAGCAGCCCATATGATAGTACCTGTATATGGCTAGTTCAGCAGCCCATATGATAGTACCTGTATATGGCTAGTTCAGCAGCCCATATGATAGTACCTGTATATGGCTAGTTCAGCAGCCCATATGATAGTACCTGTATATGGCTAGTTCAGCAGCCCATATGATAGTACCTGTATATGGCTAGTTCAGCAGCCCATATGATAGTACCTGTATATGGCTAGTTCAGCAGCCCATATGATAGTACCTGTATATGGCTAGTTCAGCAGCCCATATGATAGTACCTGTATATGGCTAGTTCAGCAGCCCATATGATAGTACCTGTATATGGCTAGTTCAGCAGCCCATATGATAGTACCTGTATATGGCTAGTTCAGCAGCCCATATGATAGTACCTGTATATGGCTAGTTCAGCAGCCCATATGATAGTACCTGTATATGGCTAGTTCAGCAGCCCATATGATAGTACCTGTATATGGCTAGTTCAGCAGCCCATATGATAGTACCTGTATATGGCTAGTTCAGCAGCCCATATGATAGTACCTGTATATGGCTAGTTCAGCAGCCCATATGATAGTACCTGTATATGGCTAGTTCAGCAGCCCATATGATAGTACCTGTATATGGCTAGTTCAGCAGGCCATATGATAGTACCTGTATATGGCTAGTTCAGCAGGCCAAAATATTATATCACCGTATTTTTTAAAAAATTTGACCATTTGACGGTGTATTGTTTTTGAATAATAAAAGTTCTAAATTTGCTTTGAGTAGTGCATGACCATAGGGTGGCAACACATACTGTAAGTGATTTCAATGGGTCTTTCTCCATTCTGATTGGTTTATCCTGTTCAATTCAATTTCAGCACTTTTCATTTTCTGCATTTCCTGCACTGAATTGAGATAATGTCCACACTGCCACGTATGACTTCTAATTCTATAGTTAGAATATAATAGTGGGCACTTTTAATACAGTGTTATTGACATGACAACGAATGATAATGCCAGGGAGGAGTTATTGTGAAACTAAAGTGTTGATAAGTGTTCCCCAGGGGACCCTATAATCTGTACTACAGTAGTCAGGCAGGGCAGGCTGTACTACAGTAGCCAGACAGGGCAGGGCAGACTGTACTACAGTAGTCAGGCAGGGCAGGGCAGGCTGTACTACAGTAGTCAGGCAGGGCAGGGCAGGCTGTACTACAGTAGTCAGGCAGGGCAGGGCAGGCTGTACTACAGTAGCCAGGCAGGGCAGGGCAGGCTGTACTACAGTAGCCAGGCAGGGCAGGTCAGCGTTCTGTAGGCCCAACCATGCATGTAATCTGTTAAGGGCTGTGTGTGTGGTAGTGGACTGTGTGTGTGGTATAGGGGAGGAGTCTAGTTGGGAAACTGTAGTGGACTGTAGTGTTAATGCATGGTGGCTGTTGATTTAAATTGGATGGATGGATGGATGGATGGATGGATGGATGGATGGATGGATGGATGGATGGATGGAAGACTGGGTGGTATAGGGGAGGAGTCTAGTTGGTGGCTGTTGATTTGAATAGGATGGATGGATGGAAGACTGGGTGGTGTAGGGGAGGAGTCTAGTTGGTGGCTGTTGATTTGAATAGGATGGATGGATGGAAGACTGGGTGGTGTAGGGGAGGAGTCTAGTTGGTGGCTGTTGATTTGAATAGGATGGATGGATGGAAGACTGGGTGGTGTAGGGGAGGAGTCTAGTTGGTGGCTGTTGATTTGAATAGGATGGATGGATGGAAGACTGGGTGGTGTAGGGGAGGAGTCTAGTTGGTGGCTGTTGATTTGAATAGGATGGATGGATGGAAGACTGGGTGGTGTAGGGGAGGAGTCTAGTTGGTGGCTGTTGATTTGAATAGGATGGATGGATGGAAGACTGGGTGGTGTAGGGGAGGAGTCTAGTTGGTGGCTGTTGATTTGAATAGGATGGATGGATGGAAGACTGGGTGGTGTAGGGGAGGAGTCTAGTTGGTGGCTGTTGATTTGAATAGGATGGATGGATGGAAGACTGGGTGGTGTAGGGGAGGAGTCTAGTTGGTGGCTGTTGATTTGAATAGGATGGATGGATGGAAGACTGGGTGGTGTAGGGGAGGAGTCTAGTTGGTGGCTGTTGATTTGAATAGGATGGATGGATGGAAGACTGGGTGGTGTAGGGGAGGAGTCTAGTTGGTGGCTGTTGATTTGAATAGGATGGATGGATGGAAGACTGGGTGGTGTAGGGGAGGAGTCTAGTTGGTGGCTGTTGATTTGAATAGGATGGATGGATGGAAGACTGGGTGGTGTAGGGGAGGAGTCTAGTTGGTGGCTGTTGATTTGAATAGGATGGATGGATGGAAGACTGGGTGGTGTAGGGGAGGAGTCTAGTTGGTGGCTGTTGATTTGAATAGGATGGATGGATGGAAGACTGGGTGGTGTAGGGGAGGAGTCTAGTTGGTGGCTGTTGATTTGAATAGGATGGATGGATGGAAGACTGGGTGGTGTAGGGGAGGAGTCTAGATGGTGACTGATTTGAATAGGATGGATGGATGGAAGACTGGGTGGTGTAGGGGAGAGGAAAGGAAAAGTGTGCCTTCTCCATCTCTCCTCCTACTATCCACTCTCCTCTCCTCTCCGCCCCTTCCCTCTCCTCTCCTCCCCTCCCCTTCCCTCTCCTCTCCGCCCCTCCCCTTCCCTCTCCTCTCCGCCCCGCCCCTTCCCTCTCCTCTCCTCCCCCCTCTCCCTTCCTCTCTCCTGGTAGTTGTAGTCAGTGTGTGCTGCTCCTACTGTGGTTGTGTTCAGGTCCTCAGAGATGTAGAGCTCAACCTCTCAATAGATAAAGGTGTCTTTAGTGACAGAACGTACTCTGAAACCCAGTTGTATTTTTTCAGTCAGATTTGTGAAAGTTTTATTTCGATACCACTTTATTTAATTGTTTACTCTTTCAATCATATTTTCAATTAAATTCACATAAACATAAACATGTGGCTTAAATTCTTTCTTTGCTGCTTAAGTGTCTAGTTCCTTTACCTGTTGACTGTCAGGAAGTGTCTAGTTCCCCTACCTGTTGACTGTCAGGAAGTGTCTAGTTCCCCTACCTGTTGACTGTCAGGAAGTGTCTAGTTCCCCTACCTGTTGACTGTCAGGAAGTGTCTAGTTCCCCTACCTGTTGACTGTCAGGAAGTGTCTAGTTCCCCTACCTGTTGACTGTCAGGAAGTGTCTAGTTCCCCTACCTGTTGACTGTCAGGAAGTGTCTAGTTCCCCTACCTGTTGACTGTCAGGAAGTGTCTAGTTCCCCTACCTGTTGACTGTCAGGAAGTGTCTAGTTCCCCTACCTGTTGACTGTCAGGAAGTGTCTAGTTCCCCTACCTGTTGACTGTCAGGAAGTGTCTAGTTCCCCTACCTGTTGACTGTCAGGAAGTGTCTAGTTCCCCTACCTGTTGACTGTCAGGAAGTGTCTAGTTCCCCTACCTGTTGACTGTCAGGAAGTGTCTAGTTCCCCTACCTGTTGACTGTCAGGAAGTGTCTAGTTCCCCTACCTGTTGACTGTCAGGAAGTGTCTAGTTCCCCTACCTGTTGACTGTCAGGAAGTGTCTAGTTCCCCTACCTGTTTACCAACATGGAAACATATTATGTATGTGTGCAGCCTATAGGCCCTGGTCAAAAGAGGTGCACTATGTAGGGAACAGGGTGCCAATTCAGATGCAGCTTGTTACTCTGTTAAGCTATGAGAAGAGTTTCCATAACAGACTTAACCCCTTTTAAGTCTTTCATAAAGTTTTATGTGTAAAGCTCTTTGTATCAAAAGGGCTTTATGAAATCCATTTGATTGATTTGATTTGACCTGCTGTTCTAATGTTGTGTTTCCGTGATTCTGTTGTGCAGGAGTTTGCTGCGCTGACCAAGGAGGTGAATGTGTGTCGGGAGCATTTGATGGAGAGAGAGGAGGAGATTGCTGAGCTTAAGGCTGAGAGGAACAACACACGGGTCAGTGACACGTACACACACACGCACACTCACTAACACACAAACCCCTCAGCTGCACATCTCAGGGAAGTCCCCTGCCTGTCCCCTGCCTGTCCTTAGCGTAGTCCATTAACTGTCAAACCCACACTGTTTTGACCTGTGTTGTGGGTTTGTGTGATTTAGTAGTGTGTGTGGTTTTAGTAGTGTGTATGTTTACATGT
The DNA here is from genome assembly GCA_023634145.1 of Thymallus thymallus. Taxonomy (NCBI): domain Eukaryota; kingdom Metazoa; phylum Chordata; class Actinopteri; order Salmoniformes; family Salmonidae; genus Thymallus; species Thymallus thymallus. Next base: position 3,357,395 of record CM042380.1, on the reverse strand, counting down.
GTGTTTGAAGAGAAAGAGGGGAGAGAAAGAGCGGGAGGGAGGAGAGGGAGTAGAGTGAGGAGGAGGAGGAGGAGGGATGGGGGAGGGAGAGAGGTTAAGGGATGAGTCTGGGCTTTGTCAGCCTGCAGCTCAGATGGGGGGCCTGAGCTGCTCAACAACAATGGGATTGAGCACATCATCTCTGTACTCTTTCACAATCCTGTGTGTGGCGTGAATATACTGTGTGTAACTTGTGTATTCTGTGCTGACCATAGCTTCTCCTGGAGCATCTGGAGTGTCTGGTGTCTCGTCATGAACGCAGTCTGAGGATGACTGTGGTGAAGAGGCAGGCCCAGTCTCCTGCTGGGGTCTCCAGTGAGGTAGAGGTCCTCAAGGCCCTCAAGTCCCTGTTCGAACACCACAAAGCCCTGGACGAGAAGGTGCATGTGGATGTGGTTGGGTTAGAAGATCATCTGCCTGCCAGTCTCTTCTTTGTAGAGGTATAATGGCAGTGTGTATAATGATGGAGACTGATGCTTGTCTTTCTGTGTTTTCCAGGTCAGGGAGAGACTGCGTGTGGCGTTAGAAAGATGCAGCCAGCTGGAAGATCAGCTCACATCACAACACAAAGAGGTAATTAAACCAGTCTTGGGGAGTCTGACCCAGTCAGTGGGAGTCTGACCCAGTCAGTGGGAGTCTGACCCAGTCAGTGGGAGTCTGACCCAGTCAGGGGGAGTCTGACCCAGTCAGGGGGAGTCTGACCCAGTCTTGGGGAGTCTGACCCAGTCTTGGGGAGTCTGACCCAGTCTTGGGGAGTCTGACCCAGTCTTGGGGAGTCTGACCCAGTCTTGGGGAGTCTGACCCAGTCTTGGGGAGTCTGACCCGGTCGGGGGGGGGGGGGTGGATGCGCTCAAATGGCGACTCACTCACGCCTTTCAATCGGCGTTTCCATGACAACGGTCCTCACTAGTTATCCTGGGGGAATAAAAACCAATCCATCTTGAATTACTATGGATATTATTTAAAAAGGAGATTTTATAATTTCCACTGTCTTGTGATTACACAGTATCTTTAATGTTCCACTGTCTTGTGATTACACAATATATTTAATGTTCCACTGTCTTGTGATTACACAGTATCTTTAATGTTCCACTGTCTTGTGATTACACAGTATCTTTAATGTTCCACTGTCTTGTGTTCCACTGTCTTGTGATTACACAGTATCTTTAATGTTCCACTGTCTTGTGATTACACAGTATCTTTAATGTTCCACTGTCTTGTGATTACACAGTATCTTTAATGTTCCACTGTCTTGTGATTACACAATATATTTAATGTTCCACTGTCTTGTGATTACACAGTATCTGTAATGTTCCACGGTCTTGTGATTACACAGTATCTGTAATGTTCCACGGTCTTGTGATTACACAGTATCTGTAATGTTCCACGGTCTTGTGATTACACAGTATCTGTAATGTTCCACGGTCTTGTGATTACACAGTATCTGTAATGTTCCACGGTCTTGTGATTACACAGTATCTGTAATGTTCCACTGTACACAGATTAAGGTGTTGTGGAGACATGAGTCACACACATTGATAGAAGACCTATTAACTGCTGCACTGTCTAAGAGCTGGATACTGGGACTCCATGAATGGACATGTACATACGTAGAATGCACAGAGCTCTGAGGAGATGAGTCGTGAATGGGATTAAAATGGACAAAAGGGCTAGAGGATCATGGGAAAGTGGCCTAGATTTCTCTCCTCTCCTCCACATCTCTCGTTTTAGTTCCTTAATCTCAGAGAGGAGGGGATCAGCCTAGCAGCACAGTATACACACACACACACACACACACACACACACACACACACACACACACACACACACACACACACACACACACACACACACACACACACACACACACACATACACTTCTCTTACTCTACTCCCTGCTTTGAGGCCCTCACCCGTGTGTGTGTCAGACTGCATGAATGTAAGAGTAGGGCTATCTCGGTAACCGCGGTCAACAACCCAGGCGGTAAAAGTGATCTATTTTCAGTTCATGTACATTTTATTTTGTGATGAGCAGTAGTGTTTCTTCCCAGAGATATAAGGGGACAAATGTAATGCTGTGTTGCTACCTTGAAACAAGACCCTCCAGTTAAATGACCCTCCAGTTAAATGACCCTCCAGTTAAATGACCCTCCAGTTAAATGACCCTCCAGTTAGTAGGTACTAGTATCATAATGATAATATATGTGTGGGTAGGTACTAATATTATTATAATGATGATAATAATATATGTGTGGGTAGGTACTAATATTATTATAATGATAATAATAATATATGTGTGGGTAGGTACTAATATTATTATAATGATAATATATGTGTGGGTAGGTACTAATATTATTATAATGATAATAATTATATATATGTGTGGGTAGGTACTAATATTATTATAATGATAATAATTATATATATGTGTGGGTAGGTACTAATATTATTATAATGATAATAATATATATGTGTGGGTAGGTACTAATATTATTATAATGATAATAATATATATGTGTGGGTAGGTACTAATATTATTATAATGATAATAATATATATGTGTGGGTAGGTACTAATATTATTATAATGATGATAATAATATATATGTGTGGGTAGGTACTAATATTATTATAATGATAATAATAATATATGTGTGGGTAGGTACTAATATTATTATAATGATGATAATAATATATGTGTGGGTAGGTACTAATATTATTATAATGATAATAATTATATATATGTGTGGGTAGGTACTAATATTATTATAATGATAATAATTATATATATGTGTGGGTAGGTACTAACATTATTATAATGATAATAATTATATATATGTGTGGGTAGGTACTAATATTATTATAATGATAATAATTATATATATGTGTGGGTAGGTACTAATATTATTATAATGATAATAATTATATATATGTGTGGGTAGGTACTAATATTATTATAATGATAATAATTATATATATGTGTGGGTAGGTACTAATATTATTATAATGATAATAATATATATGTGTGGGTAGGTACTAATATTATTATAATGATGATAATAATATATATGTGTGGGTAGGTACTAATATTATTATAATGATGATAATAATATATATGTGTGGGTAGGTACTAATATTATTATAATGATGATAATAATATATATGTGTGGGTAGGTACTAATATTATTATAATGATGATAATAATATATATGTGTGGGTAGGTACTAATATTATTATAATGATGATAATAATATATATGTGTGGGTAGGTACTAATATTATTATAATGATGATAATAATATATATATGTGTGGGTAGGTACTAATATTATTATAATGATGATAATAATATATATGTGTGGGTAGGTACTAATATTATTATAATGATAATAATATATATGTGTGGGTAGGTACTAATATTATTATAATGATAATAATATATATGTGTGGGTAGGTACTAATATTATTATAATGATGATAATAATATATATGTGTGGGTAGGTACTAATATTATTATAATGATGATAATAATATATATGTGTGGGTAGGTACTAATATTATTATAATGATAATAATATATATGTGTGGGTAGGTACTAATATTATTATAATGATGATAATAATATATATGTGTGGGTAGGTACTAATATTATTATAATGATGATAATAATATATATGTGTGGGTAGGTACTAATATTATTATAATGATAATAATTATATATATGTGTGGGTAGGTACTAATATTATTATAATGATGATAATAATATATATGTGTGGGTAGGTACTAATATTATTATAATGATGATAATAATATATATGTGTGGGTAGGTACTAATATTATTATAATGATAATAATATATATGTGTGGGTAGGTACTAATATTATTATAATGATGATAATAATATATATGTGTGGGTAGGTACTAATATTATTATAATGATGATAATAATATATATGTGTGGGTAGGTACTAATATTATTATAATGATGATAATAATATATATGTGTGGGTAGGTACTAATATTATTATAATGATAATAATAATATATATGTGTGGGTAGGTACTAATATTATTATAATGATGATAATAATATATATGTGTGGGTAGGTACTAATATTATTATAATGATAATAATATATATGTGTGGGTAGGTACTAATATTATTATAATGATGATAATAATATATATGTGTGGGTAGGTACTAATATTATTATAATGATAATAATATATATGTGTGGGTAGGTACTAATATTATTATAATGATGATAATAATATATATGTGTGGGTAGGTACTAATATTATTATAATGATGATAATAATATATATGTGTGGGTAGGTACTAATATTATTATTATAATGATGATAATAATATATATGTGTGGGTAGGTACTAATATTATTATAATGATAATAATATATATGTGTGGGTAGGTACTAATATTATTATAATGATGATAATAATATATATGTGTGGGTAGGTACTAATATTATTATAATGATGATAATATATATGTGTGGGTAGGTACTAATATTATTATAATGATAATAATATATATGTGTGGGTAGGTACTAATATTATTATAATGATGATAATAATATATATGTGTGGGTAGGTACTAATATTATTATAATGATGATAATAATATATATGTGTGGGTAGGTACTAATATTATTATAATGATGATAATAATATATATGTGTGGGTAGGTACTAATATTATTATAATGATAATAATATATATGTGTGGGTAGGTACTAATATTATTATAATGATGATAATAATATATATGTGTGGGTAGGTACTAATATTATTATAATGATGATAATAATATATATGTGTGGGTAGGTACTAATATTATTATAATGATGATAATATATATGTGTGGGTAGGTACTAATATTATTATAATGATGATAATAATATATATGTGTGGGTAGGTACTAATATTATTATAATGATAATATGATGATGATGATGATGATGATGATGATGATGATGATGATGATAATATATATGCCATTTAGCAGACACTTTTATCCAAAGGGACTTAGTCATGCGTTCATATATTTTAGGTACTGGTGGTCCACTATCCTGGAGTTGCAAGCGTCATGCTCTTCCAACTGAGCTGTGTACAGAAACATTAGAGGGGGAGAGCGTGTTTCCTGGCAGTGTAGGGATATATGGGTTTGTGTGGTTGGTCCCTGACTGGGCCGGGCTGCACTAGAATAGGTCAGGCTCACAACCCAAGTCTCATGCATTCTCTCAAAATGGTGGCCAGACAACACACACACACACACCAGTGGAGGCTGCTGAAGGGAGGACGGCTCATAATAATGGCTGAAACGGAGCGAATGGAATGGCATCAAACACGTGGAAACCATGGAAACCATGTGTTTGATGTATTTGATACCATTCTGCTCCAGCCATTACCACAAGCCTGTCCTCCCTAATTAAGGTGCCACCAACCTCCTGTGATACAAACCCCCCAGTTCAGCTGTACGTATCAGTGGGACGCTCCTCTTCTCTTCCCTCTGTAAAGCACTAGTGTGTGTTTATTCACTTTTAATGTCAGAGAGGGTCATCTGTATTGGGGGATTTGACTAATCTGGATCAATGAATGAGTTAGCCTGCTAACTTTGAGAAGTGCTCCGATCCGACTGGAGCCTTTTTAACATCAAGCCTTAGTTTCTTATAATCATTAATGATGGGCTGCTTTTAGTGGTTCTGTTGTGCTTTATTGGGTATTTATTGGTCTTCTATGTATTGGCTGGTGCAATCAAATGTCCCCTCTAGGGCTGTTAATAAAGTACTGTCTTATCTTAGGTGGCGTATCTGAGAGAGCAGAACAGCCAGAAGAGGTCGCTGGGCGATGGAATGGAAGGGCTCAACCACAACTCTGAAAATACCCCAAGCACAAACGGCAAGGTAGGACCTCTTATCCAGAGCAACTTAGTCAGTGCATTTTAAACAAGATATATAAAACAACCACAAGTGTCATAGGTCAAGTCCTACAGCATTTAGTAACTAGTGTCCTCCTCTCCTAACTAGAGGTCGTAGGACGGTTATCTGAGCCAGGAGGACGACCAGGGAAAGGGTCAGGGGTTATAGGTCATGTCCTAGCTGTTTCTGGCTAACTTTAAGGAACCTAAACGCTGTCTTGTCCCTAGCGGTCGTCAGATAGCTCTTCTAGCCAGGAGGAGAACCAGGGTATGGTGGGAGAGCTACAGGAGGTGGTGGAGAGACAGACGTCAGACCTGGGGCAGATGATGGAGCGCATGGCGGCCTTGACGGGACGCATCAGCGAGCTGGAGGAGGACCTGGACACGGCCCGTAAGGACCTCATCAAGAGGGAAGACATGAACACACGCCTGCAGAGAGACATGCGAGAGGTACATACTGGATGTTGTTAACATGCTACTGCAGAGAGACGTGCGAGAGGTACATACTGGATGTTGTTAACATGCTACTGCAGAGAGACATGCGAGAGGTACATACTGGATGTTGTTAACATGCTACTGCAGAGAGACGTGTGTGTTTATGTAAGGATTGTGTGTGTGTTTGTAATGATGTCTGTGTTTGTGTGTGCTAAACGTATCCGTGTCTCTCTCTCTGTCCTGTCTGTAGTCTTTGGCCCAGAAGGATGACGTAGAGGAGAGGATTGTCACCCTGGAGAAGAGGTACTTGGCGGCGCAGCGGGAGGCCACCTCCGTACACGACCTCAACGACAAGCTGGAGAACGAAGTTGCCAACAAGGAGTCCCTGTTCAGACAGGTCAGTACACACACACACACACACACCAACAGCAAGATTGGAGCAGTCATACCGTACAGACACTATACACCAGCAGTGTGTGTACAGTATCTCAGGTCTATAGCCAACTATTAAGGAAGCCTCAATTGAGTTTTCCACAAGAGTTTTTCCACTTTGGTTGGGTGTGAGTGTGTATTTTGAGGATTTGTGTATTTGGGGGGGGTTGGTGCGATTTGTCTGCTCTTTCCGACAGCAGGAAGAGCCTGCGGGGTCCTGGCAGTACGAGGACCCCTTCTAGTGCATTCACAGACTGCCCAGCGCAGCAGGCACTGAATCAGACGCCTCAGACACATTCACTTCTCTTTCTTTTTTTCTCTCTTTGTTTTCCTCTGGTCTGCCTGGTCTTCTTCTCTTGTATGTCCTCTTCCTCCTCTTCTTCTCTGGTCTGCCTGGTCTTCTGTTGTATGTCCTCTTCCTCCTCTTCTTCTCTGGTCTGCCTGGTCTTCTCTTGTATGTCCTCTTCCTCCTCTTCTTCTCTGGTCTGCCTGGTCTTCTTCTCTTGTATGTCCTCTTCCTCCTCTTCTTCTCTGGTCTGCTCTCTAATCTCTCTGTTTCTACTCTCTATTGGTGGTCTGGACCTCCATGCTGCCAGAACTGGGCCAGCGCACTGCTGGAGGGGAGAGGAAGGGAGGTCGACGGCTAACAGAGAATATAACAAGCCTAGGTTTTCTTCCTAAAGTGGTCAGAATCAGATAGGCTGCGTTTACACAGGCAGTCTAGTTGTGATATTGTGGTCTGCCTGTTCCCAAGACATAGGAAGAATAATGATAATCAGCCAATCATCATCTAATACATGATTTGACACCTCTGGATGACAATATTGATGATTGATTGATTGATCTCCAGACGGAGGAAAGGAACAGGCAGCTGCAGGAGCGTTTAGAGCTGGCCGAACAGAAGCTGCAGCAGACCATCAGGAAGGCGGAGACTCTGCCCGAGGTGGAGGCGGAGCTAGCGCAGAGGGTGGCGGCCCTCACCAAGGTCAGTCCCGCCCCCACGCCGTCAATCATCATGCCTTCTGAGAGACACCCCTCTCCATTCCTCATCCTTTCCCGTGTGTGTTGAGGCAGGCACATTGATGCATTTGTTTGTGTGTGATGTCACAGGATGTGTAAAGGAATGCCCTTCTCTCTCTCTAGCCCAATCCCACCAAGCCCCTACCTCCTATGCGCACACAGACACACAGACACACAGACACAGACACACAGACACACAGACACACAGACACACAGACACACAGACACACGGACACACGGACACAC
>CM042380.1:3334290-3344290 GCA_023634145.1 Thymallus thymallus | reverse complement strand
CCCAGGACATTGCTAACCTTCCTGATCAGCTTATTTACCCGAGAAGCATCACCGGCTTTTATGTTGGCTCCCCAGCACCCCACTGCAAAAAAGATGGCACTGGCCACCACAGACTGGTAGAAGGTATGCAGTAGTTTACTGCACACGTTGAAGGACCTGAGCCCCCTTAGAAAGTAGAGTCGGATCTGGACGTTTTTGTACAGGGCCCCGGTGTTACCAGCCCATTCCAGCATGTTGTCCATATGGACTCCCAGGAACTTGTATGACCCAACCATTTCCACATCCATCCCCTGTATAGGGACTGCAGTCAGTTGTGCCTTGGTTGTCCTGAAGTCCACCACCATCTCCTTTGTTTTGTTGAGCTGAAGGTGGTTCTGCTCACACCACAAAACAAAGTCACTGATTGTGCTCCTGTACTCCTCCTCCTGCCCACCCCTGATGCACCCTACAATTGCGGAGTCATCAGAGAACTTCTGTAGGTGGCATGTTTGAGTTATATCTGAAGTCCGAGTTGTAGAGGGTGAACAGGAAGGGGGACAGGACCGTTCCCTGGGGGGCCCCTGTGTTGCTCACTGCCCGCTCTGACACACAGTTCTGTAGTCTTACAAATTGTGGCCTACCGGTCAGGTAGTCCGTGACCCAGGAGACTAAGGGTGCTTCCACTTTCATCCTCTTCATCTTCTCACCCAGTAGCAGGGGCTGAATGGTGTTGAAGGCACTGGAGAAGTCAAAACCTTTCCAGGGTCTTCATGATGTGTGATGTTAGCGCAACAGGTCTGAAGTCATTCAGGACAGTGGGGTGTGCCTTCTTGGGCACTGGGACGAGGCAGGATGTTTTCCACAGCACAGGGACCCTTTCTAGGCTCAAGCTAAGGTTGAAAAGACGCTGGAGTATTCCACACAGTTGGTCAGCACAGACCCTAAGCACCCTTTGGCTGATGCCATCAGGGCCCGACGCTTTCCACTGATGTAGTCTCTCCAGCTCTCTCTTAAAGGGGGTGTTGAGGATCAGTCCAGAGGGAGCAGGGGTGGAGGTGGGGTCGCTGATTGTCTCAGAGGTGTTGTGAGCAAAGTGGGGGTGGGACAGCCGTGAGGGTGTGTGGCCTGTGGAGCTGGAAGGGAGGTGGACAGGGCCAGTATCGAACCTGTTAAAAAATTGGCTCAGCTCATTGGCTCTGTCCTCTGTCCCCACCGTCTGCCCACTGTTTGACTTTTTGAAGCCAGTGATATTTCTCATACCCTTCCACACCTCTCTCACCTGGCTCTGCCTCAGCTTGTCCTCCATCTTCTCCTTATACCCTCTCTTCCCCTCAGCAATCCGCAACTTCAGCTCCCTCTGGACGCATTTCAATTTTTCCTTGTCCCTCTCCTTGAAGGCCCTCTTCTTCTCATTCTGCAGGGCCTTCAGGTCGCTGGTGACCCAGGGTTTATTATTTGGAAAACAGCGTACCTTCCTGGTGGGTACAGTGTTGTCTACACAAAAATTGATATAGTCTGTAAGTCCATCGATGTCCTCCCTCTTTAGAGCCACATGTTCACCTTTTAGCTTCCCTGTCTGAATATACGTAGGGGAGTATACATCCACTCTCTTTTAGCTTCCCTGTCTGAATATACGTAGGGGAGTATACATCCACTCTCTTTTAGCTTCCCTGTCTGAATATACGTAGGGGAGTATACATCCACTCTCTTTTAGCTTCCCTGTCTGAATATACGTAGGGGAGTATACATCCACTCTCTTTTAGCTTCCCTGTCTGAATATACGTAGGGGAGTATACATCCACTAGCTACCTCCAACTAACCACCCACCTCCAACTAACCACCCACCTCCAACTAACTACCTCCAATTAACCACCCACCTCCAACTAACCACCCAGCTACCTCCAACTAACCACCCACCTCCAACTAACTACCACCAACTAACCACCCAGCTACCTCCAACTAACTGCCACCAACTAACCACCTCCAACTAACCACCCAGCTACCTCCAACTAACCACCTCCAACTAACCACCCACCTCCAACTAACCAACCAGCTACCTCCAACTAACTACCACCAACTAACCACCCAGCTACCTCCAACTAACTGCCACCAACTAACCACCCACCTCCAACTAACTACCACCAACTAACCACCCAGCTACCTCCAACTAACTGCCACCAACTAACCACCTCCAACTAACCACCCAGCTACCTCCAACTAACCACCTCCAACTAACCACCCAGCTACCTCCAACTAACCAACCAGCTACCTCCAACTAACTACCACCAACTAACCACCCAGCTACCTCCAACTAACTGCCACCAACTAACCACCCACCTCCAACTAACTGCCACCAACTAACCACCCACCTCCAACTAACTACCACCAACTAACCACCCAGCTACCTCCAACTAACCACCCACCTCCAACTAACTACCACCAACTAACCACCCACCTCCAACTAACCACCCACCTCCAACTAGCTACCTCCAACTAACCACCCACCTCCAACTAACTACCTCCAACTAACCACCCAGCTACCTCCAACTAACCACCCAGCTACCTCCAACTAACCACCCAGCTAACCACCCAGCTACCTCCAACTAACTACCACCAACTAACCCCAGCTACCTCCAAATAACTAACCACCCAACTACAGCCAACTAACCACCCAGCTACCTCCAACTAACTACCACCAACTAACCCCAGCTACCTCCAAATAACTACTGACAACTAACCACCCAGCTACCTCCAACTAACTACTGACAACTAACCACCCAACTACAGCCAACTAACCACCCAGCTACCTCCAAATAACTACCACCAACTAACCACCCAGCTACCTCCAAATAACTACCACCAACTAACCACCCAGCTACGGCCAACTAACCACCCAGCTATCTCCACCTAACCACCCAGCTACCTACATTTTTGTCATTTAGCAGACGTTCTTATCCAGAGAGACTTACAGTAGTGAGTGCATACATTATTTTTTTTTTGTACTGGTTCCCCGTGGGAATCGAACCCACAACCTTGGCGTTTCAAGCGCCATGCTGTACCGACTGAGCTACATGGGGTACCTATCTCCACCACCTAACCACCCAGCTACCTCCACCACCCAGCTACCTCCACCACCCAGCTACCTCCACCACCCAGCTACCTCCACCACCTAACCACCCAGCTCCACTACCCAACTATCTCCACCACCCAGCTACCTCCACCTAACCACCCAGCTACCTCCACCTAACCACCCAGCTACCTCCACCACCCAGCTACCTTCACCTAACCACCCAGCTACCTCCACCACCCAGCTACCTCCACCTAACCACCCAGCTACCTCCACCTAACCACCCAGCTACCTCCACCACCCAGCTACCTCCACCTAACCACCCAGCTACCTCCACCTAACCACCCAGCTACCTCCACCACCCAGCTACCTCCACCACCTAACCACCCAGCTCCACTACCCAACTATCTCCACCACCCAGCTACCTCCACCTAACCACCCAGCTACCTCCACCTAACCACCCAGCTACCTCCACCTAACCACCCAGCTACCTCCACCACCCAGCTACCTTCACCACCCAGCTACCTCCACCACCCAGCTACCTCCACCACCCAGCTAACTCCACCACCCAGCTAACTCCACCACCCAGCTAACTCCACCACCCAGCTAACTCCACCACCCAGCTAACTCCACCACCCAGCTAACTCCACCACCCAGCTAACTCCACCACCCAGCTAACTCCACCACCCAGCTAACTCCACCACCCAGCTAACTCCACCACCCAGCTAACTCCACCACCCAGCTAACTCCACCACCCAGCTAACTCCACCACCCAGCTAACTCCACCACCCAGCTAACTCCACCACCCAGCTAACTCCACCACCCAGCTAACTCCACCACCCAGCTAACTCCACCACCCAGCTAACTCCACCACCCAGCTAACTCCACCCAGCTAACTCCACCCAGCTAACTCCACCACCCAGCTAACTCCACCACCCAGCTACCTCCACCACCCAGCTACCTCCACCACCCAGCTACCTCCACCTAACCACCCAGCTACCTCCACCTAACCACCCAGCTACCTCCACCTAACCACCCAGCTACCTCCACCTAACCACCCAGCTACCTCCACCTAACCACCCAGCTACCTCCACCTAACCACCCAGCTACCTCCACCTAACCACCCAGCTACCTCCACCACCCAGCTAACTCCACCACCCAGCTAACTCCACCACCCAGCTAACTCCACCTAACCACCCAGCTAACTCCACCACCCAGCTAACTCCACCACATCTCTTCCTCCCGTCTCTTGTTATTGTTAAGTCCTGTCTAGTAAGCTTTGCTGAAGTCTGTCGGTCAGTCCGCTGTCTTCAGCCCTGTCTGTCAGTCCGCTGTCTTCAGCCCTGTCGGTCAGTCCGCTGTCTTCAGCCCTGTCGGTCAGTCCGCTGTCTTCAGCCCTGTCGGTCAGTCCGCTGTCTTCAGCCCTGTCGGTCAGTCCGCTGTCTTCAGCCCTGTCGGTCAGTCCGCTGTCTTCAGCCCTGTCGGTCAGTCCGCTGTCTTCAGCCCTGTCTGTCAGTCCGCTGTCTTCAGCCCTGTCTGTCAGTCCACTGTCTTCAGCCCTGTCTGTCAGTCCGCTGTCTTCAGCCCTGTCGGTCAGTCCGCTGTCTTTAGCTGCACTAAAACTCTATTCCCTCCCTTGTACTAAAGTACCTACTGCTCTCGCGCTCTCTCTCGCGAGTCTACACACCTAGCCTCTTCAATTTAGCCAGTCCTCCTACACCTAGCCAGCCCTCTTCAACTTAGCCAGCCCTCTTCAACTTAGCCAGTCCTCCTAAACCTAGCCAGCCCTCTTCAACTTAGCCAGTCCTCCTAAACCTAGCCAGTCCTCCTAAACCTAGCCAGTCCTCCTAAACCTAGCCAGTCCTCCTAAACCTAGCCAGTCCTCCTAAACCTAGCCATCCCTCTTCAACTTAGCCAGTCCTCCTACACCTAGCCAGCCCTCTTCAACTTAGCCAGTCCTCTTACACCTAGCCAGCCCTCTTCAACTTAGCCAGTCCTCCTACACCTAGCCAGCCCTCTTCAACTTAGCCAGTCCTCCTACACCTAGCCAGCCCTCTTCAACTAAGCCAGTCCTCCTACACCTAGCCAGCCCTCTTCAACTAAGCCAGTCCTCCTACACCTAGCCAGCCCTCTTCAACTTAGCCAGTCCTCCTACACCTAGCCAGCCCTCTTCAACTAAGCCAGTCCTCCTACACCTAGCCAGCCCTCTTCAACTAAGCCAGTCCTCCTACACCTAGCCAGCCCTCTTCAACTAAGCCAGTCCTCCTACACCTAGCCAGCCCTCTTCAACTAAGCCAGTCCTCCTGCACCTAGCCAGTCCTCTCAGATCTACATGTACAGCTACGTAATCTAGACACAATTCTAATGCGTAGAGGTTAGGGAATGTGTCTTTCTTGGAAGGATGAGGTGTTTGACAAAGTCTGTCTGTCTGTCCCGCAGGCGGAGGAGCGTCATGGCAACGTGGAGGAGAGGCTGAGGCAGATGGAGGCTCAGTTGGAGGAGAAGAACCAGGAACTGCTCAGGGTGAGATGTACAGTGTCAAAGAAACCTGGCTGGCTGGTTCTGTGTTGTTGGGCAGAAGTTGTTGAATGTTTACAGATGTGTTCCTTGGATTTACTGATTTTAGCATTGTACTTTCAATATAGACCATATATTCATCCTCATTCTAATAAGTAATCAAAGATTGTACCTCATACAACCGAAAGATCCACGAATTAATAGAAAACTATTTAGAATGTTTCCTTTCATCACCGGTAGGTTCTGTTCTGCTGTGTTCTGTTCTACTGTGTTCTGTTCTACTCTGTTCTACTCTGTTCTGTTCTGCTCTGTTCTGTTCTGCTGTGTTCTGTTCTGCTGTGTTCTGTTCTGCTGTGTTCTGTTCTGCTGTGTTCTGTTCTGCTGTGTTCTGTTCTGCTGTGTTCTGTTCTGCTGTGTTCTGTTCTGCTCTGTTCTGTTCTGCTCTGTTCTGTTCTACTCTGTTCTGTTCTGCTCTGTTCTACTCTGTTCTGTTCTGCTGTGTTCTGTTCTGCTGTGTTCTGTTCTGCTGTGTTCTGTTCTGCTGTGTTCTGTTCTACTCTGTTCTGTTCTACTGTGTTCTGCTCTGCTGTGTTCTGCTCTGCTGTGTTCTGCTCTGCTGTGTTCTGCTCTGCTGTGTTCTGCTCTGCTGTGTTCTGCTCTGTTCTGTTCTACTGTGTTCTGTTCTACTCTGTTCTGTTCTACTCTGTTCTGTTCTACTCTGTTCTGTTCTACTCTGTTCTGTTCTGCTGTGTTCTGTTCTACTCTGTTTTGTTCTACTGTGTTCTGTTCTACTCTGTTCTGTTCTGCTGTGTTCTGTTCTACTGTGTTCTTTTCTGCTGTGTTCTGTTCTATTGTGTTCTGTTCTACTGTGTTCTGTTCTGCTGTGTTCTACTCTGTTCTGTTCTACTCTGTTCTGCTGTGTTCTGTTCTGCTATGTTCTAGAAATGAAACGGTATGAATATTTCATATCACGATTATAGTGACCAATTATCACGGTTATCAGTATTATCGAGGGATTGTTAAAATGTGCTGGAAATGTAAAAAAAGTACTGATACACACACTGAAATCATTTCACCAACAAACAACAAATAAAATTAGCAGCACTATGCAATTTGAGTGCATAAACATTAAAATAATAACATTAACATTAAAGATGGTACCATGTGGCCATGAGAGGTAAAGGTTTCCCTAGTGCAGGTTTTAATGAACACAACCTTAAGTAACCAATTTAAATGTGCATATAAAAGCAACACAAGTAAAGCAATGTGCCTGTAAGAACAATACAACCATATGGAAACACATCCAATGTGCCTGTAAGAACAATACAACCATATGGAAACACATCCAATGTGCCTGTAAGAACAATACAACCATATGGAAACACATCCAACGTGCAGGTGTTGACATTAAAATAACAACCCAATATGTAAACAAATCAAATGAACAGAACTGATTGTATGTCCGTATCTCCTTCATAAAGAAATAAGGTGCTGCTAACAGGCCTAACATCCTGTATGTATGCATCTTTGTTCACTTGAGATTGAAATGTAGATGAGGAGGGACCAGTAGCATCACTGGGTTTGCCTGCTGCCACGCCCACTCTGGAAACAAGGGAATAGCACATGTATTGTTATTATTATTTTGTTACATTTATTATTATTATTATTATTATTATTATTATTCTCACTCACACACAATCTTCTGTGTTGCATTTGAGTATATGTAATGACCCCATGCACAATTGACAAAAATACAAACGAGTGTTCTGTTCTGCTGTGTTCTGTTCTGCTGTGTTCTGTTCCGTTTTATTCTGTTCTGCTGTGTTCTGTTCTGCTGTGTTCTGTTGTTTTCTGTTATGTTCTGCTGTTTTCTGTTCTGTTCTGCTGTGTTCTGTTGTTTTCTGTTATGTTCTGCTGTTTTCTGTTGTGTTCTGCTGTTTTCTGTTCTAGATAGATAGGTACTTTATTTATCCCCGGGGGGGGGAATTTCTTTGTCAAGCAGCTACAACAAAACACAGTGCAGGTGCAAAATGCCACAACGAAGGTACACAAAAGACAGATACACGGTACATGATACATAGAGCGGCAGTATGAAAAAGTATAAAAATACAAGATGTCTGGAGTGCAAAAAAAAGCTATAAAAAGACATTGCATAGTATGGGTGGTTGGCTGAATATGTACACTATACATTGGTCGATGTTGGATGGTAAACTATACTATACGGTCGATGGCAGAGAAATACTTCAGTAGCTAAAAATGCATATGATATGAGCGGAGGTAATAATAGTTTACTTAATAGACAGACTGGCCAAATGAACAGGTAAGTGAATATTTTACCTGGTTAAATTAGCTGTACAGTTAGGTATACAGTTATATTTACAGATAAGTGAATACTTGCATGGTTACATAAACTGTACAGGTAAATGACAGGAAGAGATACTTAAATAGCTAAATGTGTGTATGATATAAATTAGGGAATAATAATAATTCCCCTAAAATACAGTCCTTAGTGCGCAGGGTTTAATTACAGATAACTGCACGTATTGCACATTCGATATACTAAAAGCAATGAGAAAAGGTGCAACTGGCAGGATACTAATATGCATTTTTGAGTGAATGACTACGTAAGTTAGGTCCAATAATTACTTGCAGTATTGCACGTGATATGATATCACAACTGTACATGAGTATGTGTATATATATATACAGACCTGCATGAATAAATAGGTCCTGAGTGAATGAGTGATTACGGACCAGGGTTACTCACGGATGGATGCATAATTATTAAACTAGGGCCTAACACCCCAACAGTTCCAGATCTATGTTGCCGACGGCACGGCACCCCGGTGAGGCATTATATAGTCTACTAGCCGCCGGCAGGAAGGACCTCCTGTAGCGCTCTCTGGCACACCGTGGTGGGATCAGTCTGTAACTGAAAGTGCTCCTCTGCGTCATAACCATGGCATGCAGAGGGTGGTGACGTTGTCCATGATGGCCAGCAGTTTGGCCAGGATCCATCTCTCTGCCACCTCCTCTAGAGTGTCAAGGCTCATCCCCAGGACAGAGCTAGCCTTCCTTATCATCTTATTTACCCGAGAAGCATCTCCGGCTTTTATGTTGGCTACCCAGCACCCCACTGCAAAAAAGATGGCACTGGCCACCACAGACTGGTAGAAGGTATGCAGTAGTTTACTGCACACGTTGAAGGACCTGAGCCTCCTCAGAAAGTAGAGTCGGCTCTGGACGTTTTTGTACAGGGCCCCGGTGTTACCAGCCCATTCCAGCCTGTTGTCCATATGGACTCCCAGGAACTTGTATGACCCAACCATTTCCACATCCATCCCCTGTATAGGGACTGCAGTCAGTTGTGCCTTGTTTCTCCTGAAGTCCACCACCATCTCCTTTGTTTTTCTGATGTTGAGCTGAAGGTGGTTCTGCTCACACCACAACACAAAGTCACTGATTGTGCTCCTGTACTCCTCCTCCTGCCCACCCCTGATGCACCCTACAATTGCGGAGTCATCAGAGAACTTCTGTAGGTGGCATGTTTCAGAGTTATATCTGAAGTCTGAGGTGTAGAGGGTGAACAGGAAGCGGGACAGGACCGTTCCCTGGAGGGCCCCTGTGTTGCTCACTGCCCGTTCTGACACACAGCTCTGTAGTCGCACAAATTGTGGCCTACCGGTCAGGTAGTCCGTGACCCAGGAGACTAAAGGTGCTTCCACTTCCATCCTCCTCATCTTCTCACCCAGTAGCAGGGGCTGAATGGTATTGAAGGCACTGGAGAAGTCAAAAAACATAACCCTCACAGTGCAATCTGCGTTGTCCAGGTGAGAGTAGGCCCTCTGCAGAAGGTAGATGATTGCATCATCCACCCCGATGTTGCGCTGGTATGCAAACTGCAGGGGGTCCAGTGATATACACACCAGGGGTCTGAGGTGAGCGAGGACTAACCTTTCCAGGGTCTTCATGATGTGTGATGTTAGCGCAACAGGTCTGAAGTCATTCAGGACAGTGGGGTGTGCCTTCTTGGGCACTGGGACGAGGCAGGATGTTTTCCACAGCACAGGGACCCTTTCTAGGCTCAAGCTAAGGTTGAAAAGACGCTGGAGTATTCCACACAGTTGGTCAGCACAGACCCTAAGCACCCTTGGGCTGATGTCATCAGGGCCCGCCGCTTTCCACTGATGTAGTCTCTCCAGCTCTATTTCACTTGGTTGGTGGTGAAAGTCAGCCCCAGTGGGGAGGTGGGGGGAAGGGGGGTGTTGAGGATCAGTCCAGGGGGAGCAGAAAGGGAGGAGGGGTCACTGATTGTCTCAGCAGAGGTGTTGTGGGGGTGGGGCAGCTGTGAGGGTGTGTGGCCTGGGGAGCTGGAAGGGAGGTGGACAGGGCCAGTATCAAACCTGTCAAAAAATTGGTTCAGCTCATTGGCTCTGT